>JABMCL010001960.1:0-365000 GCA_018857735.1 Alviniconcha marisindica | reverse complement strand
TCCACTTGCTGTACGTTTTGTTACCCCTTCGCCAGCAACACTATAATCTGTCTTTCCCTTCCCTGTGTGTGTGTGTGTGTCTCGGAGGTGATTTTGTTTGTTTTTGTTTGTTTGTTTTTGTCTTCACTAACTGGTGATTATTCGGGATGGGCGTGGAGGTGGGGCTACTACTCCGAAACATTTTATTGCTTGAGCAAAGATTATTCTCCAACAGGAACAAAGATTTTCAGTGTCGTGGGGCTACTACTCCGAAACATTTTATTGCTTGAGCAAAAATTATTCTCCAACAGGAACAAAGATTTTCAGTGTCGTGTCGTCCAGCAACCAACCCGATGGCTCGCTCGTCATCACATGGTCTCTTGACCCAGACCTTCGTCGTTTCGACTGGAACATTACTCTTACCTATCAGCTGATAGGTACGGGGGACTGCTCCAGGACTCCTGGTGAGGTCATCTCGGTAGCAGTAAACCAGTCAGACAGTGAATTCAGGTAAATGAAATATGAGTCTTTCTATGAAAAAGTACCCAAGAAATTGACATGCATTATTTGTTCCTTGGTGTGTTGTAGTAAATTTCGTTTTCTGTAACACGGTATCCGTCAGGTGTACAACTTACATCATGTCCTGGGTGCAGCTTTATAGTGAGTACCTTAGGGTATTAGATCCTTTTCTCGCCTCCCGTACACTATTGTCAACACTGACGGCCCGTTGTTTGTAACACAATACAGTCAGCACTGACGGCCCGTTGTTTGTGACACAATACAGTCAGCGCTGACGGCCCGTTGTTTGTGACACAATACAGTCAGCGCTGACGGCTCGTTGTTTGTGACACAATACAGTCAGTACTGACGGCCCGTTGTTTGTAACACAATACAGTCAGCACTGACGGCCCGTTGTTTGTGACACAATACAGTCAGCACTGACGGCCCGTTGTTTGTGACACAATACAGTCAGCACTGACGGCCCGTTGTTTGTGACACAATACAGTCAGCGCTGACGGCTCGTTGTTTGTGACACAATACAGTCAGCACTGACGGCCCGTTGTTTGTGACACACTACGGTCAACAATGACGGCCCGTTGTTTGTGACATACTACGGTCAACGCTGAAGGCCTGTTGTTTGTGACATACTACGGTCAACAATGACGGCCTGTTGTTTGTGACATACTACGGTCAACACTGACGGCCCGTTGTTTGTGACACACTACGGTCAACACTGACGGCCCGTTGTTTGTGACGCACTGTGGTCAGCATTGACGGCCCGTTGTCTTTGAAACACTGGGGTCAGCACTGACGACTCGTTGTCTTTGAAACGCTGGGGTCAGCACTGACGGCCCGATCTCTTTGACGCAATGTGATCAGCACTGACGGGCCCGTTCTCTTTGACACACTGTGATCAGCACCGACGGCCCGATCTCTTTGACACACTGTGATCAGCACTGACGGCCCGTTCACTTTGACACACTGTGATCAACACTGACGGCCCATTCTCTTTGACAAACTGTGATCAGTACTGACGGCCCGTTCACTTTGACAGACTGTGATCAGTACTGACGGCCCGTTCACTTTGACACACTGTGATCAGCACTGACGGCCCGTTCTCTTTGACACACTGTGATCAGCACTGACAGCCCGTTCACTTTGACAAACTGTGATCAGTACTGACGGCCCGTTCACTTTGACACACTGTGATCAGCACTGACGGCCCGTTCTCTTTGACACACTGTGATCAGCACTGACGGCCCGTTCTCTTTGACACACTGTGAACAGTACTGACGGCCCGTTCACTTTGACACACTGTGATCAGCACTGACGGCCCGTTCTCTTTGACACACTGTGATCAGCACTGACGGCCCGTTCACTTTGACACGCTATATTCAGGACTGACGGCCCGTTCACTTTGACACACTGTGATCAGCACTGACGGCCCGTTCTCTTTGACACACTGTGATCAGCCCTGACACGCTATATTCAGGACTGACGGCCCGTTCACTTTGACACACTGTGATCAGCCCTGGCGGCCCGTTCACTTTGACACGCTATATTCAGGACTGACGGCCCGTTCACTTTGACACACTATGTTTAGCACTGGCAGCCTTAATTCCGTCGTCACGTTATTCAGCACTGGCGGCCGGCTGCCTCTGACGCTCCATTGACGAGCTCTGTCAAAAGTGTAACCAGGTGTCAGTTTTAACGTTGTGAATCAATGGTACCCCACAGCACTGTGGTCAATGTTTCTTTTTCTTTTTATGTGGTATTCGTGTCAAGACTGCGCATAGCATCAAACTCAGCCTGGGTCACCTTCTCTTAAAGTGGTAGTACGAGACCCTTTTTAGAAAATTCAGACGACGTGATTTAGACTGCCAAATGCGAACTAGGCTAATTTGTAACTTGGAATGCAACGTGCAGTTAAAGTCGTTAATAGGTGAGCGGTAAGAATGACAGAAATGATTCTCTGCAACACCATGAATGTGAGCGGTAAGAATGACAGAAATGATTCTTTGCAACACGATTAAAATGACAGAAATGATTCGCTGCAACACCATGCTATTGAAACAATGAACTAACATGATTATCTTCCAATGATTAGCACCGGTGTTGTCTCTTTCTTCCCAGTGACCTCTCCCCGTTGCGGCAGTTAGTCTATGTTGGCGCGCTGTTTGTTCCTCGCACTCAATCATTTTACTGGTCGTCGTTTTTAAGTAAAAAAATGTCTGTGTCTTTGTCAGTTTGCCATTTGTAAAAAGGCAGATCTGTTGAAAAATTGCATCAACTTCTTGTTGTCTGTTGTAAAAGAAAAAGCATCCAGTTTTAAGCTTTTCTGTTTTGTTTTGTTGTCTTTGGCAGAACCCTTTTAGTCTCCATAGCTTTGCTGTATAGGCTTTATTCACTGTTACGAGCTGTTATCATTGGCACACTGTGTTCGGTGATGATGTCTATGTTGCTTAGCTTGCCGCAGCCTGCCAGGTGGAGCACATACGATGTGACGTTGACTGCACAAGGAACAGGCATCATCTCAACCGTCAATGGCACTGAACACATCACCGCAATCAGTGCTGAATTCCGTGAGTCGTTTGACTGTACATCCCATATTTTGTTTGTTGGCGCTGTCAGTGCTGAATTGCGTGAGTCCTGTTACTATACATCTTGTCCTCTGTCTGTTGGTGCTGCTAGTGTTGAAGTCAGCGGTCATACCACCACACCATGTCTTGTTACTGTTGTCCTATTGCAATACCTTGCCTTCGTGTCTCTTGCCGCGTGTCAATGTTTTTTGTTTGTAAGAGATGGCTTCTGAGCTGCTGAACATCATGCAACCAAAACTTCATATGGTGGTACAGCATCGTAAGCCATGTCGTTATGTTAAAAGATTTAATTGCTGTCTTCAAGGTCATGGTCCAGTGAGGGTTAAGATCCTCAAAAAATAACTGTTCTGTAGTAATCGGAACTGCCGAACCTTAAATGACTGCTTCATTTTTTAAGAATTGTTGAATCTTTTGCAACCAAATTTTGTATGGCGGCCTATGATAAATATAAGCTAGAGCGATTTGTGAAAAATGTGGATTGCTTTCTTCAAATTTAAGGTCACAATGAAGGTCAAAAGAGGGGGGGGGGGGAGGGGGGGGTATACTCTGGAGAGAGCCTATGGAAAACAAAAAGGGGTTGCTGAATATGATACTACTCCACGATCAGACTAGGCAGTAAATGTGTTATCATCATAAAATACGTTATGCTTGGAAGTGACCACAAATTGTTTCAGCTGTGACGACAACAGGTAAAAATATTTTGAGATGTGGAGTCAGTTGGCTCAAGCATGTTTTCAAATACATCGTTACCTATCTGAGTTGACATGAACCTGTCATGGAATAAATTCATGTCTGCCTCTGTCCATGCGTTGATGAAGACCAGCAGACCATGAAGTGGTGGGGGATGAGTGGACTTTATTTTGCTTCTTGCCAGGACCTGGTGGTAACGTGAGCAACTTGGCAAGTAACAACACTCAGAACACCTCTGTCACTATCTCCTGGACCAGCGTCCCGTGCGCACAGAGAGGTGGAGAGCTGGTGCGCTACGACGTCATGGTCAAGCTTTACAACGACAGTGGCCTGAAGCAAATGCTCAGTACCAACGCGACGTCAGTGGTGATAGAGCATCTAACGCCGTTTACTACCTATGTGGTAGCAGTACGTTATGTCAACAGTGTCGGGGCTGGCCCGTACGGTGAAGAATTGCACATCACCACTGCACAGGGAGGTATAGTCACAGACTTCCTGCCTGATCAACTTCAAATCTCTCTCTCTCTCTCTCTCTCTCTCTCTCTCTCTCTCTCTCTCTCTCTCTCTCTCTCTCTCTCTCTCTCTCTCTCTCTCTCTCTCTCTCTCTCTCTCTGCTCGCTCGCTCCTCGCTCGCTCGCTCGCTCTCTCTCTCTCATTTTGGTGAGCTAGATCTATAGAACGTTGCCTGCTTTCCCAGCCAGTGGGTTAACGATTCCCTTTAAAGTTGCTCGCACGCTATAAAATTTCTTTTTTTAATTTAAAGGAAGGAAGAAGAAAAAAGAGCAATATTATTCTCTTCAGAGAGAACCTACTTGAGAGTGTCTAAGGCCCTTTTCGCGTCGGATTAAATTTGTTATTTTAGGTGCAATCAGTCCAATGGGAAGCCCCTAAAAACAGGAGTGTATCGCCATAAAATGGGAGGTCCTAAATTACGCAGATTGCCAAGGTCGCTTTGAGAGCTTTATAGTCACTCTGTGAAATACATGGCTGTATGTGAGAAAGCTTTTGTCAATCTTTTAAATGTATGAGTGTATGTCGCATTAACATGAAAATAAAACCGCAGGTAAATTATTTAGTTATGTGCTAGTGAATAACCATTTCTTTTGAACTGGACTTGGGTGAGTGATTCTCAGTGATACTCTTGTGCACATACGCTTGGTGGTCAGGTAGTTAAGCAGCAAAGTGAATCAAAATTAAGAAGTGTTCATGAAAAGGGCCGACTGGAGACTAGGTTTCTGAGAAATATGACATCCCTCCTAATACCTGCTTCAAGACCTTTGAGAGTTGGAAAGCAGCAAGTGTCTCGACTACAATAAAATCAAGGAATGATTATACTCAATAACAAATCACTGACAGATCTTAACTGATTTTCAACCCAGTACTGCCTGAGTACAGGTAGGATGGGGAGAGACCTTCTTACTAGGCTAATTTTCCGAGAGATGGCATTGTGGGGTAGGGGATGGGGTGGAGTTTAGGTTTAAAAACAAAAATAGCGACATTCTTCTAGAATAAAACTCAGAGGTATGGTCTGGAATACTGTTGCTGAAATGCAACACTTGATCAGCATCTTGTTGAAGCCCTGTCCAATCTGCGTGTATGTCAATGCCCAGAACATAGCACTGACACTGCTCTCGGCCTTGTCACCGGTAAATCGAAGTGGACGATGGGAAGATCTCTGTTCTGACGTTGCTGGGCATATACATCAGTGGCCTTTGTTACCGTAACTGACCACGAGATCCCCTTGGCATGATTGCAGTGGCACTCTGGCTTTGCTGCAAAGTGGTTTGAGATCGTACATCACCGACGTGAAGCGGTTTCTCTCGCTTCTCGGACGTCGTTTTAAACCAGTCCATTGGCGCCCCCCCCCCCCCCCCCTTCCCCCCCCCCCCCCCCCCCCCCCCCCTCCCCTCCCTTGGTTCTGTTTGGGGAGCACTCTTGTTTAAAGAGAGAAAGATCGTTGTAGAAACAGAACACAGTGACAGGCTCTACTAATTAAATAAGTGAAATAGAGTGAAATGAACATGATGAATGATGCAGTAAAGAGAAACGTCGAATGATGATCAGTTTGCTCTCTTCGGGGACATAATTTTGCACACAGCTTTATGTGAGACTGTTTTTGTCCTTCCTGTGCTAGTGCCCGCAGCTGTGAACATCGTCAGCCTGGTGCCCACAGCCACAACAATGGTGGTCAACTTGAGCCCCCCTGTCCCTACTAACGGCATTATTCTGGAGTACTACGTCCTCTATAGTGACACGGCTACGTTCACCTTCCCAGCCTCCCTGACCTATAACGCCTCGTTGACGGATGCCCCAGTCATCAGGAGACTGACCCCGGGCACCGCTTACTGCGTCAAAGTTAGTATCCAGCAGGGCGAGAATGGAGCCATGTAAGTTCGTTTTGGGCTTGTAACGTCCCGTCAACCGCACAGAGCCATCTCAGGGTGAGGAGCCGTTAAAAAAATAATATCAAACCTCACAAGAAATTATCTGAAACAGGGATAACTGCTAATATTCTAAAACAAGATCCAAATACATAAAAGATTAAAATTTCGCTAGTATCGGGCTGATATCTTCTCAACATTATGTGTCGGTGGTCACTGATGAGCTACTCAGGTAGCGAAACACGTGTCACTGATGAGCTACTCAGGTAGCGAAACACGTGTCTGACCAAGGCAACCAACATAATAATGGTCCCCACCAGGATCAGATTTTTGATAACCCCTCCGCTCTCTGCTTGTCAATGTGGGCCAAAAATCGGATTCGGCTCTTTACGAAGGGAGTACGACTTTCTGTCTCTCCATTTCTTTTTTTCTTCTTCTTTTTTCCCCGTCAGATTTACTCTGTTTAAGGTCTTCCAGATCTAAATATAACGCCTGAACATGCTTGTTTTTTTCTACACTTCGACCTACAATTAATTAAAAAAATAAGATTAAAAAAAAGATTAAAATGAATGCTAATTTAGTGGACGATACAAAACATATGCGAATTTTCAGGGTGAGCCCCTTTTTAAAGCAACAAAACAACAGTTAAATGGTGAAAAATCAAAATGTACCTATCCGGTTTTAGTTGTGGTGTTTATATATTTTTTTAATTTCATGTTGCTTAAATATTGTTTTGTCACTTGAGAAAAAGGTTTACCCGAAACTTCGTATATATTTTGTATTATCTATTAAATTAGCGTACTTTTTAACCTTTTACCTCGCAACAGATACATTTCCCTCCTGTTTGAAGTGTTGCATCTGTATCTGCGTCAATATGTTATTCAATGAAAGGTCGGAAATTCTCCTATCCCCAAATATCTAATATTTTAGGTCGAAGCAAGTAATTCATTGTTGGGGCATTATCTTTAGATCTGGAAGACCTTAAACGGAGTAAATCTGACAGAATCAAGAGAGAGAGAGAGAGAGATTATCTAAGATTTGGACTGAATTTTGCCTAGTTCAGCAGGTTCAGCTGACATGCTGACATCCTGATGCTTGTCCTTTTTATGATTTGCGCTGATTGCGAAGAAAACTTTACTCATGCTTACTCAAGCATACAAGTTTGGTCTGAACCTGTTTTTCAGTGCTCCCTTGGTTTCCTATTAATTTTCTAAACTAAACTAAGCTTTTGTAGTAACAGATAATGGGACTGGCTGCACACAACAGCATGTCTGCTAGCTCGCCCATGTTGCAGTGTGTGCACGTCGCCTGCGGCTTCTTTGAGCTTGCATCGCCCGAGGAACAATATCAACGGGAAGCTGTTAGGCCAGCTGTGACACATGACGATGTTTTCTATAGCAGTCACCAACACATGAGAATGTAAAATTAAAATAATACCATTTCTCTATTTCCACCGGCTCTCCACAAGGCACTGTCCTATCTCCTATTCTTTTTACATTTTATACAAATGACTGCACAGGTACTGACACAACACCAATCATAAATGCTCTCTGATGATTCTGCAATAGAAGATCTTTCCAACTCAGGTTCTGTTTATTTTGCATAGGTTGAAAGGTTCAGCAACTGGTGCAGGGATAATTCCCTTGACTTGAATGTAAAGAAGACAAAGGAAATGCTGATTGATTTGAGAAAAGCTCCAGCTGTCATTCCATATCTCTTTATTGATGGCGTGAAAGTTCAAAGAGTGACTGAGTACAGATATCTAGGAACAGACTTAGACAACAAGCTGAATTTTAACAAAAACACATGACTTTATTCACAAAAGAGGTCAGCCAAGAATATTTTGCCTTCAAAAGCTAAGATCTCTTAACGTCAGTGCTGCTGTTTTACGCACTTTCTACCGGAGTTGTATTGAATCTGTATTAACATTTTCGTTCCTGTGCTGGTTTGGAAGCTTAATTGCCCTGAATAAAGTGGTGAATGTGTGTGGCAAGGTTGTGGGTGAAAGACAAGAACAATTAAGTCAGTTGTATGAACGTCGTGTGGTACGGAAGGCTAGGGTGATTGCAGATGTCAACAGCCATGTCCTTGCTAAACATTATGAGCTTCTTCCATCTGGTAGACGATTTCACGTACCTAAATCAAATACAGTTGTTCTGCAGTCAATAGCTTTTCTGAACAGATAAATCTGTTCAAACGTCAGAGCAGTGTGTGTGTGTGTGTGTGTGTGTGTGTGTGTGTGTGTGTGTGTGTGAGTGTGAGTGCGTGTGTGTGTGTGTAAAGTACGTAAATTACTAGTTTATTATGTAACTTTTGTATTTTCAATAACTGTTCTTTGAGTTTTAAAATATAAGATATGTGTTATTGTGTATTGTGATGTAGTTAATGGTCAGCCACGTTTTAATTTCTATGATGAGATAATAAAGTAATCTTAAATCTTGAAATTAACTGAGCATTTTACACAAGACCTTCGATTTTATTTTTTTAAATTTAAGTTGATCTCTTCTGCCTGTTTGAGAAAGGCTATAAAAAAAATTGACGCAGCGAAGCTAGTTTTGAACAAAGAAGGATAGTTCCTTAAAACTGCACTAAGCATGAGAAAGAGGGCCTTTGTTTAAAGAACCTTTGCGTGTGTGTGTGTGTGTGTGTGTGTGTGTGTGTGTGTGTGTGTGTGTGTGTGTGTGTGTGTGTGTGTGTGTGTGTGTTTTCTCGCCATTTAATCATATTAATTAATGTGAGTATTGTTGTATGATGCCGATTTGATGTAACTATGCTGACTGGTCGGGCTGGTTTGGTCAGGTGCGCGGCAAGACGAGTGCTGGGTACGGATTGTACGGCCCTCCTGTGTGCATCAAGACCTTACAGGCCAGACCCGACCCACCCAATGCCCTGCTGCAGAGTGCACGCAACCAGACTTGTGTCTCCATCACATGGCTCCCTCCTGACCAAACCGCATTCACTGTCACTGGATACACGGTACACACGTCACTCTCTCTCTCTCTCTCTCTCTCTCTCTCTCTCTCTTCTCTCTCTCTCTCTCTCTCTCTCTCTCTCTCTCTCTCTCTGCACTATGTGGACGGTGACGCTTGGGAAATTGTTTTCCAAGCGCGCCTGCTCTCGCATATAAACAACGCATCAGCGGTTTGGAGTGGAGCCAGTGAGGTTCCTCTAAAGAAGCTCAACTCCATTTACAGACTAGCAGCAATATCAATCTTACCAGACCAGTCAACAGTAGAAAAATAAACAAACTAAATATTATTCAGCTACATAAGCAATTTCAATTTAATCAGTATAAACACATACATAAACACAAAACCTGTGTAGGATTTTTTTTTTAACAATACAAAAAAATATATTTAAAAATACAAAAAACGAACAAACAAACAAAAACTGAAACAATGAGGACTGCTAGCGTTCTAAAAAAAAAGATCCAAACGCAAACGTGGACTAAAACGAACGCTTATTTAATATAACAAAAAAAAATTGTCCTATTAAATAAGCGTTTTTTCAAACTTTTATACGTTAGTAATAATGGGCGTTTTCTTGTCTCAGGATGTCAGATTAACGACTTGTCATCCGCACAGGATCACCCCAAGACAAACACCGCCATACGTTAATACAGATTTAAATCTCTTCTCGTCAGTAAAAACTGTATCCTAACCAGGATGTACAAACTCAATCGCAACAACGGGAGATCTCTCTCAGGCCGAAAAGGAATTAAGGAATAGGAAAGATACTAATACTAGAGCTGAGCCAACCGATCCATCAGCTAGCATTATGTGGCTCTTGGTGGGGAGGAGAAAAAGAAAGAAAAAAGGTAGTATGAAAGCATGTAAAGAATATTTCAAAATCATGTATGTAAATAAAAATGTCTAGTAATTCCGGTTATGAACGTCTAACTCGTAGAAAGAAGCATGTTTTTGAGCCGATTTACATTCCGCGGGTTTTCAATGCGTGGTAGCCACACTTAAGAAGGAAAAAAGAGGGCCTGGAAAAAATTGAAGTTGAATGGACTTTGAAGGTTGAAATCAGTAGGGTAGCTAGCATTCCTGGCAGGAGGCGAAGCATACAAAGCCATATTCTGTCCTACCCTATTAAAAGACTAGCCCACGCAGATTTGGCTAAAAAACGATTTTTGCATGAATTTTTATTGTTTTAGGTACGATTTTTCTGTAGCATTAATTTCTGCTTTGGCCCTTTTGAAATACGCCAATTTACAACTAACTGTAGTGGTCTAAAAATAGTTTGGGGATCTCCCCCACCGGGTGTAGCTATTTACGGAACGCGTATTACGTCATTACATTTTGTTGTTTTACACACGTTTTTGCAAACTCGTTCTGCAAACAACTGACAATGGCCTCATCTCAGGCACATAATCTGCTCAGTCCTAATAATTTGTTGGGCGACTTAACATGATTTTATGAATAATTTTATATCTTCCTTTGAATAACTCTCCTAATTGTGCTATGTGTACCACCTCACTACAGTGTATGAGACCGGTAGCTGCCGTTTACAACACCAACAATAACAATATACTTTATTCATCCCAGCGGGAAATTAAAGCTGTCGTCCGATCGCACAACGAACACATCTCAATAATTCTAAGTCATGAAACACACGCACATACACACCCTTAGACATACGCCCCCTTTCTCTCAATCGCATACACTAGTAGCAAACCCAAAATTACCTGGAATAATGCTTTCTCTGTCAAACCAAAACGTAAAAACTCTCAAATAAATAAAATCATTAGGTTCACACATCCACAACCCTCCCGTAGAAAGTTATCATCTTCAACAGACGTCTTGACGCATGCGCACACTCAGTTAATGACTGGTATAATTTTCATTAAAAACTGACAGAGCCGAGGGTAAAAACGAGGCTTTACTAATAATGCTCTGCGATGGACCGAGGTGCAAGGAGTTCGGTGACGAATTTTACTCAGCGTATTGATCCGATGCTGCTACAGGAAATATTTCAGACACCATTTTCTAAAATAATAATAAAAAGAAACGAAAAGAAAAACCTACCGGCCGGCGGCACGCCAGAAACACACACGTTACACAAACAGGTAGTAGAAGAATATTTAAACGTATCAATCAAAAACGAAGTCTCAGGAACCTTTCACTTTACTTGTCTGGTAATAGCTTTGCCAGTTTCCTATCGCAGACGTCTAACCTTGTGCACAGCTCTCTCCACCTCTTCACCTGGTCACCCAGGTTTAACAGCCACGACCTGCGTCGGTCTCTTGCCGGTCGAGCTAAACGTTCTTTTTATTTTGGTCCTCCGAAGATATCAGCCACGACCTGTATCTACGTTGTCGGTCTCTTGGCCAGTCGAGCTAAACGTTCGTTTTATTTTGGTCCTTCGAAGGTAAATGGTAGTAACTCCAAATTATCTCTGCTTTGATTGCATAATCTTGAAAAAACGGGAAAGAACTATGAAGATATAAACACCGCTGTTTTATTCTCAGTTCTTTGTTGCTTTCGTTCAATGGGCTATCTGCTCCTCGTAATAGCACATGAAAGAATGCATTTGTTATCTATTAATACAAAAGAAGGCGACATACAAAACAAAACGCATGTCCCGTCCTGTGTTTTCTTGTTGTGTACATATTACTAGTCATTCTTTTCAATTTTGTCATTCTTACCATGAGTAACTACTTCTAGGGCCATAGTTTTCTTCGACTCTTCCTTTTCCTTTCTATGATCTTGACATCAAGATATTAATATCGTAATGACGTCAAAATGATTTTGCCATCATTTCATTGATCTCTTTCCCGCGTTTCAAAAGGTTCGAAAGAACGCTATTTATCATCAAAATCTGAAACAAGAATGACTGCTAGTGTTCTAAAATAAGATCCAAAAATAAATCTCTATTTATTATGACATCATTTCATTGTTCGTCTGGGCAATTTCAAACAATATCATTTATTTCTGTTATTTTATGCTGTTCCCCATGAAAAGGTTAGGAAAATAAAATTGTTTCAAAAAGACGGTCCAGATTTAAAAAACAAACATTGACAAAAATAATGTATACGTGACATGTACACAAAACTGAGAAGTTCCGGTATCGATGATGTCACACTAAAACGGGGGAAAGAGATCGTAAAAAACAGTGTTACAGTGTCTGGGAAAGTCCTCTTCTAAAATCGTTATAAAATCAACGACACGTTCAGTCACAAAACTGTTAATGCGGATCATGTTCGTTTAACCTCCACTAAGCACACGAGAAGTTTAGCCTCCGGCGGAGAGTTCCTTTAGTAGTTTAATAGTTCTGGGTATCTGTGGTACCCAAATGCGGGGCGCGATGAAAGAAGGGCGTTACAATGATGAAATAATGTGTTACAACATTAAGAATTGGGTGTTACAATGTTGCAGTGTTGAAATATTGGGTGTTACAATGTTAAAATACTGGGTATTACAATATTAAGGTATTGTGTGGCATGCATTGTAAATGTACAACCCTGCGTTCACTAGGACGAACACCAATAGCTCAGACACCTCAAGTGTTTTCCTTTTTAGTCAGGCACACCGTGTTCACGAAAGCTATCCCTCATCACTGGCAGATCAGTGTGTGCCACCCTTACACTAATCACTGTCAACCATAGTGATGTAAAAAAATAACGAGAAAATATGACCGTTTTACATTTCTGTGAGATTATCAGTGTCAACAGTAATGCATCACACAATTGCATACTCGTCGACCAGTTCATTACTTACTTACTGCTGACAGTGTCGCATTCACCTCTAGCACATTTAGTCAAATAAGTGGGAGGAGGATGGGGAAAACTGTACTTGAGTGAGCCCAAGTGTGGTGGCCAACTCGCTGTCCGCTCAGTCGCTCCCACTACGTGGTCCTGTCCAGCCAAACCAGTCGTTTCCACAAGAGAGCAGATGTCATTCTTCTTCGTCCATTTTATTTAGTCTTTTCACATAAATGATGTTACACTGATCTTATGACTATGAAGAGAACAAAGATAAATGTAAAAATAGAAAAAAAGACCTAATGAGCAGGATATTAAGGTACGATTTTTTAAAATTATTTTTCTTTCTTTACAAATGCACGCCTTTAGTCCAACCTCGACACAGGCGGAACGGAACGTTGTTCAGAACTGGATAAAAAATAAATGACCAACAAAATCCTAAATGTTTCCACATATCATTTTCAGTAATGTATGCATCTCTCCTTTCAAAACAAAAGAACATTCGAATGTTGCTGCCCATTCATTAAAGGGACTGGCCCACGCAAATTTGGCTAAAAAACGATTTTTTGCATGAATTATTGTTTTATATGCGATTATTATGTAGCGTTAATTTCTTCTTTGGTCCTGTTGAAATGCGGCCATTTTAGAATGGCTGTAGTGGTCTAAAAGCAGATTGGGGATCTCCACCCGGGTGCAGCTATTTACGGAATGCGTGTTACGTCATTACATTTTGTTGAGTTTTTGTAGACTCGGCCTACAAACAATTGACAATTGCACGTAATCTGCTCAGACGTAATAATTTGTCGGGCTACTTAACTGGTGATTGTGTGAATAATTTTATGTTTTTCTTTGAATAAATCTCCTAATCGTGCTATGTGTACTTTACTATAGTGGATGAGACCTGTAGCTGCCGTTTATGCTCGGAGATGGACCGAGGTGCAAAGTGTTGGGTGACAATTCTTTCTCAGCGTATTGATCCGATGCTACTACAGGAAATATTTTAGACACCGTAATAAGAGAAGAAAAACCTACCGGCCGGTGGCTCGCCAGAAACACACACTTACGCAAACAGGTAGTACTTAGTAGAATATTTAAACGATGGTTCCGGTAGACTACTCCTATCAAAAAAAAAAAAAGGTATCAGGAACCTTTTCTTTTACATGTCCAGTAACAGCTTTGCCAGTTTCCTATCGCAGACGTCTAACCTTGCGCACCGCTCTCTCCACCTCTCCACCTGGTTTACCAGCCACGACCTGCGTCGGTCTCTTGCCGGTCGAGCTAAACGTTTTTTTTTATTTTGGTCCTCCGAAGATAAATGGTAGTAACTCCAAATTATCTCTGCTTTGATTGCATAATCTTGAAAAAATAGAAAAGAACTATGAAGATATAAACACCACTGTTTCATTCTCAGTTCTTCGTTGCTTTTGTTCAAAGGGCTATTTGCTCCTTATAATAGCATATGGAAGAATGTATAATTATTATCTATTAACACAAAAGAAGGCGGCACACAAAACAAAAACACATGTCCCGTCCCGTGTTCTCTTTTTGTGTACATATTCCTAGTCGTTCTTTTCAGTTTTGTCATTCTTGCCATCACTAACTACTTCTAGAGCCATTGTTTCCTTCGGCTCTTCCTTCTCCTTCTATACTCTTGCGTAAAATGACTGATATCGTAATGACGTCAAAATGATTTTGCCATCATTTCATTGAGCCAGACACATAGGGTGGCATGGGGGAAATTCGTCCACTCGCTCGGTTGGGGGAACTTCGGCCACCCAAACACCTTGTGAACTGCACTCAGTACTACGCATCAACCCCCACAATTGAACTTTTCCAAACTGTAACATCAGCTTCATAATGGATCAGTCCACGAACAAAACAACAAACGAATGATTGTTACAAGTATCGTATGGGAAAACCTGTCCTACTTTGGGAGTCTTGCTATTCGTTTGGCAACAAAACCATAATGTGGGTTGTACGAAAAGTAAGGACCGACATACTGTTGTCAAATATTGTTTGTTTTGATGTTCAGTGTTTGCCACGATCTGCCCACTTAAAAATCTTCCTAATTTTCGTCATTTTGATGACGTCGTTTTAAATCTGCGTATACATTCATAACAATTATTTTTACATCAGCTTCTTTTTGTCTGTCTTCTTTTTTGCTTCCTTCTTCTTTATTATTATATGTCTATTTTCTTGCACCTGACGAAGAAATTTCTATCGAAAGCGCTTGTGTTTCATTGTTTCCTTGTGTTTCGTCGTATAGGTGAACACATTTCCCTAGATCTGTTCTATCAGTTTTGTCAACCTCACAAGTAGTTGTTCACCATTCCTCAGAAAAAGAATGTTTTCTTTCATATTCATGAAATCACACGGGTAGTTATGTCGTATAGTAGCCTGCGATTGGTCGAAGGTCTCTACAAACCACAACGAGCTTGTGTTGGTTGAGCCAGTGTGACAGAATCGTGTCTCGAAGCGTGCATGTGCATCAAACGTACCTGTTTGGATGAGTTTCCCCCAGGCCACCCTAAAATGTTTGAAAGAACGCTAGACATCATTTCATTGTTCGTCTTGGCAATTGAAAACACTATCAATTTATTTCCGAGTTTTTTTTTTTGTGCTGTTCCCCAGGAAAACGCCAGGAAAATGAAACTATTTCACACAGGCTGTCCAGATAAAAATATAAAAACATTGACAAAAATAATTTATACATGACATGTACACATAACGCTGATCACGTTTGTTTAACCTCCTCTAAGCACACGAGACGTTTAGCCACCGAAGGAGAGTTCCTTTAAAGGTTAGTCCACAGTGTAAAGGAATCCAACAAAAGGTAACACCTATACCTTTTGTAAAGAAGCAATGAACCAAACGCTTTCTCATAAACATTATGTAATGTCAGATCACACTGTACTGTCTGTGGAATTCAGTGACTATAACACCGCCTCTGAGTCCACACAAAACAAAATATTGAAAAACACCATCAGTGAATTAACAGTCAGTGCGCTCGGAAGTCAGCCTGCCCTTCGGCGTAGCTCACCCCAGGTTGTCACACAAAAGCTCAACAAAATCTGATGAAAAACAAGAAAAGAAACAACAACATGCACAAAACATCACCACTCTCCTGACTCTTCTTCAGAATAATAGTAACCTACAATTTAAGCCAAACTGAAAACGTTTCTCTTTTCACAGTTTTTTGCGCCCCAACTTATATCAGTATCAGTTTTTGCTACAATCATTGTGTGTGTGTGTGTGTGTGTGTGTGTGTGTGTGTGTGTGTGTGTGTGTGTGTGTGTGTGTGTGTGTGTGTGTAATGCCTTATGTAAATTGTTTTGGTAGGATTATCCTCTACGTATGTATAGAATATTGTATTTAGGTTACTATGTATGATGTGAGCGCTCAGGGCGTTGATGAGCGCATGGTAGATGTACATTATTATTATTATTATGAAAGCATTTTTCAAAGCTGTTCAGCTCTGCTATCGTCCCTGGTGCTATGTTATCAGGTGCAGAGCATCTTGACCAGACCATCAGACGTACTGTTCACCTCATTCTCCTCCCTTCAGACGTCTACATCGGTTTTCTTGATGTAGACATCAGTTGTCTGCAGTCCCTCCAGGCTGCCTCAGAAAAAGAAAAAAATCCGATCTTGTCTTCTTATCTTCTGGCCCACTGTACAGGTTGGGATTCTGAAGCACACGGCTCGGCATTGTCCTCCCTTTTCCTTCTGAGGGGTCATTTCTGGCGAAGTGTTACACCTAGTGGACGTTTTTTAAGTGAGAGAGGTGAACAGTAGTTTTGATGTTTGTTTATGCTTTGCATGGTTAATGTCAGTACTTGATACTGGTATATGTTTTGTACTACAAGGTCATTATTGTCAAACGGACCAGCAGCCAAGGCGACCCAATCATCGTTCCTGCTAATGTCACCCACTACACGCACTGCGGCCTCGACCCTGGGTCAGTCTATGACGTGTCGGTCAGCTCGCGGTCAGAGGACGGAGATGGTGAGCCCAGCTTAATCGAGGTGACGACGGAGCAGGCTCAGCCCCCTTCTCCCCGTCCCCCACTGCTGGTCAACGTGTCCAGCACGTTGGCCGCAATTGAGATCGAGCCGGTGACCTTCAGCCAAGGCCCACTGTCCGCCTATCAGATCGAGGTGGAGCGGATGGAGGGAGCAGGCAGTGGTGCAGAATCCAATCGCAGAAAACGCCTGGCGGAAGTGCCCGGCTATGTCACAGCTGAACTGACCCCCGGGCAAGTTATGGAAAGACGAGTATTTATCATTGGTGATGGACAGGAGTATGGTCGCTTTATGAACAAAGCGTTAGAGCCTGGACGACAGTACCAGGTATACTATGTGGTGATGAGCACACTGAAAAACGTGACCAAGTTTTCCTACAGCAAAATGGCAGACACTATCAACACCCTTGTGCCCACCACCCCTGTACACTCCACCGAACCAGCCCGATCTGAAGGTGATAATGGTGTTCTCATTGGTATAATCTTGGCGCTTATCTTCGTCATCATTATCATTGTCATCTTTATTCTCGTCATCATTTGGTGGCGTCGCCGACAAGGCTCTATGCCAAAATCTCAGCCCCCTCATTATAAACTTGATGAGGAGCACAAACCCAAACTCGCACTGCCCAAGGAAGTGTACGAACCGGAAAAATACTGGAACCAAATCACATCACTGCGTGAGAGTCGCTACATCGTGGTGGGCAGGGAGTGTCTGCCAGAGTCTCAGCTGGTGCCCGTCAGCACGCAGATCGCTCAGCCAGGGGTGCCCAAAGTATTGTTCAAAAAAGAATTCCAGTCCCTGCCCCATAAGTTTGAGCAAGCCACAACCCGGGAAGCGGAGCAACACCCAGACCGTAACCGTTTCCCGCACATCCTTGCCTATGATCACTCGCGCGTGGAGCTGTTGCCCGACTCGTCCAGTCGCTGCGCCTACATCAACGCCAACTACATGTCTGGCTACAAGAGACAGCGCTGCTACATCGCCGCTCAAAGCCCCTATAATGACAAAACGGCCGTTGATTTCTGGCGTCTCATCCACCAGCACCACATCAAGACAGTGGTCATGATTGCTCATGTGGTGGAGGACAACATTGTTAAGTGCACGCAGTTCTGGCCACGCGAAGGTAAGAGCATTTTTGTTTCATGTGACAGAGCATGCAGTTACTGCCATCTGCAGGTGTATGCATACCTTATGTCTGACGTCATGAGGTGGCCATATACGGTTGGCAGGACACTAAAATCCGAGTATACGGTTCGGACCACTCGCATGTAGGCTCATTCATGTTATGGTCAGGAATGCACACAGCTTTGGCTACATGCAGGTAATCACATTTACCTTATTCCTATAGTGCGCAGGTAATCTCACTTATCCTGTTCTGATCATGCACACAGCTCTGGCCACACACAAGTAATCACATTTATCCTATTCTGATGTGCACACAGCTTTGGCCACACGCAGGTAATCAGATTTACCTTATCTGGCCTCACCCAGGTAATCAGATTTACATTATGCCTGACAGTACACACAGTTCAGGCCATACGCAGATAAATACATTATAGCTAGTGCACACAGTTCAGGCCATCAGAGTAAGTACATTTATGTTATGTTTAATAGTGCTTTCAGTTCTGGTCAACACTTTCACAGGACAGCATCATCTTTTGACTTTGTCTATGACACTTATTTATGTGAAACAACGATGTTGAGTGGAAGCAGTTTAGACCATTTAAAGAGTAAGAGACAACTTGTCGATTTGAAACAAATATTTGGCATAACGTTTTTGTGACAAACTCAATTCTAAAGGACTTGGGAGTGGCCAAAAACAATGTATGCAATTTTTGCTTGACCAAAAAACAACCAAACAAAAAACTTTTACTTTGTGCCAGTTGAAAGAGAAACATTTTAGCTGCGTAGACTTTCAGTCATTCTTTTGGTGGAAAACAACAAAAATGGATGAAGGCTATGACCTTATTCTTTTGCTTTCAGAATTCTTTCTTTATCAATGGAACCTTTATAAATAACTTGAACTGTATCTAATTCGTATGAAGTATATAAGCATTTTCATTTGATGGAAATGACCAACAAACTTTTATTTAGAAATGGATATAATATAATAACTCAATCACCTAATTTTATTTAAGTCTGCCCACATCACTCCATTACTCTACGATCTCCACTGGCTACCAATCAGCAGCCGGATTCAATACAAAATAGCTCTCATCTGCTTCCACATTGTCTGTGGTACACAACCTCCATACCTCTCTGAGTTGCTTCATTTCTACTCTCCTTCTTGTCTCTTTGCTCAGTCTCGGAGACTCAGATATTCCGTGTTCCTAGAACGGGCAGGAGGACCCTGGGGGAGAGATCCTTTCAATACATTGGACCTGTGATCTGGAACTCTCTTCCTGTCTCTGTCAGGCACTCGTCTTCTAAGTCATGTCTGCATACTGATCTGTCTTTTCTCTTCTGCATACTGATCTGTCTTTTTCTTTCTTCTCATTCTACCAGCCAATCACCAGTAATGCATGTAATTGTAGTGCGTGTGTGTGTGTGCGTGTGTGTGTGTGTGGGGTGTGTGTGTGTGTGTGTGTGTGTGTGGGGTGTGTGTGTGTGTGTGTATGTGTGTGTGTGTGTGTGTGTGTGTGTGTGTGGTGTGTGTGTGTGTGTGTGTGTGTGTGAGTGAGTGAGTGAGTGAGTGAGTGAGTGCGTGCGTGCGCGCGTGTGTGTATGATGAAATGGAGCGTATCCTTATGTCTTTGTAAGCGCTCCGCGCTCTTATGAGATAGGGCGCCATAAATAATCTATTAGTATTGTTATTGTTATTATTATTATTATTAATATTATTATTATTATTATTATTATTATTATTATTATTAAAGGCATTTTTACCTTGTGACCTGCTCCAAACTATGTATGCGCATGCACACTAATATTTGTATCACCTGTTGTGATGACAGAATATAAGCACAACATTGGCTAAATAAAACATGATTGACACACAAGGGAGTTAATTAACACTGAAAATACGTAACACAAGTACAAAAACAAAGATCTGAGTCGCCCACGGTAACTCTCACCTGGCATGCGTGTAAATACAAGGTACATAAACTCCACCAGAGATATATCCTCAAATAAAACATGTTTAGGAAAAAGAAAAGAGATACAATCTATGTAAATCAGCAACACCTGTGTGTTCTGGCACTGTCCATTTGGTCTGACCGCCAAACAACAAAGAGCCGGGCTATGTTACCTGACATTTTCTACATCTTATTCTGCTAATCGTCACTCGTAAAAATTATTTCCCAAATTTTATCTAAAATGAAAGGGACACTTTAAAAGACAATCTTAAATTTTCTGTTTTTCTTTTGTACATTTTGTACATCTCATTCTGCCAGTTGTGATTCACTAAATTTATTTTCTAAATTTAATATAAAATGAATGCAACATTTTAAAACAAAATCTTCAACTAAGGTTTTTCTTTAGAGCTTCTCTACCTGTTTGACAAAACGTGTTTTACGAACGTTACTTCCATTAAAATTTATTGGCCAAAGTATATTGGTGCGTGCGTGTGTGTGTGTGTGTGTGTGTGTGTGTGTGTGTGTGTGTGTGTGTGTGTGTGTGTGTGTGTGTTTGTGTTGTCTCTGGTACTTTGTCTCTCATGTGCTGAAGCTGCTCTGTTATTCAACCATTGTACCATTATTATTTCCAGATGAATGAATTTACTGCCAAATCACTCACTATTTTCAGACTGACATTTCTCTTTCTGCGGATACCTTCACTTGTGTTCAAATTATTTGACACCGGCTTGTGTCTGCTGTTCTGCTTTTGAAACAATCACCACTACCTTTCCATAGTACATGATTCTAATGCGATAGCTCAGTTCAAGACAGTACATATGCGCTCGGGAAAGCCCATCTGTACAGAAACCTCTCAGAGGTTTTCCCATTGTGCCTTTGAAGCAGTTTTAGTGTTGGTCTGACTGACAATGGCCCTTTCTCATCCGTTCAGTGAAGACTGTCTATGCCTCTCACATCTAAGTGATCGATGGTCTTTGTTTTGTGTCCGTATGTAGTGTCTCAAGCTCTTCAACCCTTCAGATATTTCGAAATGCAACCCACAGTGATGGCTGGTTTGACCGACAGTCTACCGGCATGGTCATTTCCACCGACTCGGGCATGTTCACGATCCATGGAGTTTTTGAAAGGGGATGTCGAACTGCCAATATGGGCTTCCCATTCCACCTTTCACCCTTTGTAGCAAGTACGTTGAATATGTGAAGATGATGACGTGAGCACATGTGTGGCTGCTTCCAGTATCTGGACACTGAGACTTTACAGGCTGTGCTTTCTTCTTGGATGTCTTCTTCACATCGTGCTTGACAATGAAGCTCTTCCCTAACTGAGGTCAGGATCAGGATCCATCAGTGTACACTATAAGATCCTGTGGCTTGCTGTTTTCTTTGATGAGAAGCTAGATCTCTAAATCCGCTTTCCCTGGTGGCAATTTTCGACAGTACCTTCCCATGTTTTCTGGTAGGGGTGTCTCACAGAGGTGCTGGAATGTGTTTGGGTACCCTTCCCATTCCTTTGGTTTGCATGTGTTCTGCCAGCTGGTCCCGTCCCCGCCTGTTGCCTTTAGTGTCATTCATGGCTTTGGAGTGGGTTATGGGTTTTTTGTACAGCACTGAAGTGGATGCTTTGACCTGTTGCACTTTCTGTCTGGCTTGCATTATTGGAAGAGCTAGCATGAATCGCATGGTCTAATTGGGTGCATCCTTAATGGTTCCAAGTATGATTCTCATTGCCTCGTTCTGCACTTCCAGCTTTAGCAGAGTTGTCTGTGACATTGTTGTGAGATCTGGTCCATAGTTAGTGGATCCCAAAGTATCTTAGATGATTTATTCGTTGGACTCTCAGCGCCATCAAACAGGGTAGCAGGCAAAGTGATGCACATCCGCATAGTGAAAGGTGTTGCAAATATTTAATCCAAGTAAAATCATTAGCTATGTAAAAATGTATCGCTGATCGAAACACACACACACACACACACACACACACACACACACACACACACACACACACACACACACACACACACACACACACACACACTCACTCACACACACACACACACACACACACACACACACACACACACACACACACACACACACACACACACACTGGGTATACTCTGTGCATTGTTAAGTGCACCCAGTTGTTTTCTTCTTCATTGGATGCTTTTCCAGATTGTCTGTCATTGGTGTTAACAACAGATATTCTGCATTGCTTCAAAAAGTTTCTACACACAAGTGCACGAAGCGTAGTCATGTCACACCGCTTTTGAAAGAACTCCACTGGCTCTCAGTAAAATACCGCATTCAGTACAAGCTCGCAACGCTCGCTTTCCGTCACTTTGACGGCACTCTTCCGCCATACCTGTCTTCTTCTCTCTGCACATATCAACCATCGCGCTCCCTTCGTTCTTCGACAGAAAGACTGCTCAAATTCCAAAACAAACCTGAAAACCTTCGGTGAACGTTCTTTTGGTTACACTGCTCCGACTGTCTGGAACTCGCTGCCGGCCGACCTGAGAGCTTCTCCCTCCCTCCCAACTTTCAAAGTTAACCTAAAAACGCATTTCTTCCGCCAAGCCTTGTGATTGATTTACAGATGCCAACCGCTACCTGTTTCATATTCGTGTGTGTGTGTGTGTGTGTGTGTGTGTGTGTGTGTGTGAGAGAGAGAGAGAGAGAGTTGGGGGCGGGGGTGGGGACTGGGAGAGATGGAATTAAGGGTAGGTAGTAATATAATGATTCATTTTCTTTATATATTGCTGCTTCTCATATGGCACATGTACTTGTATATTATACATTGTTAGTTGTCATAATTATATGTGTTACGTTTGTGAAACTTAGAAAATGTTGGAGAATGTTGTAAAGCGCAGTGAATTTGGGTACACCAGAGAATAGCGCTATACAAAAGTTATCTATTATTTTTATTATTATGTACACACACACACGCGCGCGCGCACACACACTCATGGCAAAAGGTGTTCTCACTAGGGAGACCGCCATCTTAGGCTGACAGAAGCAGTGAGAGAGAACTGCATGACATGTTTTCAGGCAAGGTAACTATTGGTGACTTCTGCCTGGAATTACAAGAGGAAGCTGTGTATGCGGACTTCACGGTGCGTGACGTCAGTGTACGTCAGAGCCGCGAGCAATATGGCCACACAGTGCGCCTGTTTGAGTTCACCTCCTGGCCTGACCATGGTGTCCCCGATGATCCCATCCCCTTCCTCGACATGAGATACAAGGTGACTCTCTCTTTCTGTCTTTCTGTCTCTGTCTCTCTCTGATTCAATGTTGCCTCTCTCTCACGTTCCCCCCGCCCCCCCCCCCCCGCCCCCTCCCCCCCCCCCCCACCCCCCCCCCCCCCCCCCCCCCCCCGCACACACACACACACATACTGATTTCACCATACAGTTTCTGAATTCCAAAAACAACGGTGGCATTTTCCGGAAATTGCAGTTGTAACTTGCAATCCCGGCCATCCAGTTTCTGGCGCTTTCTGCCAAGGACGGACACCTCCAGGGAGCAAACACTGCTTTTATTGTCGCGAAAAGACGCTGAACGTGATAATCTTAGCCATACACTTTCGCTTTCCTCTTTTACGCTAAACTTTGCTTAACAATGCACATAGTAGACGTATCTCTCTCCTTGCGAGCCAAATCCAAGAAATTCTTCGCCGCAGATCGAATATTATCTTCTACTATAGTTGCAAAACTTTCGTAAGTGAATACTTTAAATACGCAGATTTGGCTAAAAAATATATAAAAATTGGCATGAATTTCTATTGTTTTAGGTACGATTTTTCTGTAGCATTAATTTCTGCTTTGGCCCTTTTCAAATACACCAATTTAAGACTAACTATGATGGTCTAAAATAGATTGGGAATCTCCCCACGGGTGCAGCTATATTCACGGAATGCGTTAGCGGAGCTCCAAAGGTCCAAAAGTCAGGTGTTTACTGCAAAATAGAGTGAAGGCGTGAAGGCACACATGTCCTATGATCGTATTTGAACATTTTCAGGCACATAGACATTTTTGCACTGACCTCCTTTGGCTATAATTAGCGATGTAATTAGGTCACTTAGATGTACTTATAGAATCACCCAAACTACGGTTTAAAACGTGTTTTTGTGTGTGTGTGTGTTTGGTTTGTTTTTGTAATCAACATCAATTGTGACCATTCACATAATCACTATGCTCCAGAAAGACCTGTTTGGCTCATTCAGACACTTGGATTTCTTGAGGCTATAACAGTATCCGTAATTAGGTCATGGAAAACACAAATTTGTAATCCCAGGACTATTAAAATCTGTTAATGAAATTGTTTTGAAATTAATGCATGAACTTTGGGCAGATACGATGCTCCTCTGGGAGCACTTTCGGCATGAAAGATACCCCTGATCTCAGGATATTTTTATCTGTTGTCTGCAACAGTGATTACTGTAATCTGGTCCATTCAGATACTTGAATTCCCTGCAGATATATAAATATCCGTAATTAAGCCATGGAAAACAAAAATTAATTTGTAATCCCAGGATTTTAAAATCTGATACGAAATTGTTTTGAAATTAAGACATGAACTTTGGGCAGATACAATGTTACTCTGGGAACACTTTCGGCCTGGAAGATACCCCTTATCTTAGGATATCTTTATCTGTTGTCTGCAACAGTGATTACTGTAATTAGGTCATGCTACGTAAACGTGTCCACACAACTGATCCCCATTTAGCGGAGCTCTTGTGGTCAGAATTTCAGGGTGCATACTGCAAAATGGAATGAAAGCATGACATGTTGCACACATGTGTGATTCTACATTTTTAAGTACACAGACATCTTGGCACTGACCCCATATGGCTATAATTAGCCATGTAATATGGTCACGCTGCATGTTCTGACGGAATGACCAAAACTGCAGTTCAAAACTCTTTGTTGTTGTTATCAACATCAATCATATCTTTCACATCAGCATCATTCTCCAGTGAGGCCTGGCTGATCCATTCAGACACTTGGATGCCCTGGTGCTAATATTAAATCCACAATTAGGTCACACAAAACAATTCGGACATAAATCTGTGATAAAAATTGATTTGAAAATTAAAGCATCAACTTTACGCAGATGCAATGCTTTTGGGAAGATTTAAAAAAATAGGCCTAAAAGATACCTCTAGTATCTAACTTTTGTCTGTTGGCTGCAACGGCGGCTATTGTAATTAGGTCACACTAGATGGGCATGACTGTGTCCACATAACTGATTAAATCCGTTCATTTGCACTGTGTTTCGTGAGGAAAACAACTTTTTCAAAGCTTCAGACTGAAAGATAATGTAAACTTTCAATTAGTTGTGCACAGTATTGAAAACAATTAGTTCATTAGCGGAGCTGCCCCTTTCCAGTCAAGAAATCCTGCCTAGTCGCATACGCACAGGGCTGTGAACAGCAAGCTGTCTTGAAACATTTGCAACTTTGTCTGCACACTTGTTTGCCAGTAAAGCGAATCCGTTCATAGCAAGATTCCTGAGCTTGGAATAGGTAGTCCACAAAGGTCGCCACGCCTTTTCCTGTATTTTGGTCTCCACACAACAAATGCTCCTCGGCAGATGAAGCTGAGCGAGCTGAAAGTTTGACATCTCATAGTTCACATGGTCCAAAGCAAAACGCCAGGGCATATGTTTAGTCGGACATTTCATGGATGATAGTCACCACAGCGAATTCAACGCACAAGCCGAAGGACATAGAGCTGGAAATCAAGAACAACAGCCCAGTATTTAAACTGCTGTTGTTCAGTCTCCATCCTGTGTTTGTCACTGTTCGGAACTGACAGCATGATGAGGCTCAAACTGCACATAAGAAATAAAAGGAAGGATGCAGAATACGCAGCGCTTCAGCTGTAACCTAGTGGGCATGTCTTGTCCTCGCAAGATAACATGCTTTCACAAAAGATTCTGCAACACTGTTCCAGCAGTTGTGGTTGCACTTGGCCACCCAGAGCCATTCAACCACTCTCCAGGCTATTTCACAGTGAAGACCCCCCCCCCCCCCCCCCCCCCCCCCCCCCCCCCCCCCCCCCAAGACACTATTTGTTGTTACAAAGGGAGCGGGCCACAGCCACTGTATCTCTTTTGCTATTGCGGAGAGCGGCTGGTCCATCGTCAGCACAGGAGTCTGATTTGGATTCAGATGTTCCAAAGCTTCCTCGACCAAATTCATGACACGGCTGAGTAAGGCAGTTGCATGGGCATTTTCAAGCAAGAGTGGCATCAGACCTATTTTGAAGATGTACTCTCTACTTGTGGTGGTTTGAGTTTCCAGCAGAGTATATATAATCCTCTAAGCCTCCTTTTTTCCTGTCATAACTTTCCATCTCCTCCAGATGACTGGACTGCAGTGCCCTTGCAACAGAGGTATCAACTGTTCTGATGGCGGGCAGGGCACCGGAAGAACGTGTGTGTAATCAGCAGGCAGATAAGCCATATTTCCTTGTGCTCGTATCTACTACAGATTCTGACAGCATTCGCATTTCACCCTCATTTTCCGCCTGCCGAGCTAAGGACACATTTGTGCCGTGAAAAGAGTCATTTGCTGTTGCTGTTGTCTGTGTTGTCGACCACAACTGCTCTGAAATCTGTTTAGCATGTTTGTTGGCACAGCAATGCTCTGGTCAAAATGTTCACATAATTTGTGTGTGCTGCTTCAGGTTGGCATTGTAAGCACCTGAGTTGGAAACGCTCGGATGAATACCCCAAAACTGAGGATGGCATCAGCAAGTCACCTCTTTCTGGTTTCAGCGTGGGTTTTTAAACCCACAAAAATGAGAAGGGAAGTTATTCGTCTCTTTTGTGTCTCTGATCTGATGACTGCTTTGGTGACTTCCTACTATGGAAGGCAATCGTTTGCGAAATTAACAGCGCAGTCTTATTTTATGATAATTGCTTGGCTTCTGATTGCTTTGTCACATACGGTCCAGTCAGTGTGAAACTTATTAATGTTTTTAAAATTGGTGGAACTGATCCACCTTGAAGTCTTCTTCTTTTTTCTTTCAAATTTCTCTTGGAATATTTTCGACATCAGAACTGTTGAAGCATATCAGTTTCTGTATTGCATGCAATATTCAAGGCCTCCCCAGTGTCTTTGTTAAATACAAGAACCACTTCTTTGCCACGATGTGTTGAGACAAGGTCAGACCCAGCTGATTTTCTCACGCAACTTTGAGGTGTGCACATAAACTTCTGTTCATCCCACATCCTTCAGGCGGGAAGAATACAGCTGGCCAAAGTATGGCATTTTAAAAACTGACACATTCTGTCTGAACTCCGGAATCTTCAAAATGTAAGCAAATGTAGTTCAGCAAAGACAATAGCACCTATGTGTCTGATTTCACCCTGGCATTTGTCAAGCACAGGTTTAGGTTGGCGCCTGAAGAATGCAGAAAGACACTTTTTGTGTACTTTGCTTCGCCTGCAACGATGTCAGCAGGTGAAAGCTTCCTAAGCAGATGTTGAAGCTGCTGTGCATGTCCGAGTACTTTCACATCCAGCGGCAAGGTAGACATGTAGTGTATCCAATTCCGCAGTGCCTGGTGGTCCATCAAAGAAAAGACAAAAAGATATAACAACAACAAACCAGAAAACAACAACAACTTGTTTTTGTTTTTGTATTGTAATACAATTCGTTTTCCTTTAAAAAAAATTTTTTTTAAAGAGTACGATTCATGTCACGTAGTCCTCCAGGAAGCTGCTTCAAGTCCCTTATCATCGTCCAAGATGATCTATAAAAACAAATTAAAAACAAATTAGAGTCCGACTTTGTTTTTAAAAATGTGACAAAAGGACCCAAACCGCTCACCATACTTTATTTTCCCCATGCAGTAAAACGAACTTTGTTTCAATAAAATAATGCATTTTGTCGCTCAGACTTCAAACTATTGTAATAAAAAGATGACAACAGTAGCTTAGATTTTCTCTCAGATATCTAATATTTACAAACTGGCAGTGGGATCAAAAGATGCAATAGGCCTAGATCTAGATTGGGTCACCCCACTGAGCTAAAGGTCAATGGACTAGTGATAATGCCGACCAAAACAGATGACCTGAGATACTATCGGTAACTGTGATATAAATGCTTCTGTTTCCCGGAAAATAAAAGACAAATGGATGAAAACAAGAATTAAAATAGCCTGTGATTTTGTAGCATAGAACTCGTTCTCGTGCAGACGGACGTCACAAAGCTGTCCGACGGGTTCGTGCCAGGACTGGCGCTTTGCTTTAATTTGTATACCGATACAAAAATCATAAGCTTCGTTTTTGTAAGAATGAAGTACATTTAGAAACGCTTGTATTTCAAATTCTTGAAAATAAATGTTATTCTTTTCATTGTCTGTGCTCAGAACAAAATAACAAGTGAAAATGTGCGCACGTTGATTGCTTTAGTCAACACGTATCTTATATTCTTAATACGTACTACAGATGTTGTTAATGGCATCCACTGCATCAAAGGTAAGAAAGTAATAAAGTTCTACGTGTATAAGTTAATGAATAACCATAGCATTGCCAAAATATGTTTTTTTGTTTTTTTGTTGTTTTTTGTTTGCTTATGTGTATTTATTTGGGCGTTCAGAAAAAGTCGAACACCGGAAAGAAGAAAAATATGCAAATATGAGTGACGAATACAGTCACAATTCCACTAATTAATGCGTTGCCAATCTTTGATCGATTAATGTGACACTCATGGACGGCCTTGAAGATGTCTATGCGGCTCAAATGAATCAGTATGGTTAAAACTGTCTGTGTGCAGGAGCACAATATTTCACTCCAAAGTGCAGTTTGAAAACCCTTAGGTCTCTAACTATTACGTCATTACATTTTGTTGTTTTACACACTCGGCCTGCAAACAATTGACAGTGGCCTCGTCTCAGCACCTAATCTGCTCAGGCCTAATAATTCGTAGGGTGACTTAACTGATAGTTGTGTGAATAATTTTATGTCTTTCTTTGAATAAATCTCCCAGTCGTGCAATGTGTACCTCACTATAGTGGATGAGGCCAGCTGCCGTTTACTAATCGTGCTCGGCGATGGACTGAGGTGCAAGGAGTTGGATGACGACGTTTTCTCTCAGCGTATTGATCCGCTGCTACTACAGGAAATATTTCAAACACCATTTTCTTGGCCAGTAATAATAATAATAATAAATAAAATAAAAATAAAATTAAAAAAAACTACTGGCAGAAAAGCACACAATGCGCACACAGGTAGTAGTAGAATATTTAAACATGTTTCCGGTAGACTACTCCTATCAATCAAAAAAGAAGTGTCAGGAATTTTTCCTTTTACTTGTCCAGTTTCCTATCGCAGACGTCTAACCTTGTGCACAGCTCTCACCATCTCTCCACCTGGTCACCCAGGTTTACCAGCCGCGACCTGTATCTGCGTTGTCGGTCTCTGGCAATCGACCTAAGCGTTGTTTTTTATTTTGGTCCTTCGAAGATAAATGGTAGTAACTCCAAATCTATCTCTGCTTTGATTGCATAATCTTGAGGGGGGAAAACGGGAAAAGAACTACGAAAATATAAATACCACTGTTTCATTTTCAGTTCTTCGTTGCTTTCGTTCAGTGGGCAGCGAATGAAATAACATATGAAAGAATGCATTTATTATCTGTTAATACAAAAGAAGGCGGCGCACAAAACACATATCCTGTCCCGTGTCCTCTTGTTGTGTCCTTGTTTTCAGTTTTGTCATCAGTAACTTCTTCTAGAGCCATTTTCCCTTCTCCTTTCTATGATCTTGACGTCAAATTATTAATATCGTAATGACGTCAAAATGATTTTGCCATCATTTCATTAATCCAAACGCATAAAAGGTTCGAAAGAACGCTATTTATTAGGACCTCATTTCATTGTTCGCCTTGGCAATTTCAAACAATATCAACTTTTATTTTCGTGTTTTGTTTTTTTTATGCTGTTCCCCCTGAAAGGTTAGGAAAAGGAAATTATTTCACACACACTATCCAGATTTAAAAAAAAAAAACATTGACAAAAATAATTTACACATGACATGTACACAAAACTGAGAAGTTCGGGTAACCTATCAGTAATGTCATGCTAAAACGCGAGAAAGAGCTCGTGAAAACAGTGTTAGTGTTAGTGTCCTCTTCTAAAATCATTATAAAATGATAACGTTTAACGCGGATCATGTTCGTTTAACCTCGTCTGAGCACACGAGAAGTTTAGCCTCCGAAGGAGAATTCCTTTAATATATCAACACAATGAATCGCACACGCTGCTTCATGTTGTCGAATATACAGCTGTTCTGTTCTTCTTCTTCTCTCGCTCTCTCTCTCTCTCTCTCTCTCTCTCTCTCTCTCTCTCTCTCTCTCTCTCTCTCTCTCTCTCTCTCTCTCTCTCTCTCTCTCTCTCTCTGTTTTTTCTCTCTTTTTTTTCTTCTTCTTTTTCTTGTTTTCTTTTCTTCTTTTTTTTTTTTTTTTTTTTTTTTACCGAAAGAGTCACAACTGAAGGAGAATTAACTTGGGCAAAACAATTACCGGTGTGCTGTGGTGGATTGTTCCTGGCCGTTTCTGGTTTTTTGTTTGTTTGTTGTTGTTTTCTTGTTGTTTTTTCTGTAAAATTTTTTGATATGAAACGATATATTATATCTATTATGACAGGACACTGTTGGTACTCTAAGAAAGAGCCAGGATCTGGATGGTCAGAATGTGGTCAGCAGAACATATTTTAGGAACCAAACGATCGACCGGGTCTGTCCACAGACTAAAACAAGAAAGTACTTGGTAATATCCAAGGAGACGGTCGGAATTTCCTGGAACATTGTATACGCCATTCCTTGGATATTACCAAGTTCTTCATTTCAAGTACAATCTCCACGGACAAACGCTCGCCACTGTAACCTCGGCATCACCATCCGGTAGGAAGCCAGCTGGAGCAGCTGGTAAGACCCATACTTGAGTATGCTAGGAAGATTGAATCCATACAGACAGTATAAATTATGCTGCGTGGTTCATCCTCTATCTCTGCCACAACAACACTTATACTGAGTGTCAACGCAATGATGAACCAGTTGAACTGGCCCATCCGCCAGCAGAGGCGAAGGTGGCGAGACTCACCATCTTGTGGAAGAAGCACTTGCCAACAAACTACAGCTGCTCCAAAATCGTTAGCGTCCAGGCCACGACCAGCATCTCCCACAACCACAGTGCCGCGCAGTTTTCATTCCTCCCCAGAACCATTCAATTCAGGAATGGAACCAGCTCCCGCCAGAGGCAACAGCAGCCGACTCTTTCGACACCTTTGTGTCACTTTTGTGAGCCTGCTGAAGAAACACCAGGTTTTGTTTTCTCTGACCTCCCCCATGTAGGTCAGCACATGACAATGACGGCATATGTGCTGCATTCATGTCAGCCTCAATCACTTACAAATGCGGTCGCTTCCGGTCTCAAAATAAGTACGTACTGCATTTTTACCGCTTTGTTTTAATCATATATAATTCGATCTGTGAGACAGTCTAGAATGTCTAGAATATGAGATGCGTGTAGAATCGTACACACCTCTCCTTTTGTCAAATGGATTTGATGAAATTTGTAAATAGATGTTTGTGTGTGCGTGCGTGTGTGTGTGTGTGTGTGTGTGTGTGTGTGTGTGTGTGTGTGTGTGTGTGTGTGTGTGTGTGTGTGTGTGTGTGTGTGTGCCTGCACGTTTGTGTGTATATATGTGTGTTCGTGTGTGTGTGTGTGTGTGTGTGTGTGTGTGTGTGTGTGTGTGTGTGTGTGTGTGTGTGTGTGTGTGTGTGTGTGCAGGTGCGACAGTATCATGCGGACGAGGCGGGACCGATAGTGGTGCACTGTGGTACAGGTGTGGCGAGGACGGGAGTGTTCGTGGCTGTAGATTCACTGGTTGACCAGTATGCTTCTGAAGGTATGCCAGCCCCTCCCCGTGGATTCGTACCATCGGGGGGCAAGTTATTAATTGTTGAGGCGTTATCTGGAAGACCGTAAACAGAGTAAATCCGACGGAGGGGGAGGGGGAGAGAAAGAGTCCTACTCCCTTCATATAAAGCCTATTGGATCAGTGGGTAATGGTGGGGATGCGTCGGAGGTGTGGGTTAGGCAGGTGGTGAGGTGGAGATATGGGTTAGAGGCGGGGTGGAGAGGAGTGGCGATGGGGGGTCGGGTGGGCGGTTCGAGGCGGATGTATGGGTCAGTGGGCGGGCTGAGGCGGAGGTATGGGGTAATGGGCAAGATGGGGGTGAGGCTGGGGTATGGGGTAATGGGCAAGGTGGGGGCGAGGCGGAGGTATGGGGTTATGGGCAAGGTGGGGGTGAGGCGGAGGTATGGGGTAATGGGCAAGGTGGGGGTGAGGCGGAGGTATGAGTTATGGGCAAAGGTGAGGCGGAGGTATGGGGTATGGGCAAGGTGGGGGTGAGGCGGAGGTATGGGGTTATGGGCAAGGGGGGGTGAGGCGGAGGTATGAGGTTATGGGCAAAGTGAGGGTGAGGCTGGGGTATGGGCAAGGTGGGGGTGAGGCGGAGGTATGGGGTAATGGGCAAGGTGGGGGTGAGGCGGAGGTATGAGGTTATGGGCAAAGTGAGGGTGAGGCTGGGGTATGGGACAAGGTGGGTGTGAGGCGGAGGTATGGGGTAATGGGCAAGGTGGGGGTGAGGCGGAGGTATGGGGTAGTGGGCAAGGTGGGGGTGAGGCGGAGGTATGGGGTAATGGGCAAGGTGGGGGTGAGGCGGAGGTATGAGGTTATGGGCAAAGTGAGGGTGAGGCTGGGGTATGGGGCTAGGTGGGTGTGAGGCGGAGGTATGGGGTAGTGGGCAAGTGGGGGTGAGGCGGAGGTATGGGGAAATAGGCAAACTGAGAATGAGGCTGAGATATGATGAAATGGTTATGGGCAAAGTGAGGGTGAGTCTGGGGTATGGGGCAAGGTGGGTGTGAGGCGGAGGTATGGGGTAATGGGCAAGGTGGGGGTGAGGCGGAGGTATGGGGTAGTGGGCAAGGTGGGGGTGAGGCGGAGGTATGGGGTAATGGGCAAGGTGGGGGTGAGGCGGAGGTATGAGGTTATGGGCAAAGTGAGGGTGAGGCTGGGGTATGGGGCAAGGTGGGTGTGAGGCGGAGGTATGGGGTAATGGGCAAGGTGGGGGTGAGGCGGAGGTATGGGGTAGTGGGCAAGGTGGGGGTGAGGCGGAGGTATGGGGAAATAGGCAAACTGAGAGTGAGGCTGAGATATGATGAAATGGGCAAACTGAGGGTGAGGCGGAGATATGGGGAAATGGGCAAACTGAGGGTGAGGCGGAGATATGGGGAAATGGGCAAACGGACGGTGAGGCGGAGATATGGGCTAGTGGGTTGTGGAGGGAGTGGGGCAAAGGTTGGATGAGCGTGTTCTCCTTGAGCATCATGTGTTGATACACGTATGGACCAGCGTTTTTTTGATATACGTATGGACCAGCGTTTTTTTACTTTAGCATCAGATGTTATCTGGATGTGTTTACGGACCATGTAGGATCAGCTTGTTAGTTCGCAGAGGTGGGGTTTAGCATCTGGGGTTGATCTCGATGTTCTTACGGACCAGGTCTTTTAGCATCAAGTGTTGATCTGATAGTGCGTATGGACCATGGACCAGGTCAGATCAACGTGTTTTTTTCCTTTTAATTCGTTTTTAAGGTGTCTGAACATTTAAAGCGTTGTTGTAACTTACAGTCTTTTTCAAAAACACATCATGTCCATTGTTTCCAATGCTTGAATGTAAGACTTGCGTCAATGTATGTATATATATGTATATACGTGTGTGTGTGTGAGCGTGTGCGTGCGTACGTGTGTGTGTGTGTGTGTGTGTGTGTGTGTGTGTGTGTGTGTGTGTGTGTGTGTGTGTGTGTGTGTGTGTCTCCGAATTTTCCGAATTTTCCCCACCGTTGCCTTTGAAACAGTTCCAATGTTCGTCTGATTGACGTTGGCCCTCTCTCGTCCTTTCAAAGAAGATCGTCTAGCGCCTCCTCTTTCCACGCCTCTCTCCTCCAGGCGATCGGTGATGCGATGTCCTTGACTTTGTGCTTTCAAGTAGTGTCTCAAGCTCCTTAACACCTCAGATCTTTCGAGACACAAGCCACATGTGATGGTTTCTTTGCCCGCCCAACTATCAACTGTCATTTCCCTTCACTCTGGCATGTCCAGGGCAGTACACCCACAGGAATTTTTGAAGGTGGATGTCGACCACTGACACATTCCCGTTTTGGCTTCCCATTCCGCTCATCACCTTTTTAGCATGTTCATTGAATCTGTGAGCATGATGGCATGTGTGGTCTGACTGTCGCTTCTTGATGCAATCCAGCGGGGGGCATTGTAAAGCTAGAGGTTGAGACCATATAGGCTGCACCGTCGTCATGGATGGTGGTTGCACCTTGCTTGACAGTGAAGCCCCACCTCACTGGTCTTTGGCGACTGAGCCATCAGTGTACACTATGAGGTCTTGCGGTTTGCTGTTTTCCTGAATGAGAAGCTTGATCTCTGACTGTTTTGCTTGCTGGCCACTTTTGACAGTGCTTTCCCAAGTTTTCTGACAGGAGTATTTCACAGAGACTGCGGAATCGGTTTGAGTTCCTTTCCCACTCCTTGGTCAGCTGGCATACTTGCAGTATTGAGTCCTCTGCTTGACCCATCCAAGACTTGCCCCGTCCCAATCTGCATCCCTTTGTGTCTTTCATGGCTTCATGGAGTGGTTTGTGACTGTTTTCGATGGCACTGAAGTATGCTTTGAGCTGCTCCACTTTCTGTCTGGTTTGCTTTGATGGGTGGTCTAGCTTCGTACATATTGTCCTTCGTACACGTCGTATGCAAATGCAGCTGCATTTTCCCATGTGCATTTTCGAGACCCTCTCCCCCCCCCCCCCCCCCCCCCGTCTCCCCCCTTCCCCCCACCTCCCAGTTCCAAGGAGTGACAACAACGGTGTTGCATCGTGAAGATTCGATAGCTATTCATCTTGTTGTGATCTTTCCCTGGTTTGGGAATCGGTTTCAAGAAGCTGTTTGTCCGGTCTTTGGGAATATTGCCTTTGTCAAAGCTTTCTTGGTAAATGGTGTACAACTCAGCCTTGTCCTCTTCTGTTAGATTATTGATATCCGAGTATTGAATCCTACCCGGACCAGGTGCTACATCTTTTCCGCTTCTTTCAATGGCTTCGGTGAATTCCTCCTCTGTGAGTTCATCATCGGGGCCGCTGTGTGCGAATGTACCGGTGAGATCACTTAGTATATGCTTCCTTTCCACAAGGTTGTTTTGATTGCTCTGTTGCATAAATCGCCCAAGTGTCTTCTAAGTCCAGGGTTGTTTTGGTACGATCATTCCCTTCCATTTGCTGGTAGAATTGCCAGATCTGCGTCAGCATTGATAGAGCTGTTTACAGAAGCTTTTTCATTTAGCTTTGTTTTTGTTGTTGTTGCTGTCTCCTGTGCTATCTGCTTGAACTGTTCAGTTTTGCTATCCATTGCATCTTTGAGTGTTGGGTTTGGTCGAATTCTTCCTTTCTGCCAGTTTTGCACTGTGGCACGTTTTTCTGTCCAAGCTTTCTCGGTCTCACTTTCCCACCATGGTGGCTGCTTCTTGCTTTTCCGTGAGCCTTTCGTGCTTTGTGTTCTTGGTTTCCGCTTGCGCAGTTTTGACACAATGTCTGATCCAGACCTTTAATACCTAAAGGGGTTATGTGGCTTGACATTTTTCTTCTTAGCTGCTTTTCGTAGGCTGGAAACCACCAGCAGATAGTCGCTTCCATGTGGTGTCAGCCTTTCTGCACTTAGCCATGGTGCTAATCTTGAGAAGACAAGAGCCAAGTTAATGGTGCTATCCGTGTCCCCTTGTCGTGTTGGTCGCCGAGTTGTCACTGGATTGAACACGACATCGCCTAAGGCTTCTTCCAGAACAATCCCCTGAGGGTTGTTACCCTGTTAATCCCACATGCTTGACCTGGCATTGAAGTCACTGCACGTTACAGTTGTGTCCCCAAGTTCATCTATTTGTTCCAGGAAATCCCAGTTCACCTTGGTGGATGCAGCGCGTAGGTGCATGTATGTATTGACAAGGACCAGACTCCTGTGTCTTTGGTCTGGCTTTTCTAGACGAATACCTTGCACTTCCCGGGAACTGATGCACCACTGACTTATGTCTACTGTAGACACTGTATTTTGTAGGCCTTGCGACTTACAATCGCCATTCCTCGCCCTTCATGCTTTTGGATGACCGTGAAGTTCAAGTGGCTTTGCTGGGCGCGTTCTTGTTTCCTGTAGGCAGAAGACATCAAAGTCTTAGGCAAGTATTTCTAGAGATGCTTCTCGTTTGCTAGCGTTAGCACAGTTCCAGGAACAGATCCTGAAGTGCTTCCTTGACAGACGTTCGACCTTCGTCGTGTTGCGTCTGAGGCCTCCACGGCCCGACTTTCCCTTCCCACCTCTTTTCCTTTTTCTTCTTCTTCTTGTGTGTTTGTGTGTGTGTTTGTTTTGTTTTGTTTTGGTGTGTGTGTGTGTGTGTGTGTGTGTGTGTGTGTGTGTGTGCTGGTGCGTTCCGGAGATCTCGATTGACGTCTCCAGCCAGGCGCACGATCTTCGTTGCGCTGGCGAGATCTTGTTTTTGTTTAGATCTATTGCATGTATTCTCAATACTGTGGGGCCTAGTTGATCACTCTGGGAGAGCCCTCGTGCCAGAGAAAGTGCAATGGATGTGCTTTTTGAGTCCATCAGCCTGGTACCGCCCTGCATGCAGCCCTTTTCCTTCCCCTCGTTCACCCCTCCCTCAGGGAGGTCCCAAATTTGTCTGTCGCCTGAACCACTCGGCCACCGAACAATACAATTTATAGGAAACTTAACCTTTGCCGTGAGGGTAGCATGTACAGGGCTCGACCAAGGGTCTCCTCAGGTGGTGGGAATTCTGGGTTCCCTGAGGGAGGTCCCGAATTTGTCTGTCTACTGAACTGCTCGGCCACCGAACCACACTGGAATGGTAAGGGGTCTTTGGGTCACTGACATCTGCTATATTCGCAGCAACCTTAGATTGAACTTTGAACTTGAAACGGACATGGCTGTGTCATGTGATGTCCAATCAGTTTCGAGTTTTCGACGTCACTGATGCTCGTTGCATTGTTGGTAGAACGTGGGACTTTCCGGATCTAAAAATAAACACAGGCCCATAGCTATTTCTGAGGCTACTGACGACTCAAGCATGCCGAAGGAGAGCCGGACTTATGGACTCTTTAGCAAATCGGGATTAGGGGCTATCCAACATTAATTTTATTTGCTCATCATACATATAGGCCCAGGTCGGATGAGCGTGTTGTCGTTTGGCATCAGGTGTTGATCTGGTCGTGGTTTTGGCCCAGGTCGAATCAGCGTGTTCTCGTTCGTGCGCAAGATGCGGAAGGAGCGGCCCCTAATGGTGCGGACGTACAAGCAATACGTGTTCATCTACGAGTGTCTGCTGGAGGAGTTCCACGCCGGTGACACGATGACAGACGCCACCTCCATCAAACCCAAGTATCACGAATGGACCAGGAAGAACACAAAGACAGGTCAGGATCATTTGCATGCTTGTTCTCATCTGGCTAGTTTAGTGTTTATACTAGTAGTATTTAGTGCTTATGATAGGTACGATTGTCAGCTCAGTTGTTTAGACTTGGAACTCAGATCGAGCGAACTTTCCATTAGTCATCACTTCTAGTCAAGGGCATGGGATGTTCGCGTCTGATATATGTATCCTAGTTTGGTATTTCTCGTCAGTGGGGAGAGTGGGTTTGTACAGTACGGTCCACTTCCGTGTACGTTAAAAATTTTGATTTTTTTTTTTCCTAATTGCAGACTGATAAAGATGTTTCTGTGTGTTAAATATGGATAGCTGGGCGATAGAATGCAGAATAGGTGATTACCATCGGCCGCAAGCTTCTTTAAATCTTCGCCTACTTCCATGGTTCATTGCAGTATTGGGCACTACAACTTTTCTTCTAGATGTTGTTGCTGCTGCCAGTGATGATGTCAAAAAGAAAGAACGCATTCTCCTCACTGGTGTTTATTTCTGACAACCGTAATATTTAACAGATACACACTAGGTCTGAGTGGGATACCACAAAATAAGAAATACGAGTTGTGCAGTCTTGACGAGCTGACTGCGACTAAGCTTACACTAAGAGTCTTTCTGGTTTCGTTGTAAACCACGAAGAATACGTACAATAAATCGTCTTAGTATGGATCCAGCTTTGGATATGAAATGAGAACAAATAGCCTACCTTCAGTCTTCGGTGACAGCCTTTATACTTCATGCAGCTGAATGCGCGCTATAAAGTCCTATATCCAGTGCATTCACCGTCAAATGTATCTACGTGTGTTGTCTTTTTATTGACAAAAAAACACCAAAAAAACAAGAAGAGACAAAGAACACATTAGCTAAGAGCGTTTACAAAAAGCCAACGACAACCAGCGAGAAACCGGCCAACAATCAAGAACATACATCGTGTAAGCTATAGATTACACGTACGTACACCAAACCATCCTGTATATATTCAGCTTTGAGTGTGAAATAACAACAGTCTTCAGTATTCGGTTACCGCCGTTTTACGCTGTGCAGCACGCTGTATCGTGTTATAGTGAACTTGTTAAGACAAATCAGTTTGACATTTTGGGTAGAAGCAAATGAGTCACAAGATCTTGTAGTTTTGATACGCCTGGTGAATAAATAAAATGGAAGGAACGTTTTTATTACCTGTGGAAATTAATATTGATTTTTTTTTTTTTTTTTTTATACTGTTAAAAATAGGAAAAGTCAATTAAGACAAGTATGGTGCACGATAGAAAAAAATACCCACATTCCACTCAACCAAGATGGCGGAAGCGTGCAAGTCGTCACTTGGAAACTAGATCTAGATCAAACATCAATGGCGCATACGCATACGGAAAGACACACGTGATCAAACTCAGTTTTCGGTTGCAAATTTCTCTCTGGATGATTCTGATGATATTTGTGACCCAGAATAGCACTTAAAATGCCCCAGGAATTCCCGAATGCCTCCCTGAGGTCGTCTGCTTCAGCAGCCGTGTCGGCCAGATTTTGATAATACACGACGCATGCTAAATCTGCTTTCAGCACCCAAATAAATAGTTCATCCTCACGATTTATTGCAATGCTTTCCATGTATATCTGTGAGAATGAAGGCGATTTCGTTTTTGTGCTAGAATTGTGACAGTATCTGTCATAAAGGGATCAGGTCTGCGCGTGCAAAAGCGATGCTGTAAAGTGTATGGTTAGCAGTTGTGGTTATAATAATGCCGATTTGTGTTATGTCTCTCATGAGTAAATTGTTTACAATGATGTCACAGACTTGTTTGAAGTCAGAGAAGTCCAACTTTAAGTCGTTTCGAAAAAAGAAATTCTCTTCAGATCTATCTATGATCACACTGTGTGTGTGTGTGTGTGTGTGTGTGTGTGTGTGTGTGTGTGTGTGTGTGTGTGTGTGTGAACAGACCGAGGGTGATGTTCTGGCAGGGTCTTTTCAAACACAGGCTGCATCAACAATCCCCCAGCTGATGATATTCAATAGCAAAGAGGAGTTTGGTTCACAAAAAGAAGACACTCACACACAAACTCGTCGCCATACAAAAACAAAAGAGACGCCCGTTCTAGTCTACCTTGGCATACAACTTCACTGCTGCTGCACTCTACATCTTGCAGCACAGAGCATTTGAGAAAAGGGAGGACAAAAATGAGACATTTGAAGACTGATCCAAGAAACATCGGGAGCAGCCAAAGTTTCCATATTGGAGCTGTGTGCTGGAGTTGGAGCTGAGCATTCTTCAGTTCACTCAATCCATCCGAACTGCATACTTCAACCAGTTCATACAGGCACTGACAAAGCTGTTACCATGTTGTTGTTGTTTTGCCCTTGACGACATCACCTACGCCAAATGGTTATCAGTGTACCTTTGTGACACTTGTCAACTCGGAGGCACCCATCAGTGTATCAAGCCTTTTGCAATGGTGGATTTGTTGTGCACAAGCACATGAGCAGTGCAATGCGATGGTAAAAGGAAATGGAGGTGCAGTAGGACTTGCCAGCAATTCAGGTGCTTTGAGACGGTGGGCCACAGATTGCTCGTTTGCTCAAAAGCTTTGAGCATAGAATGACATCCAAAAGTGCAGACTGCATGGATCACCATGAGCAAAGCCATGCACCGCAAAAATCCTTCAGCGGAGATAAACGTTCAAGCTCTTGTTTCTTTTGAGGAAGCTGGAAATCCATTTGAAGACGATGGAGAATGCATCTTCGCCCTGGACTCCAAAGTCATTGTAGACGCGGCTGCCATTACTGCAGTAAGCTCATCCATCACCAGTGGGATACAGCTATATAACAACTTTGTTGAGGAAAGGCTCGAAAAGAGAACAAAACCAATTATAAAGCCTCTGCGAAAGAACAAGCTGCATGTGTTTGTGCAACAACGGAAGGCTCAGAAATCTTCCCTGACAATCCTCCGCAACGGCTGCTCGTTGTTTTCGCGGCTTTACATTGCATGCCAGACAAGGAAAGGGGACCTGCCAGATTTTTTCAGGCACGAAAACCAGCCAAACACCACCGTCATTGAGCAAACTGGGTGATATGTGGACAGGTAAAAAGGCAGACTTGCAGAAGTGTCTTGAACGCTCCCCTCTTGGTTCTGGAAATGCTGATGAGGAAGAGGTCCTGGTACAGTGGTGGATGAAACAAACAGCACTGATTATGAAGAGACGGTTGACCCTGTCACCGATGATATCGCCATTGAATAGCTTTCTGATTTATCAGTGGAACTGAGCTTGAACCTTGTACGCAGGAAGAGGAACAACTGATCAGCAAAGACACTGCTGCATACCTTGCTGCAGACCGCTCACCTGAAGCAGATGTGATGATCCTTGACGGTGCATTTGTTGCTCAAATGCTCTCCCCCAGGACATTAAACACATTCCAGGACTACAGCAACAGCGTCTTCTTGCCTTACATTTTTGGACAACTTCAGAGTGTTCGACGGTTGGATTTTGTTTGCGACGTTTATCTCGCAGACAGCTTGAAGGCCAGGACAAAAAGCAAACGGGGTCAACGTCGTAACGCTTTGGCACCATTACCTTCCACCTGGAAGCGCTTCTTGAAGAACGATGAGAACAAGAGTGACCTGTTTTGCTTTCTTTCCCAGAAAATTGAAAGAACTCCAGTTTCTCGCAGAATACTCGTTTCCGCTTGCGGTGATAGCGTGGTCTCATCATCCACAGAAGTAGACCTGAACCATATGAGTGGATGCACCCACGAAGAGGCCGACACATGAGTATTTCTTCATGCTGCATAAGAAGATAATAATACGAATTGCTGACACTGACGTTGTTGTACTTGCAATCTCAGTCGTTGAAGAAATAAAGGTGGAAGAGCTGTGGGTTGCATTTGGGACTGGAAAACATTTCAGATACACTGCAGCCCACGCGATTGCTTCAAGTCTTAGTTCAGACAAATCAAGAGCTTTGCCTGCCTTTCACACTGTAAATGATTATGACACGGTCTCATTCTTTGGCTGGAAAGGAAAAACTGAAGGCCTGAAACACATGAACTGCATTCCCTACAGTGGCGTTGGCTTTTTTAGAAGTTGGTACTGAGAAAGCGAATCTGTCAACAAGACGCATTTGAGAAGATTGAGCAATTTGTTGTGTTCATGTATGAAAAGAACAGTGCAGTGACAACAGTGAATGCAGCAAGGCAAAAGCTGTTCTCCCAACGATGCAAAGCCATCAACACATATATCTCCACAGAGCACCAAGGTTGCCATCTCCATCCGCCTGGAAGCCACTATGGACAACACTTCGTCAGGCTGAGGACTCGTACTACGAGCCTATGCACTGTGGCTGCAAACAAGACTGTAAAACTGTTGTGCCAGTGTGCAGCTGCCAACTTCCCATGTACTGCCTTATGCTACTTTGGAGGAGACTGCAATGCAGACTAGCTTGATGACAGCATTCGAATCTTCTAGCCGATTTTGTGTGAGTTGTTGCAACTTCATTTCTGTTCATGTTATGAATTTACTCAGTCCTGTCGGAACACTGGATTGCGACTTCTGAATTGATAGGCTGCAGATTTTTCGAGGGTTCCATTAAAACACATATATCACCATTCCATACATCCACCGCCCGCCCATAAGGTTACAATGAACACAATCAAAACATAATTATAAATCTGCTTCTTCGATTGACCTACTTTTATGGTTTTGACCTAGTTTCGGATTTGTTGTGACCTTTTGTTCCACACGATCTACAAACTTTGTGTTTTTTTTCTGTAAAGAATATAGTGTTACAATGAACACAATCAAAAGATAATTATAAGTCTTCTTTTTTTTATTGACCTACCTTTACGATCTTGACCTAGTTTCGGATTTGTTGTAACCTTTTGTTCCACACGATCAGCAAACTTTGTTTTTTTGTAAAGAATATAAGTTCAAATGTATGCAGTTCAACTTTGTTCTAGGTAGTTTTGAAAGTGATACATAGCCAGTGTGCATAAGGTGCTTGCGGCCTAGACAACACAGGCACAGCTGTCATTAGCAGTCACTTTACATCACAAACGTATCACTTTATTATGCATCACAAATGCTTCTGGTGAATGACAAAAAGCATTAACTTCGGTCAACCGAATCATAAAACAGCAAGACAGTATCCAATTTTGATGCATAACGTATCATGTAGTCACATGTACGACAATTTTTAGCATCATAATGTACATTTAAAACACTTAAACTTGTTTTTTGTAAAGTGCAACCATTTTACATTTACTAGTATTGCACTTGGGGTTTAAAAACAGAAACTGTCAGAGATACTGAAAATATCTGAATACCATATGATTTTTCACGGTGACCTAAATTATCAAGGTCACGGTGACCTAAAAAGTGACCTTCAACCTTCCTTCCATTTAAAATATCAATCTATATGTTGTACCACACAGTTTTAAAAAAACAAAAAAACTGCTTGCTTCTACCCCAATTTGCAAACTGCTTCTCAATTTGTCGTCTTAACAAGCTCACTATTAGTCCCATTTTCAATGCATTCAGCGTCAGAAGTTTTTATTTCTTGTCTTTTTATTAACAGAAACAAACAAATGACAAAGAACACACACTTAGCTAGCTGCGACAGAGAAGGAATTTCATACTATTGTTATTCCGTAGGCCTGTTGGAAAACCGCAGCGAAAAAGCGACAACACAACGGATTCATCTGAAATAGTAGTCTTGTGATAAAATATGTGCTAATATTCATTAATCTGATCGACTTCCGCTTCCCTAAAATATGTAGTCAATTTTGGTATTCTAGTTGAATTGAACTTGTCTTAGAGTGGAGTATGAAACTGGACAGACGACACAACAGCGGGCAATGCCTGTCAGTGACAATCCGAGCAGATGACACAGCACACGGGACTTGGCAGTAGACCTACATTGAAGTCGAAGTTGTGCCTGCGTGTTATTTGAGCATGATTTTCTTGGTTATCAAACAGCATAACTTGCATAATGACGTTGCGGCGTCTCTGAAAATAAGCATAGCCTGATGTGGATTGGTACAGTGCTGCTGACATGGGATCAATTTCTACACGAGTTTGTGTGAGTGTTTGTCGTGTCACCAATGAAATTTTCTTGCAGCCTGACTCTTCTTTACTTCTCTTCGTCTTTCAAAGAGTGTGTGTGTGTGTGTGTGTGTGTGTGTGTGTGGTGTGGTGTGTGTGTGTGTGGTGTGTGTGTGTGTGTGTGCTTGAAATTGTGTTTAGTGTTTACTAAATTTACTGTAGCATAACATCGGTCTATTTTTGCATACCTCTTCAAAACGACATTAATTATGGAATTTCTAGGAGTTGTCACTAGTACGTGTCATTCGACTGTTTCTTCTAATTCGGAAAATTCAGTCAAAAGATGGGAGGAACGGTTCACTAGAGGTGACTTGCGTGTCACCTCGCTTGGGATTAATGGCGCAGTTTAAGCCGTATGGGTGAGGAGGACCGTTCGAACCTATCTATCTTAAATGTCCTGGCTGCCACACGATACAGCCGAAACTGACGGTGAAGGTCGGCGCATTTAACCTTGCCATTACTCGAGAGTTACCGTCCCTTGTGACCTCCGGACTTTCGTTTACTTGATTCCAAACGGCGGGTGCTCATTGGCTGGCTGATGCGGTTCATACGTTTGGAAGATACAATGCTTTATTTGGAACGGACAGGTTAAAACCGATGCTCTGAGCCATTTCAGCCGTGCTGACACGCGCACGCACACACGCACGCACACACGCACGCGCGCGCGCGCGCGCGCACACACACACACACACACACACACACACACACACACACACACACACACACACACACACACACACACACACACACACACACACACACACACACACATATAATATATATATATATCAGTATCATGTGGAAAAAGATGAGTTTTAAGTGCCGATTTAAAGGAAGCTGACTGAGGGAATCTAATTTATTTCTGGAATCAAATTTCTTCTGGAATTGTGTTCCAGAGCGCTGGAGCAATGTACGAGAAAGAACTTTCGCTATACGATTTAATGTTGACAGGTAGAATGCACAGTACACGGCTGTCTGCGGAAGCATGTAGACCTTGAGTAGATCAGAAAGGTAGACAGGTAAAAGTAATAGCACGGAAGCAAAAGAAGAGGTTTTGTATTTGGAAGCCAGTGCAGAGTGCGAAGATAAGGCGTAATGTGGTATGTCTTAGGAGTTTTCAAGATGAGACGGGCTGCATTGTTCTGAACCTTCTGAAGTCTGTTTAGAATGTACTGAGGGCTTCCACAGAGGAGGTAATTACAATAGTCCAGTCATGAAAGAAAGCGGAAACAAGAGTTTTCGTGGCTTGAATAGAGAAGCAATGACGTATTGAGCTGATACGATGCAGTTCAGAGTTAGCAGTTCGGATTAGGTAACTAACTACATGTGCAGCCATAGTCAAGTGCATGTCAAACGTTACCCCCAAATTTTTAAGCTGACTGAGAAAAGAAGAACTGTCGAACTTTCTACAAGAGAGTCAAGAAATGATGTAGAGTTCGAAATCCGGGGTACAGATATGATAAATGCTTCCGTCACCCACGACTTAACGTCCAGGATGCACTCTTGAATGCATTCATCAAGCTGTTGTGGCAGGGCAGATTTCCCCAACTGAGAGTCGTCAGCAAAGGAATGGGTGATCGCATGTCGATAACATCGGAGAGGGGTGCAGTATACAGAACAAAGAGAACAGGTTCCATAAAGATCCCTGTGAGACTTCACAGCAGACGGGCACTTGGGCAGAGTTAGTGGGGGTTTTGTGTTTTTGATTGTTGATTTGAGAGGTAAGAAGAGAACAAGTGGAGAGCAGAACTGTGCATGCCAGAAACATGTTTAGGACCTTGTAAGAGAATGGTGAGGACTGTTGTGTCTGTTGGGAAGCTGATAAGTCAAGCAGAGTTAGAACAGATACGTTTCTCGGGTCAGGAGAGTGTAGATGGTCATTTACAATTTCAACAGGGCTGTCTCGGTGCTGTGTCCAGGTCTGCAGGCAGATCGAAATGGGCTGAGTAGCTGATCGGCGGGTAGATGGTTGAAAGGCTGGACAGCTTGCCTCTGACTTCGTCTGTCTGTTCAACGTTTCCCGCTCTTCGTGACACATTCCTACATCTCGGAAGCGCTCCATCATTCCCATAGAATGACTTCAGACCCATCGCACTGACGTCGGTGGTTATGAAATGTTTTGAAAGATTGATCACGAGTCGACTTCTGCGTCAAACCAGCGACCAGCTAGAGCGCCCCCAGTTGTCTATCATCACAACAGAAGTGTTGAGGATGCCGTCATCTTGGTGTTCTCTCTCTCTCTCACACACACACACACACACACACACACACACACACACACACACACACACACACACACACACACACACACACACACACACACACACACACACACACTCACTCACTCACTCATGCACCTGCCCGCATGCCCCGCCCCTCCCCCCTCCGCACACACACACTTGTAGATAATGTTAAAATTACACAATAATAAAAAGTATAAAAAAATAAAAATAAAAGTCCTACATATAAAACAAGTAAGTTAAAACTAATAAAAGTTTAACAAACTCATTCACACGCATATTCCTGCACCACACACATGTGCGCACGCTCGAATGAATTGATGGTGCTTAACGTCCACAGAAACGATGAGGCTTATTAGGGACGGGGAGAAGGGGGGGCGGGGGGGGGGAGGGGTATGGAGGTGGGTGGAGAGGGAGATTATATACCTATCGCTACACTGTCACCACCAGAATGATTCCTGCATTAAGATGGGCAGCGATGAGAGCCATTTTAATGTTTCAGTAGGAAGTGATGGACAAAGTCACAGGACAGTGAAGAGAAAGGAGAGCCGAAGCGGTATCGAACCGAGGTCCTTCCGCTTACCAACCTAACGCCTTACCGCTAGGCCAAACCGGCTCACTACGCACGCTCGACCATGTGCACATGCATATATACATAAATGCAAACTCTCTCTCTCTCTCTCTCTCTCTCTCTCTCTTCTCTCTCTCTCCTCTCTCTCTCTCTCTCTCTCTCTCTCTCTAACTACACATTAATCTGAGACTGATAAATAAACAAGAAAAAAAACTGAGCACAATTATTTTGTGTCGTAACATGATCATTGCTAAACGTTTGCTGAGGGTAAAAACTGTTCTGAAATCTAGAGGTTCTAACCCTCATGGCCCTGTATCTGCGTCCAGAGGGAAGGGGCTGGAAGAGGCGGTTGGCTGGATGCGATGTGTCCTGAACTATGGCCGTTACTTTGCGGTCTGATCGCAGGGAATGAATGGAGGCAATTGGTTTCATGTCACTGCCTATGATCTTAGAGGCTGTTTGGACTATCCTCTCTAGTTGATCTGTGTCCTTCTGACACGCGCTGCTGTACCAGACAGTGATGGAAAATATCAGAATGCTCTCAATTGCAGCGCGGTAGAACTGAGTCAGTATGGAATGACTGACTTTGAATTTCTTTAGCTGTCTCAGGAAGAAAAGTCGCTGGTGGGCTTTCTTGATGACGGAGCTAATATTCTCGTCCCATTTTAGGTCTGAGGAGATGGTTGTGCCAAGAAATTTGAATGATTTTACTTCTTCGACTACCTCGCCAGCGATAGTGAGTGGTACAAGAGGCATTTTCTTCTTCCTAAAATCAAACACCATTTCTTTCGTTTTGGACACATTTAACTCCAAGTCATTCTCAGAGCACCAGCCAGCCAACGTCTCAACTTCACCCCAGTAGGCTGACTCATCAGAGTTGTGGATCAGACCCTCCAGTGTAGTGTCATCTGAAAACTTAATCATGACTATAGAGGGCTCTGATGACACGCTGTCATTTGTGAACAGCGAGAATAGCAAAGGTGAAAGCACACACCCCTGAGGGGCACCGACGTTGAGGGTGATCTCCTTGGAGGTCTGCTTGCCGATTCTCACTGACTGTGGAGAATCCACATGCACAGAGACTTCTCGACGCCTATGTGGATCTGCTTTTTAAACAGCTTCCGTGGGATGATCGTGTTGAACGCTGAACTGAAATCCGCGAACAGCACCCTGGTCTCGAGGTGCTGCAGGGCAAGCGCGACAGCATCATCGACGGATTTGTTGGCCCAGTAGGCGAACTGGTGCGGGTCCAGCTGATGATCAGTGGCTGCCTTGAGGGACCTGAGAACCAGGCGCTCGAACACTTTCATGACCACGGAGGTCAGAGCGACTAGTCGGTAGTCGTTCAGGCTTGCTAAGCTGGGCATCTTGGAAACCGGCATTATGGTGGAGGTTTTGAAGCATCGCGGGACTTGGCATCGCTCCAGCGACTTGTTGAATAGAGCAGCGAACACTGGAGCCAGCTGGTCTGCACACGACCTCAGGGTAGCAGGGGACACGTTGTCAGGGCCTGACGCTTTCCTGGGGTTCTGGCTCCGGAAAAGGCTTCTGACCTCCCTCTCCTGTATGACGAATGGCGGTCCCGGTGGCCCTGGCATAGCGTCAGACCACAGGTAAAGACTGGGTAGTGGTCGGGAGGGGGATCAGGAGGAGGCGGCTGATGACGAACAGCAGCAGAAGCCGGTCCGGTGGGAGGGGGGTGGGGGCTGGAGGCGACAGCTGATGACCAGAGGCCGGTCCGGTGGGAGGGGGGTGGGGGCTGGAGGCGACAGCTGATGACCAGAGGCAGAGGTGTGTCCTGTGGGGGGAGGTCCGGCAGTGGGAGCTGGAGTCAGCGAGGAGGGAGGGTGAAAGTGAAGGGGCTTCGCATCAGCAGAGTACTGCCTGTCAAAACGGGCGTAGAACTCGTTCAGTTGATCTGGAAGCGTTGGGTCGCTGCTGATAGTTGCCGATTTCGCCTTGTACTGTGTGATGGTATGTAGGCCTTGCCACACAGCGTGAGTGTTGTTGGAGGCGAACTGACCCTCCAGCTTGTCCTTGTACTCTACTTTGGCTCTGGCAATCGCCCTACGCGCTTCGTACTTATCCCTCCGGAACTCCTTGCCATCACCACTCCTGAAGGCAGCGTCCTTAGCCACGAGCTTGTTTTTCACCTCTTTCGTGAACCACGGCTTGTCGTTAGCGTAGCCACAGACTGTCCGTGTGCCGATGAACGATTTCACACGCAAGCTTACGTATGCCGTCACAGTGTCTGTGTATTCGTCGAGATCGGTACACACGTGTTCAAAGACGCTCCAATCCGTGCACTCGAAGCAGCCGCGCAGTGCCTCTGTACTCTCGGGACTCCACTTTTTTACGGTCTTTTTCACCGGCTTGACAGTTTTGAGCTTTTGTCTGTAAGCGGGGATCAAGGTGACGGAGTTGTGGTCAGATTTCCCTTGTGGAGCACGGGCACTGGTGTGATATGCTCCTTTGTATACCGTGTAACAGTGGTCAAGTGTTTTGTCTTTGCGTGTTGGACAGTTCACGTGCTGTTTGTATCTTGGTAGTGCTTTACTGAGGCACGTGTGATTGAAATCGCCAACGATAATAACAGCACTGTCGGGGTTTGCATTCACCACAGCTAAAACTTGATCTGCTAGCTGATTAATAGCTTTGGCTGCATTCACGCCTACCAACCCCACAGAAGAGAACTCACGGGGAGAGTAGAATGGCCTGCAGTTGATAATCCAAGTTTCCAGCTCTCCACTGAACATGATTGAGAGAGAAGCTTAGCGTCCTTACACCATCTTTGGTTGACCAAAAAGCAAACCCCTCCCCCCTTCTCCTTCTGCGAGAGTACAGGGCAGCGGTCAGCTCTGAAAAGAGTGTGGCCCGGGGCCGTGACTGCTATGTCCGGGGTCAAGGGGTCAAGCCAAGTCTCGGTGACGCACAGTACTGAAGCATCCTTACATTCACGTTTAAAAACATCAGTTGGAAGAGTTCGTCTGTTTTGTTATGTAACGATCGTGCGTTTGTAAGCACAATGTCAGGGAGAGGAAGGCGGAGATTGCGACATTGAAATCGTGTCAACACACCCTCACGCCCACCCCATTTGCGTGAACGCCTATGAAACTCCTAGTCGCGGTAAAAAGTGCGCCCTTTTGAGTGTGTTTGTGTGTTGTCGCGTGACAAATCATCCGAAAAGTACAAGAGTTTGGGTCGGTACTCACATTTCACTGTCTGTAGGATGCGCAGCAAGCCCTTACGATCATACGTATACACACACAGTCCTTTCAAACAACAGAACCGACAGAATCGCACAAACTATCACACACCGCCACTTAACGTCGCCATTCACCGGCGCCATCTTGGGATCAGCATAATTATATAATAGTTTTCCATGCACAAATATGCGATATTGCAGCGATATTGATTGTTCAGTAGCCAGGGTGTTGTTTCAGGTCGTTCGTTTTTGCGGGATCAGTTCCAGCTGCTGCAGCGTTTAACACGTGGTCCTGACGGTGAGAAATGTGCCACCGCGCTTCTCCCAGACAATGTTCGCAGGAACCGTTACCCTGATGTCGTGCCCAGTGATCAGCACAGACCACGATTGCGGACCCCTGCCACCCTCTCCAACACCGATTACATTAATGCCATATTTGTGGATGGTTACAGGCAAGTTCTCATCTCCACTTATATTACTGTACATTGTCCGTGGTGACAAATCATTTCCCATGTGCAGTCATGTAATTGTGCACTCTTCGGTGATGTGTGTGTGTGTGTGCTCGAAGTATTGTTTTCTGTTTGCGATAATTTACTGTGGTCACAAACACATAAACGGTTAAAAAAACAATGCAGAACGTTGGAATTTTCGGGGTACGCCCCTTTTTGTAAAGCGACAAAACAATTAAAACGGTGGTAAATCAGAATGTACTTATCCGGTTGCGGTTGTGATGTGTTGAATGTTGAATGCCTGGAGTGTTTGAACAACCGCAGCTGGAGAAGTACATTTTGATTGATCACCGTTTAGCTGTTGCTTAACTGTTGTTTTGTCACTTTGAAAAATAGGCTTACCCCGGAAATTCGCACGTGTTTTGTATTGTCATGTTAAGTTAGCGTTCTTTTTAACCGTTTACGTGTTTGGATCTTGTTTTAGAACTCTAGCCTTCATTCTTGTTTAAAAAATGTTGTGGTCACTTAAGCCTGTTTATTCATCTAAAGGTGAATATAACGCAGTATATGTTCTTCGTTTAGTGATTCATCTGCCGCGGATGGGTCTAGGCCCCCTCTGCTTCGAACCCAAAGCTGTAAACATGGTGCTTAACGTCCACAGAAACCGTACGGCTTATTAGGGACGGCCCCAAAGCTGTCCAAGGTTTTCTCTTAAAAGCCTGGCCAGCGGTTGTGACGTCACTGTCTCTCCCTTTTTCCATCCTTTGAACGTGCGTCTGTACCATACGTTAGTCCGTTCCAAATTGGATTACGGATGCATTGTCTATCGATCAGCCCGTCGGTCGGTTCTAAACCAATTGGATCCGATCCACTTGGCTTGTGTATCGCGTTGGGGGCTTTCCGCACATCTCCTGCCCAAAGTCTCTACGTGGAAGCACATGAACCATCCCTAACCTCTCGCCGTTTAAAACTGGCTCTATGTTACGTTCTTAAACTAAAATCTTTGCCCGCTAAAATAGTTGTGTTTTTGAACCTGAAAACATAAAATTATTTGAAGAATCGGAGTCGAAAATTCCACCTCTCGGCATCCGCATTTACCGCACCTGGAGAAATCCAAAATTAATCTAAATCTGATTGATGATGCTCCCTCGTTGGACATCGCCCCTTGGGTGCTTTCAGCCCATAGAGTCCGCTTTGATTTAACTAAATTCAAAAAAGATACAACCAACCCGGAGACATACAAACAATTCTATTTACAACTCATTTCCGAATATCCTTCGTCGGAAAGGAAAAGGAATGAGTAATAAAAGAGTAGCCAATGTGCAATCAGGCTATCCCAGTTTCCTCTTTTTTGCTTGTCCGAGGACAGACAAAAAAGAGAAAACTGTGATAGCCCGATTGCACATTGGCCACTCTTTTATTACTCCTACCTTTTTATTGAAGAGTGAGGAACCGCCAATGTGCATCGGATGTGATGAACGTTTAACTATAGAACACATTTTACTTACTTGTTCAGATCTTATTGAAATAAGAGAGAGCCACTTTACAGCTCAGTCACTGCTTGTGTTGTTTCAGGATATTTCACCTGAGAAGAGTTTTTACTTTTTGAAAGAAATCAACTTTACACACCCTCCTGTACGCTCGTCCTGTTTCTCACACTCGCAGCCTCCAGATTTCCTGTACCAGACTTTCCACTGATGATTCCCGTGCCTTTTCCGTCTTCGGTCCCTTTACATGGCCCCACGTCCTCTCCGAAAGAACCCCTTTTCATTCAAGACATTTCTTTTTGAAAGCAATAGACCTGCCATGTTTTTCACTCCGCACTGCTCTCTTCCTCTGCCACAAATCCATATTTATTGCCTGTATAAGCTCAGTGGTTGTAAATTGTGTACATACTCGTGTGTGGGGGTAACTGTGCGTGTATGCGCTTGGATATAGTATTTCCGGACAAGATTTTGCGCTGTATAAAAACCTCTCATGACACTGAAATTTTCACGAACTACAGGCCTGCCTTTCCTGCCCTTCCTTTCCAAGGTCAATGAAAAGGTTGCCCTCCTTCAACTATTCCAACATCGTAATTGCAATAATCTCTTTTACTCCCTTCAGTTTGCCTATCGCCCAGGCGATAGCACTAAAACTGCCCTTCTTAACGATCACCTCAGATGTCTCTGGATGTCAGTCACATTTCTTTGCTCTCTCTCTCTCTCTCTCTCTCTCTCTCTCTCTCTCTCTCTCTCTCTCTCTCTCTCTCTCTCTCTCTCTCTCTCTCTACTCGACACTATTGACCACTCCATTCTACTCTCCAGACTCCGTCATACTTTTGGCATTTCTGACACTGCTCTGCCTTGGTTTCAGTCTGTTTTTCGGATCGAATCAGGTCGTCTCTGGCAACGGTGTTTCCTCCGCTCCTGCTACCTTAAACTTCGGTGTCTCCCAGGGGTCAGGGCTTGGTCCGATTCGCTTTGTCCTTTACAGTCATCCTATTTCTGAGATTGTATCCTATCGCCCCCTCTCTCTCACATCACAATTTCTTTGATACCAACTGTACAAGGCTGGTGATGTTTTTCAGCGTTCTGAAATCATTCATGCAGCTGAGTCTTGCATTTTCTGTGTGAAAGCAAGGATGATAAATAATCAGCTGCAGTTAAACAATGATAAAACAGAAATGATTCTGACTGCTGCAAAGACGCTTCTCAACGCTGACTCCGTTACACAGTCCATAACCTGGAAGGCTCTGACGTCTGTTGCGGCACGTTTTGTCACCATGGCACGTTTCGTCACCAAGGTAACAAAACGTGCAACGATGCCTGCAATTTTTGTCACTAACGAGGTGTTGATAAATCATGCAGGCATTTACCTTTCTTAAGTACACGCACCTAGTCAAGTTTATAGCATATGCGCCCACCATTTTCTCTCAGGCCATGTAGACAGTGTGGTCGAACTTCTTGAAAAGCGTCACTCCTGCCCTCGACCAGCTTTGATCCTTCCACCGACAATAAAAACCCGCCGAAATTTGTTCTTTAAGTATAGGAGATTACTCCACTGTGTCGGCCTTGCTGCTTGCACCGCGCACTGACGTTAGAAGTGAAAAGTGAAATAGTCGTGAAACAAAGAAGACCAAAGCAGCAGAATTCAATGGATCCATCAAATTTTCAAAAGAACTGTGAGCATTCTGAGCATTCTGCAATGAAATGTATACTACTTCTGGAGTTTAAAGCCTTACACACCACTGGTACTGAACATTTCAATCAAAGTACATTATTTGTTTTTCTTTATTGTTTTTAAACTATTCATTACCATTACTCTCTCTCTCTCTCTCTCTCTCTCTCTCTCTCTCTTCTCTCTCTCTCTCTCTCTCTCTCTCTCTCTCTCACACACACACACACACACACACACACACACACACGCACACACTTTAGTGACAAAACGTGCCGCAACAGACCTCACATTTTTGGCGGTAGCAGTAGCCCACTGCAGGGAAGTGGAGAGATGACAAAGAAAAATTAAGCTTAATGAACTGCGACAGAGGAAATTAGACCGGCAGAATTCACGACACACACACACACGAGCGAGTGCACGCACGCATCGAGGGAAGAAGACAGACAGATTATAGAGTTGCTGGCGAAGGGGTGACAAAACGTGCAGGCAGTGCTTCAAATTTGACACGTTTTTGTCACAAGCAAGCAACGTTATTAAAAAAGAATTTAAAAAAATAGCATCAACAACAGTCATCACACCCAACGTCAGTCCACGTTTACCTTCAGCTTCATCAAACCATACCACAACATATCTACTGGACATACACACCACACCATCAAACCACACTATTGGTCTCGATGTAATCATATTTGACGTAGCTCACAGAGAGATACAGGCAGTAGTTGGCTTGTAGTCTACTCAAAGCAATACAAGATTTCAGTTTAACACTGACTTATGTAGAAAACGCAACGCAACATATACGCACGCACACACACACACACACACACACACACACACACACACACACACACACACACACACACACACACACACACACAACACACACACACATACATAAAGGCGCGCGCGCACTCACGCACGCACGCACTCACTCATACACACACACACAACACAATACACGCACACACACACAAACACACACGCACGCACGCACGCACTCACACACACACACACACACACACACACACGAGCGAGTGCACGCATGCATCGAGGGAAGAAGACAGACAGATTATAGAGTTGCTGGCGAAGGGGTGACAAAATATGCAGGCAGTGCTTCAAATTTGACACGTTTTTGTCACGCAACAACGTCAAACTTGTCTACACAGTTCGCAACCACGGCGTCTGTCTTGATCCTGCTCAGTTTGTCGTATATGCTGTCTGGAACTTCGTCGGATCAGTGCAAAATGCCACGATTTGACCAAAGATGTCACCAAAACAGTGTTGTGTGCGTTTGTTCTTTCAAGACTAGATTACTGCTACTAGCTTTTGGCGGGCTGTCCTAAGCATCTGCTTTCTAAACTCCAAAAGGTACAGACCGATGCTGCCAGACTCATTTTCAGACCATCCATATCCGACCACGTCACTCCTATGCTTCATTCTCTTCACTAGCTACCCATTGAGCAGAGGATCGATTACAAGTTGTTTTTTTGCGTTACTTTAAGATCATTTCTCATCAAGCTCCCATCTGTCTTTTAGAACTTCTTCACCTTTACATTCTTTCCCGACAGACACCCGAGTGATCAGAATACCATCCTTCCATACAGGGGCCAATGGTCAGCGCTCCTTCTCTTACCAAGTTCCAGCTATCTGGAACAAACCCTGTTTCTGTCCGTCATTCTACCTCTGTCAGTTCTTTAAATCTTCCTTGAAAACATTGCTTTTCAGAAATCTTTTCTTCAGTCCCATTGCCCTGAGATACGTGCGCGCGCGTGCGTGCGTGCGTGCGTGCGTGCTTTGTGTGTGTGTGTGTGTGTGTGTGTGTGCGCGCGCGCGTGCGTGCATGTGCATTTAAAAAACGCGTATTTAAGCGTTCGGGTTTGGCGCTCTAAGTACCCATTATTATCATTATTTGGTATTGATTATTTCACAGTACCTTGCACCAAACAAAACCATTATGCTTTTGGTTATAATTATTCATTTAGATTAGGACGCAACGGAATCGACATGGCCATATATTGTGACTATAACGTAGCGCCTGGAGGCAATGCCTCGTGTGACTGGGTCACGTAGCTTAGGAACCCCATGCCTCATAACCATGTGAGTCATGTAGCTCAGAAGCCCGGCTCATGTCTCGTAACTATGAGTCATGTCGCACATGAAGCAAGTCTCGTGACTGAGTAAGGCTTGTGAATGAAATGCTTCTTTGTGTGGCATGCCTAGGAAGCGGAACCAGTTCATCATCACACAGACCCCGCTGCACACCACTCTCATTGACTTCTGGCGAATGGTGTACGACCATCGCGTCACCACCATCGTCATGATGGACAACTACAAACATGAAGATGACACTTGCGCCAAGTATTGGCCCACTGACGTCATCATGAAGCAGTGGGAACCTTTTTTTATCGAGACCACAGCAGCTTTTCAGCAGGTGAGCATTTCAGTGGGAATTGTTCTTGTGTGTAGATGGCCATGTGCTGCATGCACCATATGGAAACAGTAGGCGGTACATACTACTTCCATGGTAGTGGTGCAGCTGTAAACTGGAGACATCCACATATTCTCGTAACATCAGTACTGACTAGTTGCAGAGACTGTAATCCCACTGCTAGGAATGTGGCTGGAGATGCTGAAGACTGCTCCAGTATGAAAAGTTATTGCTTGATCATTGTAGGTCCGAATTTCTGTTACCCTCTTTGGAGTCAAAGGCGACAGACAGACGGACATTGTCTGCTCTACTCGAGTGTTGTTTGCCGCATTAATTCGTATACCGCCCCGCCCCGTAATAACGTTAGAGGGTAGAGGCAATCACCATGTCGGTCTGTCCTGCTTTGTCCAGAAAATATCTTCTAAACGGCTCCACCTTTGCAGTTGGCATGCTGGTGCATCATCACGGAATGGAGTGTCATGCGAAACAAATGGGTTGCCATCTGCAAGGTCAAGGTCACAGTGAGGGCTTAAATATATATATATATATATATGTATATCAAAAGATGAGTGTTTCTACTGTAGCTTCTGAACTAATAATTCTCTTGCAACCAAACTTAGCTTCATAGAGATCATCATAAGGCAAAGTGCCCAGTAGAGATTTTGGAGTGCTGTGTTGAAGGTCAAGGTCAGAGCGAATGGTCAAAATTTCAATTATTGTTTGTCCGGATGATCTAAACAGGTAAACCTTTTGTAACCAAACATGGTATGGCGATATATCTTCATGAGGTCGAATGTCGTGCGAAATAAAATTCAAGGTATAGTCTTGTATACTCAAAATATGATTTTATTAGATCTTCAGAACTCCTGATCCTTTTGCTACCAAAATTTGTTTCATGGTACCTCATCACAAGCCGGAATGTCTTCTGAAAATTTTGCTATCCTATGTTCAAGGTCAGGGTCATAGTGCAGGTTCAACACTTCATTGAATGTTTGTCCAAGTGGTGTCTTCTGACCTATTTAACATTGAACCTTTTGTAGTAAAACCTAAGAGTGTCCTGCGAAAGGATTGTTTTGCTACCATCAAGGTCAGGGCCACAGTTTCGTATAATGAAAATATCGTTTCTACCATATCTTCAGAGGTACTGATCTTTTTGCAACCAAACTTAGTTTGATGATAACTTAGTTTGATGATACATCACCTCGTGAAAAGATTGAATTGCTGTGTTCAAAGTCAGTGTCACAGTGATGGTCCAACATATCATTGAATGTTTGTCAGTTCTGTATTTTCTCTACTACTAATAGTTCTGCAACCAGACTAGGCCTGTAGATGTACTGTTACAGTCATACTGAGCTCGAATTTATAGTATGCTGCCAATAAAAGTGATTTACAGTATCGGGGCACTCATCGGGGGTATTTTGCCGCGCAAGGCGACAAACCCCGTTGGATTTTCCTTGTTGGAAACCATTCGAATGTTTGAAGCGGAAGAGGGCGCAATCTGCGATTAAATTTAAATAATTATACTGCCAAACGTTTGCACCAAATTACTTCCCCCAAAGGAGGCATGACCTGGCAAGTTTCAGACTGACCTCGCCTTCTATGTAAAGAAAATATTATAATAATCATAGATTATTTATGGCACGCAGAGTGTTTACAAAGATCTACAGATCATCACATTCACACACGCGCGCAACCCAACACATGAGCACACACGCGTACACAGTTGTACGCACACGTGCGTCATCCCCCCTCCCCCCCACACACACAGACACCCATGCGCACACACATACACACACTCGAGCGCGCGCGCACACACACACACACACACGCACGCACGCACGCACACCCACACACGCACGTACAAGCACACACACGCTCACTCACACACACACGCGCACACACACGCACGCACGCACGCGCACACACACACACACCACACACACACACACACACACACACACACACACACACACACACACACACAAACACACACACGAGTACGATTATATGTAGTATTGGTGGTGGGTTGGTTAAAAAGAGAAGACAGAAACAACAAATCAGTATGCAGAAGAGAAGAGTTTTGACTTAAGTGAGTGAAGAGAAAAGTCTGACAGAGACAGGAAGAGAGTTCTGGATGACAGTCCGATGTATTGAAAGAACATCTCCCCTGATCTGTCGAAATCGACTCACGTGACACAATTTATTTACGGGCTAGCTGACAGGTTAAAAGACTGATGCAAACATCATTTTAAGCAACACCATGATACACATCAGAATCCTGATACACTTTAGGCGATGTTTGTGCTTGACATGAAGCCCTCTCAGAATGTTTGAATGTTTGCAGGAAAATGTAACGATACGGAATCTGAAGATAGTGAACACGCTGCGACCCCGCGACCCACCTCGAATGGTGCGCCAGTTCCAGTTCAATGCATGGGCGAAGAGCAGTTTCACTCCTGTATCAAAAACTATGGCCCTCGACCTTCTTGACCTTGTAGTGGACTACCAGGACACCTCGGACCACCCTGACAGCCCTATAGGTGTGTGTGTGTGTGTGTAGTATGAGATATGTAGATTGCTGTGGACACTGAGCTTGCTCAGCCGTTTTAGGTAGGTATGCATAACATGTATATATATATTAGATGTATACATACAATGTATACATGTAGTGTATATATATATATATATATATATATATATATATATATATATATATATATATATATATATATATATATATGTAGTGTGATCTGCTCCCTCCAAATAACCTTTCGATGTGACCGCCAGGTATCTGTGTTTATTTGTGCAACGCACACTGATTTGAGTCTGATTTCAGCATTCAGTTTAATACAGTTTACTTCAGTTGAATGCAGTCGATATCTCTCATTTTCAGTGATCGTGCCCAATTAAGGCCGTTTTGAAATCTAGCTTGTGGAAGGATGTCTTCGGACACTTAGGTTCTGAAAACGGCGGGCTATCCGCGCCCAAATGTTGGCCCGGCGATTTGCCGCAAACCACAGCCCTCTTTTGTTTCTATGACTGCAACTGCCTATGACTGCAACTGCATCCGCCGCTGCTCCAGCTGGACAATTCTTCTTCTTCTTCTTGGGTCTTAATGTCTTCGGATGTCATTCGACATATTAGGGACAAGATAAAAGAAACTGTTAAACATCTAACTTTGTTAAAACCGTTTGTTTGTATGATGAACTAAAAAAATGTGTTATAGGTATTTACATATAATTGTATTTACATGTCCTGCCATTTAAAAGAGAAATTTAAAATGTATTGTTTATATTTACAGGTCCATCGGTATCTAGAAGTATCTGAAAAGGAAACATGCAAAAGACAGACATAAAAAATAAACACTTCATGGAGCATATGGCCCATGCATAATTCATTAAAAATATTAATTTGTTTAATTAAATATTATTATTATTATTATTATGAAGTGGTGTCTGAAATAGTTCCTGTAGCAGTATCGGATCAATACGCTGCGAAAAATTCGTCGCTCAACACCTTGCACCCGGTCATCGCCAAGCATTATTAGTAAACGGCAGCTACCTGTGAGTCACACATTGCACGATTAGGAGATTTATTCAAAGAAAGATATAAAATTATTCACAAAATCATCAGTTAAGTCGCCCGACAAATTATAAGGTAATTATTACGTTCCTTGGACGACACCATTGTCAGCGCCGAGTCTACAAAAAACGTGTGTGTAACAACAAAATGTAATGACTTAATACGCATTCCGTAAATAGCTGCACTCCGTGGGGAGATCCCCAATCTATTTTTAGACCACTACAGTTAGTCTTAAATTGGCGTATTTCAAAAGGGTCAAAGCAAAAATTTATGATACAGAAAAATCGTACCTAAATTCATGCCAAAAATTGTTGTTGTTTTTAGCCGAATGTGCGTGGGCTAGTCCCTTTAAAGGACAAGTAGCTTGTCTTTGCTTGCAGCAATGTTTTCTACATAATGATTGGTGCTGGCCACGTTGGAGCGATTATTTAACGTTCTATTGGTGTGTTTAAGCGACAATACAATGATTTGTTCCACGTAATAGTAGATGTTTCAGTGATGTGTTCCAATGTTTCAATGATTGGTGTGTGGTGTTACAGTGGTCTTTACGATGTTGCAGTTGTACACAGTAGTCTTTGCGATGTTGCAGTTGTACACAGTGTTCTTTGCGATGTTGCAGTTGTACACAGTGGTCTTTACGATGTTGCAGTTGTACACAGTAGTCTTTGCGATGTTGCAGTTGTACACAGTGGTCTTTGCGATGTTGCAGTTGTACACAGTGGTCTTTGCGATGTTGCAGTTGTACATTGTGAGGACGGGGCCACGCACTCAGGGCTGTTTGTGTCACTGGCCTTGCTGTGTGAGAGGCTGAACGAGGAGCAGGAGGTGGACGTCTACCACGTCATCAAGCATATCAAACGACGCCGCACCCAGATCATGCTTGATTACGTTAGTATTTCGTTTGCGAAACTCAGTTACGTTCCCCTTATAAAACCGCAAATATGTGTGGATATTTCCCTCTCTCTTTCTCTCCCTCTAGAAAATGTCTCCCTCTCTCACCCTGCCCTGCCCCCCACGTCACTCTCTCGCTCTGTCTCTCTCTGTCTCTCTGTCTGTCTGTTTTACTCTCCCCCTCCTTCTCTGGTGGTTGTATGCTTATACATGTACAACTGAGTGATGTATGCACTGTGTACTTCTGGTACTGTGAACACACAATTTTTGTGTGTGAAAGTGTTTATGCTTCATATGTAATTTCCATTCATTAATTCATGTTCATATGTGTATATGAATGATGCCTTGTAATTTTGTATTCATTAGTAGCTTAGCAAGGACTAATTGGTCCTTGTAAAATAAGGTTTTCGACTTCGATTTCATTCTCACCCTCCATCCCTATCTTACTGTCTGTCTCTTCTCTCTTTCTTTCTCTCTCTCGCCCTAGTTGCGATACCAAAACCGGGTAAGGATCCCTCAGATTGTAACAACTACAAACCTATCGCACTAATCAGTTGCTTGTGCAAAAATAATGGAGAGGATGATAAGCAACGGTTTAGTGGCCTCGGAGCAATGTAGTTTCAGAAGAAGAAGAAACACACCTTAGCACTGCAGATCATCTGGTTTATTTTGATGGTTACATTCGTAATGCTTTTGCCAGAAAAGAACACGTTCTTGTCATTTTCTTTTATCTTGAAAAAGCTTACGACACCATGTGGAAACAGGGTATTCTGTCTGACATAATTATATGACCTTGATTTTCGAGGCAAATTGCCTACCTTCAGTGATGGTGTTCTGTCCCATCGACTGTTCCAGGTTAGAGCTGGGTCCACTCTGTCTAATACGTATGAGCAGGAGATGGGTCTTCCCCAGAGTAGCATCTTGTATCCGGTTCTTTTCAGCCTTAAAATGAACAATATTGTAAAATCCGTCTTGTAAGGTTCAGAAGTGTCATTGTTTGCGGATTATTTTGCTGTTTCTATTCGTGCAAAATCCTTCCCTCACGCAGAGAGACTTATGCAGCTGTGTGTAAACAGTGTGCAAGATATGGTTAAATTGTCCACTAGTAAAACAGTCTGCGTGCACTTTTGTATTCAGCGTAAACAATTTGCAGAACCGTCTATCCTACTGGACAAAAATCTTATCACGGTAGTAACAGACGCCAAATTCCTTGGTATAATATCCTTGATCAAAATCGAAACGTATTCTACAACAGCCGGGTCAGTTACTTGAAAACAAATTGCCTCAAAGTTAAGGATGTTCTAAAAGTAGTAGACCACACCGACTGGGCTAATCCAAAGACGGAATGGATCAGAAGACACGAGCCCTTGTTGAATATAAATTGGACTATGGTTGTATTGTATATGAGGCAGCTTCAAGCAACAGAAACTGGACCCTATACATCACAAAGGCTTACGAATTGCGTTAGGAGTGTTTCGTACTTATCCTGTAACAAACCTTTATGCAAAAGCGCAAGACATGTCTTTGAAAAACAGACGCAAGAAACTATCGATGAACTGTTTTAAAACTAAAACCCTGTCTTGATAATCCAGCTTATACTTGTGTTGTTGAACTACCAGACTCAAAACATTAGGAAAAATCTAGCCTGATCCCAACACTTATCCTTCGAATTCTACCGCACTTTGAGTATTCGAAGATTTATTTAGATATCACTGATGACACCACAGTCTGAACCTCAGTTCTGTCTGTCTTTGACAAAATATAAAAAAAGACACCACAAATCCTGAAGTATATGAACAAGCCTTTTTGTAAATAACATCCAGACATCCAGATTATGTGCAGATATTTACCGACGGCTCGAAAGTGGATGAGAAGGCTGCTGCTGCAGCAGTGTCATCTGCTGCCCCAAAGAGGCCCTTCTCATTGTCGACTGAGAGACCACTGTTCTGTTTGCACAATGGAGCTGCAAGCAGTTCTGTTTGCCTTTATATTCACTCCTTTATACTGTCCAAAGAAAGGAAATTCATCATTTTTTTCAGATTCATTATCAGCTTTACAAGCGCTCGGAAAATTAAAAACTGACCATCCTATGCAAATACAAAAGCTTTTACATAAAATGAATGTAGACCAAAAGGAAGTTGTTTTATGCGGGTTCCTGGACGTGTTGGTATTCAAGGAAACGAGACTGCTGATAGAGCTGCGAAAGAAGCTCTTGACCAAAAAAATGACAGCTGATCTCATGCCTTTAACTGCCAAATATGTATATCAAATTTGGCAGAACGAATAGATGAAACGGTGTTAGTACTAAATTAGTTTCACGAAATTTTACCAAAACTTTCAGACCATCTATTATCCCTTTAAAATACAAGAAGCAAAAACACAGTTTTAAATAGACTACATATTGGTCACTCTCACTTGATACATTCCTTTTTTTCTGAGAAAAGAAGAGGTTTCTGTTTGTATTGTATGTAATGTTATAATCTCAGTTAACCATATTTTGATTGATTGTGCTGACATATTGGAGATCAGAAAGAAATATTTTGAAGAAAAATCTTTATATTCACTCTTTCGGAACGCGTATCCAGAAATAAGTTTTTACTTCTTGTGAGAGATTGGTGTGTTTTAGAAAATAGGAAGTGTATTAAGAAATGTTTGTGTGAAGTGCTTTTAAAGATTTGTTTTTATTTTTTATGTGAAGTCTTTTTAAATAATTAGGGGATGAACTGAAGTCTGTTCAGTTTTAGCCCTGACATAACCCTATGTGGCTGACTACTGAAAGCACCAACTAATTACCTAACCTTCCACTCTCTCTCTCTTCCCATCCCTCCCTCTTTCTCTCTCCACCCCTCTCTCGTTCTCCCTCCATCCCTCTCCAACCCCCCCCCCCACCCCCCATCTCTCTCTCTCTCTGTCTCTGTCTGTCTGTCTGTCTGTCTGTCTGTCTGTCTGTCTGTCTGTCTGTCTGTCTGTCTGTCTGTCTCGTCTCTCTCTCTCTCTCTCTCTCTCTCTCTCTCTCTCTCTCTCTCTCTCTCTCTCTCTCTCTCTCTCTCTCTCTCTCTCTCTCTCTCTCTCTCACTTCATTCGACTGCAAAGGATTATTGAAAATGCCGGTCGTTGGTTTATGTAAGGCAATGTAAAAGAGTATTTTCTAAGGCGCTTACACCTAACGTGAGGCCGAAGCGCACAATACAAAAACAATAAGGTCAACAAAATATATACATAGAGTACAATGAACCATGATACAAAACTTCATTCAACATCCTTTTCATCCCCCTACCCCCCCCCCCCTACACACGCACACACACACACACACACACACACACACACACACACACACACACACACACACACACACACACACACACAAGCACACACACACACACACACACGCTGCGCACGTGCGAAACCAATGACAAACAACTGCACGCGCACAGGCAATTGGCAGAGGAGAAAAGAGGAGAAAAGATGAGTCTTGAGGGCAGATTTAAATGATGATATGAAAGAAGAGTGTCGGAGAGAGTAGGATAGATAGATTGTTCCAGAGTAATGGTGCTTGATAGAAGAAGGCACGTCGACCAGAAGACTCAGATGTGGTGAGCGGATGGAAGACGAAAGAGCTGGCGAGACTGAGCGTTTAGCTGGATGAGATCAGAGAGATAGGGGACTTGCTTGTTCAGTTATTTACAGATAAGGAGATGAATTTTGTACTAAGTGTGGAATTCGACAGGAAGCCAGTGTAGAGCACTTCACTACCGTTGAATCTGCCCTGACAGACCTGTTAGGTAGCTACCATGTGAAATACGACAGCATGACAGACAACGAGCTGAACGGCATCACAACTGTGAGATACGAGTCACAGAAAATATTTTTTACGTTGGATCATGTGTCAGCATCGAAAGAATTGCGCAAATATAATTAGGTTGAGGATTCAGACGTTGTAAGCACTTCAAAGGACAAGGTGATAAACGCACTGATGAAAGCTGAAATTATGCCAAGGACAAGTTGCCATGTGCAACTTGTTTCACAGTACATATCCACCGCCACGGCCGTGCTCCGCTGCGTTCTCGCCCCACGTGCACTGTGTTTGAGAAACTGAGGGAAAACGAACTGAGTCGCAGAGGTGGATCAAACTGCTGTTGAACGGGAGTACAATTTGCATGAAGTAAAATCCTTCACTCAAAACGTGAAAAACGATCCTAAACTGAAAAACAGGCCAACTCAGTGAAAGACATGAAACACCAAGAGGATGTGAAAACTGCACATCAAAACATCTCTTTGCAAAGAGGAAAGACTTTGTTTCTATTGATGACTGTGTCATCTGTGACTTTGCATTGAAATTTGATAGAAACAAAACCAGATACATAGCCCAACTACTGCTACTGCTGCGAGGCTGTGGATTATTGAAGAGTCTACCCATGTGAGCCGGGTTCGCTATTGCTCTGAGATCGGGACTTCCATACCTTCGCGACTGGGCTGAATTGAGGCTACCTGCAGACTTAGATGAGTAACGGCTGTCGGTGAAATCCTTCTTTGAGAAACAATCCTAACCTCGGTGAAAGCTCAAACAAGAAACACCAAGCTGACTGTCAACGAGATTATCGCGTCGTCACACGGACTGGAAATACCCAATTTTCATCGAAACAACCTGAACCTCGTCTGCTTTTAACACCAGTCTGCCTGAGACTGAGCAAGCAGATTTGGTCTTGACCATGATAAACAGTTCTCCAGGAGGTTGAAAATGTTGGCAAGTACAAACATCTGCCTTCTGGGCACAATTTTGAATAATGGAATGATAATAGTGAAGCAGTAACAAAGGACGGTCAACAGCGGATGTTTCTTCTGCAAAATGGAATTATTTTAGAACAAATATATGGAGAGAAAAAAATCAGACTTTTTTTTAACAAACGTTTTATTGACAGTGTTCTACCGTTTTCTTTTACCTGCTCAGATCACTGTATGGATTCCAAGAATAGAAACAAGCTGGGAAACAGTCCCTGGCCATTCGAAGAAAACTTCACTACCTCAGAGTGACGTGACAAAATTGCGTTATTAGCAAATCGTACGAAATGTCCCTTAGATTTCAGTCAGAATGATTTATGGTACAAGCCAGCAGCTGTACATCCTTGCAATCCCGTCAGATCGTGGTTTTAATGTGTACAATGGACAGGTATGACGTGTAACTGTACGGTGCACCATGTGATTGTATTGTCGTCTGAAATGTAAAGTAATCAACAGATTTATGAGCTATTTATCCCACTTTAAACGATATCTAAAGCACGCGCGCGTGTGTGTGTGTGTGTGCGTGCGCGCGCATACTTGCGTGCGTGCGTTCGTGTATGTATGCCAGTATGTGTGCGTGCGCACGAGCGTGTGTGTCTGTATGTGAGCGTGTGCGTGCGTGTGTGACTGAGAGAGAGAATGGCTTTACAGGTAGACTAACAAATGAATGCGTGCATGATTTTTACGTGGTTATGATCCTGAGAATATTCGTGATGTTGCATTTAATTGCATTGTATGTGTCTAAACAATCTTGTTCTGGCACTGTCCCTACAATGTCGGGATGATTGTTACTGATTTTGACTGATAGATACACCGACTCTCTCTCTCTCTCTCTCTCTCTCTCTCTCTCTCTCTCTCTCTCTCTCTCTCTCTCTCTCTCTCTCTCTCTCTCTCTCTCGTTCGCTCATTTACCGGCTAGCTGCTTTTTTGTGTGTGTTTTCGTGCAAAAATGAATGCAGTATTTGATAGTGATAAAAAATTACATTCTTTCTGCGGCGCATAGACAGAGGTGTTGTAGATGTGCGCATGCTAATAAAATATCCTGGGTTTGTTTCTGTTTTCTTTGTTTTAGGACCAGTTCCGATTCTGCTACAAGGCCTTGTGGGATTTTATCAACTTGCGCATGCCTGGCGGAACCTTCACTGACACGCTGGGTCAAAACAAGACTGACAGGCTGTATGGAGTGGCCAGCTTAAGTCTCACGTCGTACCAGGACAGTCTGTACTGATGCCTGGTCAGGCTAACGTTATACCAGGACTGACAGTCTGTACTGAGGTCTGATCATGCCAACGTCATACCAGAACAGTATGTACTAATTTCACGCCTCGCCAACGTCATACTGTACAAGTTCCTGGTATCGTTAACGTCATACCAAGACCGTCAGAATGAATGATTGATGATGATTTAAAATACGCAGTAAAAACATTCAACACAAGAATATATATGTTTACAGCGCAGGGTCGGGGGAAACAGCATGCATCTTCACACACGCACACCTTAAGAAGCACAATGAGTTAAACGCACACGTGCACGCATGCACACACACACACACACACACACACACACACACACACACACACACACACACACCACACACACACACACACACACACACACACACACACACACACACACACACACACACACACACACACACACACACACACTGTAGGCCTGTTGATTCCTGGTCTAACCTTCAGGACAGCTTGTAGTTTCATATGAAACAGCGACAGGTTCATGCCTTGTCATTCTCAAGTCGTGCTTGTTCAGCAATCCCATCTCATAATTATGTCTCTTGCCTCACACCAGAACAGTTAGTGCTGCGACGCCGTCTGTCTGCTACTACGCCTTTCTCGCATCTACGTAAGAAGATAGTAATCTGTGTTGGTATTATCAGGCCTAGTGTGCCTTTCTGAAATCAAACCAGTGCATCCATCACATAAAGACAATTAAAAAACCGACGCTTTCTTATTCACACGTTTCGTCATACTTATACATCGCCCTCGCACCATACCAAGGCAGTGCTTCTGCCTTCGTAATTTTTCAACAGTCGGTACTACTGTAACTACGTGTGTCTCACATCATATCAGGACAGTTTACACTCGTTCTTAGAAAGTCCAATTCAAGTTAATACGATCATGTGACACCACTCCTGCAAGAACTGCATTGGCTTCCGATTAAATTCCGACCACAGTACAAGATAGCCACTTTCATCCACACGCCAGGTAATTTTTCCCAGACCCTATGTACATATGAACCAACACGGAACCTTCGTTCATCATGTTAGTAGCTCCTCAAAGTCCTAAAGCACGTACAGCACTGAAACGTTCGGGGATTGTTCCTTCAGCTGTTTTGCATCTTCTGGCTGGAACTCTCTGCCATCCGATCTCAGATGTTCGTCCGCTCTTTAAATCCAGAACTAAAAAAACTCACTTGTTTATGATAGCTTTCTGCCAGTAGGATTTCAGTAGTCTTCAGCGCCCCCCCCCCCCCCCCCCCCCCCCCCCATCCCCGCCCCACCCCCCTACCCGCACCCCCAACCCGCCCCCACGTGAAATGTGGGCGTTGATGCTTCCTGCGTGTTTTAGTTCCTTCACGATCGCTTCGAGAGAGAGGTGGGGGGGGAGGGGGGAGAAAGAAGAAGAGAGAGATGGGGGGGGGGGGGGGGGGCAGAGAGAAAGAAAGGGAGATACAGTGTGTGTGTGTCTGTCTTAGCGTAGTAACTTTGTACACTGTTTTATATGTACCTGTTTTAAATAATTGCAATGTGTTTATGTTTTTATAATAGTTATTTTGTTCACTGCTCTACAAATACCTGTTTTATATTAGTATACTTTATTAAGTATGTAATAATTATGTATCATGTGTAAGTGGCATATGTCAATGTATGTGAACAAGCGCGTTGAGCTCACTCAGCGGGGAATGGCGCTATAGAAAAATTATGTATTATTATTATTATTATCTTACACCTGCAGTCAAAACACTCAAACCTACAAACAGTTGTGACTTTATCTTCACAGAGCTGTTATCTCTTCTTCGCTTGTTTTTGTTAAACAAGAAAATGTTACTGAGGACCGATTGTGTTTGTAAATTTATGTGTGCGTGTCAGTCTGTCTGTTGTCTCCGTGTTTGGAAATCAGCAGCAGTCAGATTTGGTCTGAAAAAATATAAGAAAAAGAAAAAAAGAAGAGAAATTGTGAAAACAAAAATACATGCTTCCATTGCTTTTTTGTTTTGTTTTTGTTTTTTGTTGTACAAAGCAGGCCGAATCACAATGCACATGACAGGGCCGAACAAAGTAGATGCCGAACAACCCCAACCTTACAGGGGAATTGAGCAATACGGATCTTGGGAAGCGGGGATAGCTCACTGGCAGAGAGCAGGATAAAAGGTCACGTGTCCGATTCTCGGCGAGAGAATTTTCTTCTCCAGGATCAACTATTTGTGCTGAGTTTTACTTCCGTATCCGTTCCACCCAGTAGCACATACAAAAATTATTTAACAAAAAAAAAAAAAAAAAAAAAAAATCCAACTAATCCTGATCATTCTGCCAAAAGTGTATATGGTTGGTTGGAGCTAAACACGCATACATCCTGTATGTATGTGGCTTCGAATAAAATGATACTGTAAACTGGTGTATGGTTGTATGGTCTGCACAGAACGTGCGCCAAAACGGTAGCTGTTTCACGTGGCACCAGCCATGTAACAACTAAACTAAAGCCATGTAACAACTAAACAGTGCTGTGTAAATTACGCGGCTACAGAGACTCACTCAGCCGCATATGATTAGAGCGCGGTGAGTCTGCTCGGAAGCACAGAATCACGCTATAAATGTGCTCTTAGAAAAAACGCATATTTACTTGGTTTTCGAATGTAACTAATACAATCTGAAACAAAACGAGGCCCAGAGCGCTTGTGCAGAATCAACAGCTGACCCTCACCCTTCACAATCAACGGTACACTTTCTTTTGTATTTACCGCCAAACAAAAAGAACGCATTCACGGTTACCATGTTTTTTGATCAATTCCCAGAATTCATTGAATACTGTGATACTCTATCAGGCAAAGTGCTTATTATAGGCGATTTTAACATCCACTTTGAAACCCTAAATGATCACAACTCCAGGAAAATGCATGACATACCAGACATATTCAGCCTCAGTCAATCTGTCACTGAACCTACACACAAACATGGCCATCTCTTAGATCTAGTTTTTCACAGACATAATGAATGCCTCATTGGCTCCACCTGCCCTGACCACGGACTTAGATCTGACCACATTGCCGTTCTATGTCAGCTTGACATCCCCAAACCTGCCGTCCAGCCTGTCACTACACAGTTCCGCTCTATCAGTAAAATGGAGAGAAACTCCTTTAAACAAGATCTTGCCCAGTCCATCACACCACTCACACCCATGACTGATTCCAACAGACAGCTTCGCTGCGTCCTTGACAAACACGCCCCTCTCTGCCACCCCACAGTCCGTCAGCAGAAGCCGACCCCCTGGTTCAGCAGCATTGCTGAGCAGTTTTGCAAACTGAAAAGGGGACGTCGCAGGGCAGAGAGGTGCTGGCTTAAATCAAAACTCACAGTGCACAAACAGATTTATGAAAACATCAAAAGGAAAGTCACGGACTTAGTGGACAATGCAAAAACAGCTTTCTACTCTTTCAAAATACAAACAAGCAACTCATGCAAAGAACTGTTTCACAACTTCAGTGCCATCCTAGGCAAAAAGAACTAACTCCACACCTCTCCCATCTTCTTTAGACTCTGATGACATACCACAAGCCTTTTCTGAATACTTCACCAACAAGATCATCACAATAAGAAACAGATTTCCTCCACTTAACCCAACAGTTGCCATGGACAAAACCACCTACTCCGGGAAATTGCTACAGACATTTACACCAGTCACTGAACAATTTGTTTCGGAAATTTTCCAGAAGACTCTCCCCAAATCATGCAATCTTGATCCCATTCCTACAGAATTGCTGTACGAAAACCTTGATGTTCTCCTCCCTACAATCACCAGCATCATCAACACTTCATTGGCTTCTGGTTTTGTACCACCAGACTTCAAAACTGCTATTGTCAAACCCCTGCTCAAAAAAACCTCCCTCGATCAAAATGTACTGAAAAACTACCGTCCAATCTCAAACCTGCCATTTCTGTCTAAAATTCTTAAAAAGGTCGTTCAACGCAAACTTCTTGCACACCTCTAAGTAAACAACCTCTGCAATCCTTTCCAGTCAGCCTACCGCGCCGGACACAGCACCGAGACCGCACTCTTACGTGTTGTAAACGACTTGTTAAACGCTATGGATGAAGACAAAATCTCTGTTTTACTCTTACTGGATCTTTCAGCTGCGTTTGATACTATCGATCACCAGATTCTTCTTTCCCGTCTCGAAACTGTCTTTGGCATCCGCTCTATCGCTCTCCAGTGGTTTCGATCGTACCTTCTGGGCAGAAATCAATGCGTTGTTGTCAACAATTCTGCTTCCTCTTCTTCTCCAGTCATGTTTGGTGTTCCACAGGGTTCTGAGTTGGGACCTGTGCTGTTTGTTTTGTACACTACTCCACTTTCAGACATCATAGCCAATCACTCTGTCAACCATCAGCTTTTTGCAGACGACACCCAACTTCAAAAATCAACTTCACCAAACGACGTGCAAAGCGGCCTTACACACGACCCGCAATCATGTACAGATCACATAAAAGCATGGATGTGCAACAACCAACTCAAACTTAATGAAGATAAAACTGAAGCCATTCTCATCTCGACACCTTCTCTGTCCTCGTGTCACTGCTTACCATCGTCAATCATGGTCGGTAAATTCTGTTTTCAGACAAAGTCAGGAACTTAGGATTTATCCTTGACTCTAACCTCACAATGAAGCAACACGTAATCAAAATCTGTCAAACAGCCTACTATGAACTAAAACGCATCAGCTCCATCGGTAGGTATCTCACAGAAAATCAGTGCCGCAAAACAACTGGTAACTTCTTATGTATTGTCCAGACTAGACTACTTGTGAACAAGTGCTCTTTGTACGTTTTTACAATAATCCCGCCCCGGTTATCAGATCCATGCAATTTCATTACTGTACTGTTAGTAACCCGGGAACCGGAGCAGACGACGCTTTTGTTTTGAAGCGCTGCGTGTTGCGTAACGCCACATGGCCTTCTCACAGCCGACCGGCAACATGATAGCCGACGGTGCGCGCCATTTTCAAATCTGTTTACTCCCTTAATATTTTGACCGCTTGTTTGTTTACCTACTCTTTGTTTACCTAGTCCTTTTTATGCACCAAGCCATGTGTAATATAATTTGGCATCTTAGAATGTTTATTTAGATCTTATTTAGACGCAGGATCGAGCTTAATCAGTAGCCGATGCCTCTCTGGGTCCATTCTTTTTATAGCCGTCGTCTGCATGGCGCGTTCTCTGTTTAGTACTAGTGAATAGTAGCGAATCGTTGTTTTGACTCGATGAAAGTAATTCTGTGTCGATCAATGCTTTGTCGTATAGTATTTTGCTTAGCTGACTTCATGTTTAGTGTTTATTTTGGGTTGAAATTAACTTATTAAGTATTGTGTACTGTAGAAGCTAAGTTGTATTCATAGACTACTTGGTATCACTATCAGCGCTGCTGCGACTAAAATAACGCGCCCCAGGCGAAAGTTCGCACCGATTGTTGTAGTGCTAGTCTTTGAGTGTGTCTTGCTTCTCTTACAGAGCGTTGTATTGTAATTGTTATGTACCATTTTAACCGTGGGAGCGTGCTCTTTATTCTGATGTAAGTTTTAGTGACAGTTATATTTTGTACATTGTGTTAGTTGTGATTTAGTTGTACGAATCTGCTTACAGATAGGTGCAAGCCACGCTTCCCACTCTTGTTGTAAATTAAATAAGTCATGTGTGTACATTTTGTTTATACGGTTTAAAAGGTTGTAACTGTAGCTTTTATTTGATGTATTTCATGTTTTAATTAGTTTAGTTATTGTTGAGGAAACTGTATTTGTGCGGGCCAAGGAAACGCAATAGTCAGCCATTTTGTGGTCCAGAGGGCTGATTTCATTGTAGCGATAGCGTGTGTTCTTTGCGGCCCGCGCAGTTCTCTTATCTATGCGTGCGCGTGAGGATTTTGGGTGTGCTGAGAAAGTTGTCTGCTGCTGTAGAATAAAGCCTGTTTGCCGTCGCCGCCTGCTGTGGTCTCCATTTTGACTGACTCCGCTGCCTGTGTCCTGTCCTTCTACCACTCCACTCCATTACATACTGCAACTCTCTTCTCATGGGCACTCCGAACTCTGTAATTCAACCAATGCAGAAAGTCCAAAATACTGCTGCACGCCTCATTCTCAGAGCTCCACGCCATCAAAACTGCACACCTCTCCTACAGCAACTCCACTGGCTGCCAGTTTCTGAACGGATAAAATACAAAACTGCTTGCATGTGTTACAACGCAATCACAGGTTCCGCTCCCTCCTATCTTTCTGAGCTGCTACACCTTTACAGTCCTTCCCGCTCTCCGCTCTTCGTCAGACACACGCATGCTCAAAATCCAACGCTTCAGCCGCAAAACCCATGGCTTTCGCACTTTCTCACACTTTGGCCCCCACATCTGGAACAATCTCCCCCAAGACATCAGGCACTCTGCTACTCTCTCTTCCTTCAAAAGCCAACTCAAGACTATTTCTCTTCTCAGAATATTTCAGTTAAACCACATTGTCCTTCACTCCTATCAGTCTGTACAGTGTGTGTGTGTGTGTGTGTGTGTGTGTGTGTGTGTGTGTGTGTGTGTGTGTGTGTGTGTGTGTGTGTGTGTGCGTGCGTGCGTGCGTGCGTGTGCGTGCGTGCACGCGTGCGTATGTGTGTGCGTGTGCATCTTTTGCATATTTATGCTGGAACACTTGTCGATGTATACATTTATTTATTTTTGATAACATTTTCCATCTCGGTGTTACATTCTGTGTGTATGTTTGTTCAGCGCTTTGAGCCGCAGGGAAGGCGCTTTACAAATTTCCATTATTATTATTATTATTATTACTACTACTACTAACAAACAAGGGATCGCTAGAAGACGTTACACACAAAAACACTCTCTGCAGCGATTTTAATGCCCTGAACAGAGTTACTTGCGGCGAATCATAATGGACTGATTTCGGCACATATTAATTATAAGAAACAAATATGGTGACAGGGGATCACCCTGTCGCGTACCTCTTTGAACGTGGAACCATTTAGAATATTGTCCATTAACTGACTTCTTTCTTTTCTTTTTAAATCTGAAACAAGAATGACTGCTTGCTTTCTAAAACAAGATCCAAACACATAAAAGATTCAAAGGAACAAAACACAACCTTCTACTTTACTTCAAACGCCAGTGTGCAGCAAGGCCGACAAACTGGGGTAACCGGCTCTTAATTAGAGAAAGGAACAAAATATTGGCGGGGTTTCATTGTCGGTGGAAAGATCAAAAGTCAGGAAAGGCAGTTTGCAAAAGAAGTTCGACCACCTGGGTCTAGGCGGCCTAAGAGTAGCTGGCACGGACAAATGCACATGAACACACACACACACACACGCACGCACGCACGCACGCACGCACATACACGCACGCACACACGCGTCGCGCACACACACACACACGTGCGCGCGGGAACACACAAAACACACGTTCGCGCGCACGCGCGCACACACACATACATCGAGAGAAGGGAAAGACAGATTATAGTTACTGGCGTGACAAAACGTGCAGCGAGTGGACCTTTCGGCACGTTTTGTCACCACGCAGTGACTGACAAAACGTGCCGGAGTGACAAAACGTGCAGGCAGTGCATCAAATTTAATACGTGACAAAACGTGCCGCAACAACCCCTCCCTCTGGTACAAATTCAAGTCATGCAAAATACCACACACACACAAAATAAAAGACGGAAAGTAAGAGGCATATACAACTGAAATCAAAAGAAAGGAAGTCAGAACTGAGAGAGAGAGAGAGAGAGAGAGAGAGAGAGAGAGAGAGAGAGAGAGAGAGAGAGAGAGAGAGAGAAGAAACAATACCAACAGCTGCAGCAAGGCCACTATCAGCAACAACAGCAGTTAAAAAAAAAAAAAAAAAAAAAGCCCAAAAGAGAAAAGAGAGATTATAACAACAGCAAAAAAGCAAAAGCTCAATAAAACCTTAAAACCTTGAGCAGCAGCAAAATCCAAAACCCACAACAAAAATACGCAAAAGGATCCAAGGACCATATTCGTCACCCGGATACACTTCTCAAAATCATAATGAATTAGAATAAAAAGTTGCATTATTGTAGTTGCGGGTAGATATAGCAAATACAGCACACACACACACACACACACACACACGGAAGCAAACACCCAACCATACATGCCATGACGCGCCCAAACGCATGGCAAAAACACACTTGCGTCCGCGTATACACGCACGCTTATGCACATAGACAAAACAAAATACCCGTCAATCTAGTCAAAAATGAGACCACTACCCGATGTTTGGGTTAGCCTACTTCCTAGTTTTTCAGTCGCAATAAACAGAGACTTGCTCGCTGTCTGCTGCCATTGAGTGACAACAACAGTTGACTAACAAAGGTATCAAGTGTTCTGTCAAAGTAGCTGTGGTTCACTGAACTATGTTGCACGAGATGCACGTCTTGCAAGGGCCAACCTAGATTCCAGGGGTTGGCAAACAGCCGGTGCCGAATGCGCTGGAATTTTTCTTTTATGGCTGTACAAGCCGCTGCCGGAAAGAAACCCACATGAAAGAAGATTTACTTCTCGTAAGCACCTGCCAGTAGTTTGTTTTGTGCCCTAATTTTTCAACAGTCCAGACAGTTTTGACAGAACTAAAAGGAATAAGCAGCTTATTCTGCGTATCATTCCTTTTCGTTTGTTTCTCTTCTTATTTCTGCCGAATTATACTGAAACTGATTCGGACAGTAAGTAACAACGGTTTCGGTGTTATCCGTGGGACGATGCACTCTTTCCGACTTGTGTGTGTGTGTGTGTGTGTGTGTGTGTGGGTGTGCCTGCCCTATATTTTGTGCAAACATCCAGCAGCTGTAACTAAGTGCAACCTTTTGTTCTTATTCATTGTGTTACACGTTTTCAAAATTTCTATCTTCCAGTTTTGTCTATCGATCTGACAAATTATGCCGGGGGGGTCTGTTTGTTATTGTTTTTGTTATGATGTCTCTTTCTCACTCTCCGGCTTTTGGCTTTTTTCTTCTCGTCGTTCTCACTGTTGTTCAGTGAAGTGGCGGCTGTTACATGGTGTGAGTTTTCTTTCTTTTTTTCTTTTTCTTTTTTTTTGGTTATTGTTTTTGTTATTGTTGCCCCAGTTGCTGTTGTTGTTGTTGTTGTTGTTGATTTCGATTTGTTTCTTGAGTTCTTTGTTTCTTTCCTTCCCCTTTTTTCGTTAGCTGACAGTTTTCTGGAGCCTACGGCGTAACTAAATACGGCAGTGGTTGAAAGAAGGCTGTCCGGCGTAGACCAGTGCTTGGAGTGTACATATTTTTAAGATTCAGTGCATACAACACTGACACGCCGTTCTCTCTCTCTCTCTCTCTCTCTCTCTCTCTCTCTCTCTCTGGTATCTCCGGGCAGAAAAGCGGTTATGAGGCTCAGTAACTGATTCATGTGTGCTTTTGACGCCTGCCGGCCAAACCACTGGGCGAAACACCAAAGGGTTATTTCAACATACGCTAATTGCTTATTATCTGCACGAAATTACTAATTATCTCTACATAGTTAGTGAATATGTCTTCTTTTCTGGCATCAAAAACACAAAATGATGATGGGCCCATAGTCAACTTCATAGTGGACAGCCACCTCGACTTTCACAGAGCTCCTGAGTTCTGAACTCGCTAGTACCACTTCGCTTCTTCTTCTTCTTTTCTTGGATGTCCACAATCATGTTGATGATTATTCTGGCACTTTAGGTGGTGTTCGCAAGTCCACATTTCAGCTCTGGTCATAAGTCCTTAACTTGAAATTAAATTGTTGCACTGTCTCCCCCCCCCCCCCAAAACAAAAACAAAAAACTAACTAACTAAAGAACTAGTTGACTGGTCAGTGGGAGGCACGTGACACAAAAGTGTCAACAGTCGTCGCCTCTACTGCATCAATAGAGTGAGTTAAAGTCCCTGATGGTGCGGGGTAAAAAGGCCGGAACCGCCTCTGTGTACTGCGTTCTGGTGGTGATGAGGCTAAGCTGTTGACAGTGGATGCGGCGGCGCTGGCGGGACTAGTTTGGTGTTGATGTTGGCGCATGATTTCCTTGTTAATGTCCTCGGATGTCATTCGACATATTTAGGAAGAAGAAAGTACAAGGCTACTTCTTCGCAAGCTGGTCAGATGCAACGACGTTACGAGTACGAAACTAACATCAAGTTGAGCCTGTACTTGACCCTATGACCTTTGACCTATGATCTAGTCACAGTTCTCTGCAATCGCAGCTTCGGAAGGGTCATGCTATGGCGACACGTGGTTGTGTCCAGTCAGCGCGAGCATTTCCACGCACTTTAGGGCCGTGTACTGATAGAGTCAGTTGTACTGTTTACAGTGTTGCGTTTACAAGTCGTCTGCTAACGTTTCGAACTCTGTCACAGTCACATACAGGTGCTCGAAGTATGGCGTCCAGTTCACAGATCTCTGTGACAGGCCAGGAAGCTCGCAACGAATCGTACGGGGTACATTAATTATTATCCATAATAACTCTTTTCTGTATTGTTTTGTTGGCTTCTGTTTGATTGTTTAGTTGCAATTTTCTGCATTTTTGCACAAATGTGCCTTTACGTCATTGTCGTGTTCAGTATTATTTGCTGGTACTGGAAGTTGTGGAACAGGTAGTGGTAGGGATAAAGTAGATGACAATGTCGATCGCCTCACCTGTGGAAATCGTGAAATTACCTATCTCGCTGTCTGCGACTCCTTGTAATTGTAATTATATGTTTTGAAAGAAAACAACTCACGCAACGGTTTAGTCCAAGTCTGTGCCGGACACTTTCGTGACCCCACCAGTAGCTGCAGTCGGACAGTCCCACCATGCAGAAAGAATCCGGGTATTTTGCAACGTAATTAAAACTAATTTAACCTGTATATTATATAGAATATAATACAGACATATTTCTCTTAATGAAGTTAATCTTCAGGTCTTGTATGTCTAATGAAAAATAGAGTTATTGCAATCAAAGAATTATGTGAATACAAAGTTACTTTGCAGCACAGGCCACTTAATAGTACTTTTCATGCCAGCTGTTACCTCAGTTCATCAAGTCAGGAATGTCGACAAACAAACAAAACCAACAGGAATTAATTGTTTGATACAGTAACTGAAAGTAATTACCAAGCTCTTTGTTTGTTCAACTGAAATATAGCCACATCCGACTTAGTGTTGAATTGCAGAATCAACATTATATATATATGACAGTCATAGTGCCAAAAGGTGCGCAAATGGTGGGTCGGATTATTGACTGTCAATAAAATCCGTTTCAAACACTTTGTCTTGTTGTTGCTTTGTGTGTGCGTTCATAATTGGTCAGTATCACAGTGGAAACAATATGAGCTCCAAATCTGGAGCAGGTGGAGAAATATTATTTTTTGAAAGTGAAAAGCGCCACGAAATTCAACCCCTGAAAACGGACACGCTCACGGTGAGTGCTTTCAATGCTTTCATTCACATACATGACGAATCAAAACATTACCTCTGTCCTTGATTTGCACAGAGGAGATATCACTGTACACAGTGCATATAAAATTGATTATCACTAAGTTTTGTTTTTGGAGTTGCAGGCTCCGAAATATCCCTCGGTCAAACGTTATATGTGTTGAAATGTTTCATGACCAGCATCCGCAGACAATCTAGTGAAGAACGGACTTTCTCTTTCATCAAAACTTTATTCCAGTCACTGTGGTACATCACTGCATCAGGCGCCAATGTTTTATTTGACTGCCAAATGTCTGGGTAGTTTTTAAAATATATTTTGCCATTCTTCATAAAATTGTTGCAATAAATTCCGTTCAACAAAGTATTAGATTAAACAAGCTAAAGGAAAATTAAGTTTTCATGCTTTTGCACTACTTCCGGTTAGCCATGTTACACATCCGGGTCATTTGCTTTTAGCACATGGCTGCATGGAAGAGACGTTCTGAATCTGATATGCAAAAGGTGTGTGGTAATATTTTTGAAGACTGTAACGTTCAACTTAATTTAAATGTTCATCAGAGATTTAGTCAAATCTATATAGGTATATGCCGAATCTTTTAAAAGTATCGGAATGTTAGCATGCAGAGTGAGTTTTTGTTACTGTCAATCTAAAGTTGTTCAGATGCTTTCGTAAATTTGTTTTCACCGAGTTTCTTAAAACATGGGTGCGTGTTGAATTCGTAATATGCGACAGCAGATTGGTTATAAACAGTATATTCTGATTGTACTCTTTATATTTTTTGCTTGCATTTAACGCAGTTCGTTTTGTTTACAAACTACGTCTTCAAACAAATCATCATATATGGTAGACAATTCAAATTTAAACAGGTTAAAGTCATTAAGTTAGGTGTTGAACATTACGATTACAACACGAGCTGTGGAAATAATAACATTCGACACAATTATACTGACCATACCTGCCTGCCTTCCAGAGTTCTAAAAATGTAAGGTGCCGATCTTAATAGCATTATTCTTTTGGCTGTTATTTTTTTAGTAATATTTATTACGATTTTTTATATTTTATTATTATTAATTCTTTCAGTTTCACTTTTAAGTTAACTGTTCAACTATTTTTGTCCTAGGCACCTGAGTCAACATGACCAAGAAACGCATGGATGACAGGTTGGGTGTGTGTTTTCCTGTGACACCCAAAAGCAGCAAAAGTTGCACTCACTCTTACTTGCTCCATTTTCTCTTACAAAACATTTACTTGTTTGTTAAATAATAAGTATTACTTATTTTGTTATGAAAAACAAAGTACCATGTTGTCTCATTAATGTTATGTTATCCACTACAACAAAATTAATGCAGCAAAAACTGTTCACGTGGAAATAGTTATGTCTTTTTACTTTACAGCAATAAAAAGTTACTGATTTATCATTTTCATCAAGAAACAAACAGCATTGTACATCTTGTTGAAATAGTAACGTACGACATATTTCGTACATCATTTGCTGTATATGTCAAGAAAGCTTAAATTTGAGGAAAAAATCATCAAATCTTCCCTGTCACATATTGTTCTATTAAAGAATAACTGTTTATGTTTCAAAATGTGTGCTTTTTATTCATTTAAAAATGTTCAAGATTGGCTGTATGTTGAACATTATCTATTGCAACAAACTATGCATAGTGTGCTGTTCTGTGTGACACAGAACAACACCAGTTCACTTGGTAATACTCATGTGGATCACATCTTGTAAGATCAGTTGGGTTTTCTCAGTTAACTGCATGATTAGCAGCACAGTGATGTGGGCTTGTTGTAATGTGTAATGTTTAACATCTTGTCACAAATCACACTGAAAGTGAAATTTCTCAGGAACGAAGAGCAGCACTGCCTTCCCCTTCACTGGTGGATGACCTCACATGAGTTCATTCAAAAAATGCATTACTCACTCACATCCTGTCAACTTTATTTTCTAGTACCTCTGTCCTCTTTTCTTGCACATCTTTTGGCACTAAGTCATATATATATCAATATCAATATGGTTTGAGCCAGCTGAAGCTGAACCCCAAATGTATACAATCTCCATGTTATATAATGTTCATTTTGATTGGCCAGTTATGGCCAGTTCTTGCTCAGTGCATTGAAGGAACAAATATTGGATATTAAAAATTATTATATGTCAAGGTAGAAATATAAATCAGGTTGGATTTCAAATTCTGCTTGCACTTGCTGAGATTAAAATGAGGATTTCTAAACTGCAAGAAATCAAAATTGCCATCTCTGGCTCTGGTGGTCAGATTTTAAATCTTGCCAGTAGTATAGATCACAGTTTTCATTTGTACTGGTCAGGAGAAATCCCAGTTTGAATGGATTGAATGGATTTGTTTTCTTTTTTCTTTTCTTTTTAACTGAACTTGCCTTGATCAAATTGTCTGGTATACTGTTAGTCGTAAGATTCACTAATTGGAAAGTCATGTTTGAATTGAAAAGTGAAAGTGTAACTACATACATACTACAACTACAAGCCTTTTGATCAGAGAGAGCAGGTGGATGGGAGTGACCAAAGAAATGTCCTTCTTTTCTCTTGCACCAATTTCAGCTGGCCAGATGTTACATTTTAAAACTAAGGGGATGTTATGTGTAACTTGAGTTTAAACACCAAACCCTCTTGCCGGAAGGAGGGAGATGGGGAGGGGGAGAGGATGCTGATGACAGGAGAGTGTGCCAGATTGGCTGGTTGATAGGAGGAAGGACAGGTGGGGTGTGGGTGGGGAGAGAGAGAGAGAGAGTAGCTTAAATTGTTAAGTGATTCCAACATGTGGTGCAGTTAATGCTGGGCCTGTTTGTCCCACCCACCCCTCTCCACTCCCCTGGAATGTCATTATTGGGTAAATTACTAAGTACTCCTCTTATTGTGATAGTGAATTGCCTGCATTGTCTGATTGCAAGGTATTAGAACTATATACATTTGCTGATTGTGAGAAAAATCTTATTGTGAATTGGCAACATGCTGCATACATGGTATAAGGAGTCATCTGTTTAGATGTGCATTGTTACATGTATTATATAATTATGTTGCATAATACTGACATATATATATATATATATATATATATATATATATATATATATATATATATATATATATAATACTAATGTCTGATTTGTGTTAATACTAATAATAGCTTGATTACTTGAAGGTGGGATGGGAGGGAAGGAGTTGTGTTCTTTATATGACTTGTTGAGGTTACGTGGATAGTGTATTGTGGACCAGGTGTCTTGTTAGATTACTTTTGTGTGGGTGTTGTGTGTGCATGCTTGTGTTTGTGTGTATGTGTGCATACACATATATCATTATATGCTTTGAATGTCAACATGGGGTATTAACCCCTTCACTGCCACAGCCTGTAACATTTCCGGGCTGAAAGATGCAAGGATGTGCCTGCAAACAGTATGTTTTCCAGTTCAATAACATCTACTTTCAATTTTTTCCGTTTTCATGATTATCCTAGCCAGTATAACAAAAGAAAACAAAAAGGCTTAAAGCACAAGTCCAAGGTTTGGGGTGATTTTTGACACGATTTCTGTTAAAATTCGCTGAGAACAATGATGTAGGTGAAATTCTGATCTGAGGGTTATAAATGCACGAAAACAGGCATTTTCTGTCATACCGAAAGCGTTGCCACGACACTGAAAATCATGTGCACATCTGCGCACTACGTCACTCTGGGGAGTCGCTGCAAAATGGCTAGTAGCCACAGGGTAACCGACTTGGAAAAAATTCCAGTTCGAATCTCCAAGGTGGGCCTTTGTTTATTTCCTCCTTGTTATTTCATCTTTCTCGAGCCTTGTTAGGTGCATGGCGTTTCAGTCTTTTTCATTATGTTTACTCTAGCTTTCACAACAGGCTAGACCTCATCAGTGAGCCTGTCTTTTATTGGGTGTTTCATTTTATTTTCCCAATTTATCCTTGTTTGTTTCATCATATGTAAAAATTAAAAAGTTTTGTTTGTTCTAGTTCAATAGACTAGCGGTTTCATGGCCTCCCTGGGTTAGAGTTTGGGCTTGGGCTAGTTACCAGTTCTTGCCATTCACTGTTTTTTCTCTTGGCTTGCCCTTTTGTTTCTCGAGTTATATCGTTTATTTACAATGTACGAGTGAGGGGGGTAGTCTCGATGTTTAACGAGACCTCTCATTCTTTCTTGTGTGGGGGTAGTTCATGAGCGTCTTTTGCCCTGCCATGTTGTTGTCACTGCTAAGTGGGTTGTAACGTGTACATGGATTACGTGTATCCAGCCTTTGTCCCGTTGCTCGCTGACATTACTTGCCTCCTTTCTTTTCAGAAAGTGTTGTTGTTTTCTCTCTCTTTTCCCCATCTTTTTTACCATGCGTTCTTTCTTTTTTATCTTTGGTTTATTGGCCATTTCGTACCCACTTGTTAGCTTGCCTGATTAGGGCAGCCATTTTGTATTTCTCTTGTCATCTGCATTTGTTTACATCCCGATGCTTTGTCATCGGTAGTCCTGATTAGCATTTTGCTTTATCAGTGTGCAGCCTTTGTTTTTCTAGATGGAAGCCAGGTTAGTGAGGGGTTAGTTTAGAGTTAGTTATGGTTAGTTTGGCTTTCCATTTGTTTGTCATTGGCACAGTTATTTTTGCTCTGCTGCTCTTATGACTGTAGTCGTCCACTCCTTTGTTGCAGATAGTAGTGTATTAGACTGTTGTGATTTGGTGGTGTGTTTTTTTCTTTCTTTTTTTCTCCACCTTATACTTGCAGGTAGGCAACCGTTTGGGGTTTTGAGGTGGTATCAGCTGTTTTTGTTTCTTTCATTTGGTGTCAGCTGTTTGCTTGCCTGATTAGGGCAGCCATTTTTCGTTTGCCACCAGCATTTGTGGTTTGGTCTTTTGAGTCTTTCTTTGCGACGGGCATTTGTGGTCTGTTCTTTCTTTCTTTGCCACAGGCATTTGTGTACAGTCTCTTTCTTTCATGGCCTTTTGTGCCGTAAGCATTCATGTTAGACTTTTTGTCTTTGCTTTGTTAGCGCTTGTTTCAGGGTATCAGTGTATCTCTCAATTTTGGTATCATGCTATGCACTTGCTGCTGTCAGCTTCATCCTTGGAGATTCGAACTGGAATTTTTTCCAAGTCGGTTACCCTGTGGACAGCCCTACAAATTCCGCTTTGAAGCAAACCCCATTTGGTATTCCGCCATAAAGTTTACGAAATCACACTCAGCGAAGTGCTCGCTACACAAATGGGCGTGACTGTGGCGCAGCATCAAAGTCAGCTCATTTGAATTGTACAAATTTGACCCATTTTCACCTCACATCAGGTCGATTCTGCGGGAATTCATGCATAGTTATGCTTTGGGTTGCTTGTGAGTTATTACAGTTTGCTGTAACACAGTAGGCCGGCATGGTTAGAGCTTTTTGTCAACCACATGCATACACATTCAATGAACAATCTAAGATGGCAACTGCACTGACTCACCAGACTGACGTCACTTCTGAGAAAGTCACATGACTGATGAAGAACCCGAGACAGCAGTCTCGGCCAGCCTACAGAAAATAAAATCAATTAATTTATTAAAAACCAACAAACATTTTTTAAATTTTTTATTTCATTAAATCTCAAACTAGTGACTCATTTGTCAATCATTTCGATGGTCATTTTGCATACTTAAAAACCTTGGACTTTAAGGTTTGAAATTTCGCACTATTATTGGTCATTTTCAAGTGACATCATGGCAGTGAAGGGGTTAAAATCCATTTCATTTTCATTGATCTGGGTTGGGATTGCTCTCAACACATACTACAAATCAAAATTGCAACCTATGCTGGTATGCTTTAAAATCCTACTGGCTGAGATGACAATTTTGATTTATCCCAGGAGAAATCCCAATTTAAATTTCTGCCTGTTCTGCCTGTAGAATTTGATATCCTACAGGATTTTTATTTTTGCCCTGACAAGTGACAAATAAAACAAGGCTCTCTGTGGCTCCTGGACACCACACCATGCAGGATTGGAAGGACTGAGTTTGGTGTCACAAACGATGATGTAGAGAATGTAGAACAACAGTTCAAGCATGTCCTGGTTCTAATACTTCCATAGAAACTTTTAATTCAAATTATTGTCTGTGAGGCCTGCCCAGTTGGCTGGATTCAAACAACACAAATTTAATCAAAATTTTTGCCCATGAGGGCTTTGTCAAGGCCTGCCCAGTCGGTTGGGTTCCTATGATTCATATCGTAGGAATCCAGCTGACTGGCAGGTTTGACAAAGCCCTCATGGGCAAAAAATGTGCTGTCGTGGGAATCCAGCTGACCAGGCAGGCCTTGACAAAGCCCTCATGGGCAAACGTTTGATCCGAATTTTCACCCATGAGGGTTTTGTCAAGGCAATTTTTGCCCATAAGGGCTTTGCTGAGGCCTGCCCAGTTGGCTGGATTCCTGTTGTAGGAATCCAGCTGACCAGGTGGGCCTTGACAAAGTCCTCATGGGCAAAAATTTGATCAAAACTTTCACCCATGAGGGTTTGTCAAGGTAATTTTTGCCCATAAGGGCTTTGTCAAGGCCTGCTTGGTCAGCTGGATTCCTACGATGCGTCTGTCATAGGAATCTAGTCAAATGGGCAGGCCTTGACAAAGCCCTCATGGGCAAAAATTTGGATTAAAAGCTTCTATGGAACCAGGACATGCATGTACTGTTGTTCTATGTTCTCTCTCTCTTTCTCTCTCTCTCACTAAGTGAACTCCAGCTTGCCAGACTGACTGGTCGCATATTTCAGAGCTCTGGGAAATTGGCCATTTTTAGCTACAAACATTTGGTGGGTTCTTTTGCTTTTGTTTTGGACAAAATCCTCCACAGAAAAGCAAAGTTGGCTTCAAAAATGCTTCACTTCCTGCCCAGCAATGGAGTCATGGCGTGGTTTATGGTCATGAACCTGATACTTGCACTCCTTTTGCATGCGGGCATCAAACTGAACCCAAGCCCAAACTCATGGCCAGCCTTGGACATGCACACCTGGACAGCACAGATCATGCATTCAGCACAGCTGCCGTTTGATTCACTCACTGCTGTTCACCTGACCAACTTGAACCACAGACAGACAGCACAGTTGCCTACAGCACACCCAACTGCTCCCTCTTTTTGATCAGGATGTGACAACGACTTCACTCTTGAACACAGTGCACAGACTGGAAAACAGGTGCTCATCTCTTCAAGCAGCAAATGACCAACTCCAGCAAGATGTAAGGTACCTTTCTTTAAAGTGAACTGTTTGATGCTCAGTGTGCAAACTTGTATGAATGAAAAGATCATTATTGACAAAGAAATGGACAAGTTGGAGTAATTTTCCTGCAGGAACAACATTCATCTTTTCAACTTTTATGAAGGCCCTAACGAAGAGAACACAGCTTGTGTCAGAAAGGTGGTTAAACTCCTGCAGACGATGTTGAGCATGCACACCGCACAGGGCCCAAGACCGACAACTACAAAAGTCCCCACCCCATTGTAGCACGACATAGTTCAGGAGCTGTGTGAGAGTCGAGGTGGACGTCCTGAGCTGTCCGTCCTAACGAGCCTTCTGGTTTCCGTGGACGTAAAGATTTATTGAACCGTGCTTCGGCATTGGTCACAACTTGTCACTAATATGTCAACTGACATCTGAGGACATTAAGCATCACTTCATCATCATGTAGCACGACTGCGCAGATGGCAGGACAAGCTCACCATACTGCAACAGAGAGATGCTAGAAAGGAGCTGGCAGACACCCTCAACATTCGTGTGGCTTCCAACCTGACCTGGGCACAAAGTTCTGTGCTTCAAGAGGGAGAGGAGTGCAGGCAGGTGAGCCTACTTCAGAAATGGACGGCTCCACTACAACAACATACACCTCCCAACAACTGGCGAACACAGACCCAACTGCCCTAGCACCGAGGGCACAGAGAGAACCACCATTCAGCACACTGCTCACCACCTATGATACAAGCGCATTCCCACCTCTCCCGAGGTGGCGAGCACCAGCAACCATCCTCCAACAATGAAAGGAACAACAACCACGATTTACTGCTGATGTCGGCACCACTCCACTCTGCATTCCTGTCCTCCAAGTCTCCTCGTCAAGCATCAGACAGCCTGAGGCAGCCCCTCACCACCTTGAAACAGGCTCCCTCACTCAGACAGAGACCGTCACCTCTCAGACGGGGACCGCCCCTCACTATCCCGAGAGTGACCCTCACCTTCCTGAGACTGTCTCTCATCAGCCCACCTCTCATCAGACAGGGTCCGCCTCCCATCAGCTTGAATTTGTTTCTTGTCAGTCAGAGACTGTTTCACTGACAGAGACCACCCCCCGACAGTCCAAGTGAAAATACAAAAGTACATATGGGACGTGAATAAGGCCCAAGATTATTATGACATTTTTTACAGAAGTATTTGCACTTTTCACATAGACCACTGAACTTATTAATGACAATATTGAAGCTGCTGTCAAAGTGTTTAACAGTGCTGTCAAACTTGCAGGAGACTGTACGAAAAGGATTGTTACAAGCGATAATGTAACTTGTAAGTCAAAAATCTTGGTTTGGCCTTGAATGCACTGAAAAACGTTGTCATCCGTAAAGCGTTAAGAAAATTAAATACAGGGAAAAGTGATCCCAATAGCAATGAAGTCAGATTTAATTACTCTGAAGAAAGAAGAGAATACAAAAAAAATTGAAACAGAAAAAAAAGAAAAAAGGTTGTCCATAAAGAAAACATTATTTAAACACTTGAAGAAAGCGCGAAGGATGCTAGAAAGTTCTGGAGTACAATCAAATTGATAATGAAGAAAGAACAGCACCTCAGTTCAGTCACATCTCAAGAATGGATTGATCATTTCAGTAAAGTTTTAGACTGTGAATCTCTCTCTGTAAGTGATAATGAAGTTGAGAATAATGGTTTAGCAAGCTCTTCTGGACCTGTGGAATCTGTTGACGCACTGGATGGCATCATTACTGTCTCAGAGGTACAGAACGCAATTAAAGGACAACAAGGCTGCTGGCCCAGATGGACTAAATAGCAATTTAAAAAAAAGAAAGATATTCAGCTGCTTGTGTTTTACATTTTTTGACTGCATACCTCAGCAAGTTATTTAATACAGGTACATTTCCTTCTGAATGGTCTGAATCAATTATCCTTCCAATATACAAAAAGGGTGACATCAATTTTCCCAATAACTATAAGGAATATCATTGATAAATGTGAGTGGTAAATTATATAGCTATATTTTAAATAAGCATCTCACTCAATGGATTGAAGATAAACTGCTAAATGAAGCACAAGCTGGCTTCAGACAAGGCTATAGTACAACCGTGTTCATGCTCTTGGCTTTGGTACAGACAGAACTCCTTAACCATAGGAAATTATATGTTTGTTTTATTGGTTTTAAGAAAGCATTTGATTAACTGATATGAATTCTCTATGGTTAATTCTTAAGGAAAATGGTATCAGAGGCACAATGAATAAGGCAGACAAAAGTATGTATGAAGTTGTTACAGCCAGAGTTCAAGTAGGCAGTGATCTCACTGAAGCATTCATGTGTAGTTAGGGCCTCAAACAAGGGGACAGCTGTAGCCCAATTTTGTTCTCCCTTCTCATTAATGAACTTGCCAATAAAATTGTTTTAAAAGGCAAACACAGAATCACATTATCACCAGATATCTTACAAATTTTGATTATGCCGTTTGCAGATTCATAGTTCTCTAGTCTAATACCATTGCTGGCTCAGTGTGCTAAGGGACACATCAGAAAGATTACACCTCGTTAACTTTGAAAAATCCAAAGCAGTTATCTTTAGAAATGGCGGATACATAGCTGCTGGAGAAAAATGTTTTATGACACTATGAAACTGAAAATTGTTAACCACTACAAATACTTAGCTATAATATAATCCACTGGCACAACATTTTCATCATATACACTTAAAGATATGTCTGACAGAGCCAAGAAAGGTGTACTGGGTATTCTTAGGCTTCTGTGGAGGCTGGGAGAGCAATGCCCTAAACACTGTAGCAGTACAGCTTCAGATTCGTTTGGGAAAATGAGTGTGTGTGTAATATGAAGAAAAAAATTGTGTGAGTTCAGACAATGATTAATTGACTGCTGTCTTCAAGATTGGTACTGTGTCATGGCTTTAAAAGATTGGTATGCATTCTACTCCTCATTTTTTTTAAATCCATTCTTTTGCAGATTACTTGTTTAGCATTAAAAAAGCAGTTTTAAAGAAACATTTGGTCAGATTCAGACAACATGTATCTCCTTTAAAAACACATCATCTGTGATATTCAGAAAGAACACCAGATATTTTTACCTGTCCATTTTGCGACACCAATGAATCAGAAATTCATTTTCTGTTAGTATGCCCAAAATACGAAATGCTAAGACAGTAAGAGAAACTTATTTGCCTGCTAAGTTTTATAACCGCCCATCTGAGTTTAAGGTGGCAATCCTGTTAGCATATACAAGACTTGCCTTTCCACTTGCAAATCTGTATTTCCAAGGCCTATGAGCTAAGAGGCAAAGAGCCAATAGTATTAGCAACGCTGTCCTAGCTTGATCAGGCAGTGTGAGTCACATGCTGTTGTATTGTTCACTTTTTCTTTCTTGTTTGTGCTTGCAAGCACACTCATGTGTGTATGTTTTATTTGTGAATGTGGGTATGTGTGTGTGTATGCATGCGCACATGCATGATCAAGTTCAAGCTTGTGTGGCTGCATGCGTAGGTGTGCTTGAATGTGAGCATGTGTGTGTGTGTGTGTATGAAGAGAATAATTGCTGGCATGTTTTGATAATTTATGATTGTTTATGCACATAAACTGTCCTCTCCATCCCCCACCTCTCTTTTTGACACAGGCAGATGGCCTAGTTCAATAAACCATTCATTTGTTTGTTCGTCTCTCTCTCTCTTTCTGTCTGTTTCTCTGTCTGTCTCTCTCTCTCTCTCTAATGACACATCAGAAGTGACAACTACTTCACTCACCATCTGCACACCTTTCTGTTGGTAATCAACAAATAACTGAGGTCAGTGGTCACAAAGTATTAGGTGTTACAATAGACAATAATCTGACCTGGGGCCCCCACATTTGTGACCTGTGCAAAACTATGGCAAAAAAGTCTACCAATCAGCAAAACTTAAGCATTTTCTTAACTTTCATGCCAGAAAAGCATTTTTTCCAAGCACACATTCAGTCAGGTATAGATTATGCTTCAACTCTTTGGGACTCAGTAAGTGACTCTTTGCAAAAACCCTTGAAGTCACTACACAGGCAAGCAATCAAAATTATTCTTCTAAAACAAACTAGCCTTACAGATAAAGACTACAAAATGGCTCAAATTCTCCTGCTATCTTCTAGATTAATGAGTAACAAAGCGTGTTTTGTGCACAAAATTGTATTGGGTAGGGTACGGATTTATCTATCAACAAAATTATTAATTAATCAAAGTTTGAGGAATTCATCAAGAAAGCTAAATGTGCCAATACCAAGGATGGATTTATTCTGGTCCTGCTTTCTGGAACTCGTTGCCCAGCGAATTGAGGCTTCCAGTCAGTCCTTCAGTGTTTAAAAAACATCTTACGCTTCATATGTTATCTCTCTTAGGTGTTATGTGAAACCATGATCATAGATATATCTCCATGTGCTGTTTCCAACCTGTGTTGTGCTGCTTCAGGCAGCCCATACCTTTTGTGTGTCAGTGCTCTATGTGCATGTAGTTTTCAATGACAAACATGTTCTTACGTGTGTGCGCACATTTGTGTGTTTACCCCAGATCTAGCTAATTTAAATTAAAAAAAAATTTTTAATGCTCATTATCAACTTGTTTCTCGGTTTACTGGTGTCCATTTCAACATGGTTTGTATGAATGTACATGTACTCTACCTACTGTAGCTCCTTGTATCCTTAGTTAATAGTAGTTTCCCTCATGGGTGAGGGCTGGATGTAAGAAGACCTCAAGTCTTCTCCACTACCCATTCATTCATTCATTCTCTCTCTCTCTCTCTCTCTCTCTCTCTCTCTCTCTCTCTCTCTCTCTCTCTCTCTCTCTCTCTCTCTCTCTCTCTGTCGGTAGTTTCATTCCTTCTGGACTTACATACATGTCATTTATAAATTATGTATTTAAATAATAATTGTCAGATCGATCATCAACTGAGCAATGCCAATGGAACAACACCAACAGGTTTTGATCTACCATCAAAATTTATTTATAAGCAAGTGTCATGTTCTGACCAGTTTGTTGAACCTGATTACATGACACACAGAACTTTACCAATTACCAAATGAATATTTTGCAGACAGCATCAGATAATGGATGTCTGCTTTAAAGACTGAGACTAATATTTCTGACTAATATAGTAATAATATAACCTTATGCCTAACCCTAACCTTTGTTGGATCCAGCTTGAGTGTGGATTTTTTCTTATCCAAGATGCAGTGTGATCAGGTTTGAAATCAAATTCAAGCTGTTTTTAGTTTTTAGTAATGAACGTGTTTTGTTTAGTTTTTTTATTTAAAAATAAATTTTAAAAAAAATTCAAGTGTGGTGGGCATGTTCTGTGAAGGTGCAAGAAAATGTATGTGCTATTAAATTTATACTAATACTATAAATATAAAAATTTTTTACAGACATGACAAAATTAGAATTGCATATATATATATATATATATATATATATATATATATATATATATATATATATATAGTGTTAATAATTATATATATTACTAGCAAAATTAGGTACATTTTGACTGCCTGTGGTGGCTAGACTGCATGCATCACATATAATGATGTACTCTGCTAGTATTGGAGGTACGATCAAGGTGTGAACAAGTCAGAACACAAGACAGTTGTAACATAATTATAAAATTAATCAATAAAATGTCAGAATGAAATGTAACATGATAACTAATAAAGCCTATACTAATAAAAAATTTTTTTACAAAAAGAGTAAAAAAGTAGTATAAATATGACAAAAGGTTGGGATCTGAAATTGGACACGTGCCCCAAAAGCAAACTGAAGTTGTTGTTTTTTACCTTATAAGGCTTATTATTGGAAGGTGGTATGCTTGTATTATTTTGAAAGCAAGGGAATGCTGGTAACAACACTTTTTCAGTAATATTAATAATGTTTTTGTTAAATATTGCTTGTCAGTTGCCATACAGGTGTAAATGTATACTATTAACTACAATTTGCATAAACTATTATTTGTTAATGACATTTTTGCATGCTTGTATTACAGTATGATTAGTTTAGCATACCTATTGCCTGTCATTATTTTGTTTTGTCAGGAAGCGGTCATGGCCTTGAACTCTTTGCAGTCAAATGCAGAGACTATACAAAAATCACTGAAGTATCGTAATGAGGCCAGGAAACACAATGTTCCCAATATGGTCAACTACTTGCACCGAGTTGGCCTGACAGTGAGTATGTTACTACTATACAGTAATGGTATGTTTAATTTTTGCTACTTACTGCTGTTTGTTGCTGTCTTGATAAACTGGATGCAGAGATTCAGGTGAGGATTTTGCTTTGTGGCCAATACCATGCATTACCAAATACCTTGCTACAAATATTTACAGTTGATAGAAACTGCCTTCTTTGCATAATAAAGTGTGATGTTGAAGCAATTGTTTTGATCAGAATCGGGGGGGGGGGGGGGGTTCAAACTGAGACCAGAGGCCAGCTAACACTCATGGTGGCTTCACACACAGAAGTTTGCAACTTTCCAAAAGTTGCAGCTCTTTGCAATTTTTTGAAAAAAGAAAAGGGTGATGAAAAGAATACTTTATCAAGCATAGAAATACCTGGGGGGGGGGGGGGGGGGGGGGGGGGTATATGGCATTATGGGTGTTCTCATAGGTTTACCAAGTAATTGTGTGTGTTACTGTGTGTGTGTGCAACTGTGTTTTGTGTGAGCACAGCTTTTTTGTGCACTTCTTTCAGACAACACCAAAAACCGAATCAGTATGGTAACATGGGAGCAATTAAGTATAAAGTATATAAAACCCACTGAAGGTCCATCATTTCTAAAGGGAGAGAGAAACATTGGTAGCATTTGGTTCTCAGCAGAGGGGACCTCAGTTTTTGTGTCCATGGTATCCCACTGCAGGGGAAGTGGAGAGAGAATTAAGAAAAATGAAGTTGAATGAACTGTGAAAGTAGAACTTAGGACAGTAGAATTCACACACAGCAGTAGGCTAGGCATGCAAAGCTATCAAAAAGAGAACAACAAAAGAAATCAATAGCACTTGAAAAGATGTCACAGGCATAACAAGAGACACAACAGAGACCTGAATCACCTACCTGAACTTCAGCAATCCATTTGACTAGCAAATAGCACATACTGAGTTCACGATATATGGCAACAGGTAACCCACAGGTCACATGTAAAACCAGGTTTCACCAACCCCAATTGCTTTAACTTCACAACATGACTTCAAAGTGAAACAAGTTTTTCACATGGATGCCAAACAAATCAAAGTTATTGAACAGTTCCACCAACTCGTGACTGTCTGTCTTATTATTATACGTTTTTTTATAAGTCACAGTACAACTGCATACATTTTCCATAATGACCCACTTTGTCACAAAGTATGAAAGAACATTGGTCTCTTACCAGTGTGCATTTCTCCTTTTGGTACTCTAGCATCCTTGTATATCTGGAGTGTGAGAGAAAGAATGAAAGCTATGTTTTCCCCATTTTGAATATGAAAACTGGCTGCATGAACATGCTTTTGTTAGGAACTCTGAACCAGAGACAAAGCACTGTGCATATTCCATATTAATTAAAAAAATACAATTGCTGTGTTTCAGTTGGATGATGTGAACAAGTTGTCTGTGATCCATGTGACAGGAACAAAAGGGAAAGGATCTACGTGTGCTTTTGCTGAAAGTATTTTGCGCCAGTATGGATATAAGACAGGCATTTTTAGGCAAGAAATTTACTTCAGTTGATGTTAATAAAGATGTTTGATGTATGTGTGTGTATGTGCTTGAGTGGATGGCCAGGTTTAGAGTAAACTGCTCTTTTACGGTTAATATTTAGGTTTAATATTCAGTAATTGATTGTAGGGGCATTATGTTTAGGTCTGAAAGACCTTAAACAGAATTTAATTGGCTGAAGAAGAAGAAAGAAAAAGAGAGAAGAAAGGCCAACTTCCTCCTGGAGTGGCAGTGCTAAACAGCAGAGGGATTATCGAAATCTGAAATTGTTGAGGACTATTATTATGTTAGCTGACTATGTCAGACAAATGTTTTGCTACCCAGTAGCTCATCAGTGTCCACTGGCACATAACAGTGATACAATCCAAATGAAGGAAAATATTCTCAGATGTTGGGCTGACGTATTAGGTACATAATTATAACAGTGAAAATTCACTCAGCTTTAATTCAGGATGTTTAGCTTGTGTACACATGCTCTGAGATTGGGTTCAGTTTAGCAAACTGTACAGATGCTGAGCATTAAAACAGTTATGTGTGCAGTTTATTACATTATTGAAATGAAACAAAATATGGTTTTCATCTTTGTTTTTGTGTTTTTTTATTCCACTTAGAAACAGTTTTGCAGATTATAATACTATGCACACAAACATTGCAATGAATACTGTCATCTGTTTAATACAGTATGTACTGTACTAGCCTTAAACTATCTCCCTCCCTCTCTGTCTCCCCCTCCCTCCCTCCCTCCTCTCTCTCTCTCTCTCTCTCTCTCTCTCTCTCTCTCTCTCTCTCTCTCTCTCTCTCTCTCTCTCTCTCTCTTCCCTGTATTTCTGTCCAACACACACATATGTGTAGCCAATTCTGAAATTAGAGAAACCATGGTGTGTTTGCACAGACATATTTGTGTGTGTAATTATGCAACAGATTGACATCATATTGGACATCATTCTAAGATAATAATGTAGTCTGCTGTTCTCTCTCCTTCCCTTCCCCTCAAATTTCACAATCTGAATTCAGTCTCTTTCTTGATACCCCCTGAAGGGAAAAAGTTGGGGTGGTGGTATACTGGCATCAGCACGTCCATTGGTCTGTCCACATGTCCAGATTTGTCCAGAGCATATCTTCTGAACCATTGAACCTGTTGTAACCAAACTTGATATGGTGTAACTGTTGCACCATTGTGGAGTGGAGTGTCATGCAAAAACAACAACAGGTAAGCTAAATCAACATAAATGAAAAAATGTCCAGTTGTGATGGTGAATGTTCAGAATTTCAATTAATGTTTGTCTGGATATCATCTGAACCACTGAAACTTTTAAAACCAGACTTGGTATGGTGATAAATCATCAAAAGCCAGAGTGTGATGCTTAAAAATTATGTTGCTATCTTCATGGTCAAGGTCACAGTGAAAATATGACTGCAGTATCATCTACCTTTCATAGCCAAACTTGGTATGGAGATGCATCATTAAAAGCCAGAGTGTGATGCCAAAAAATTATGTTGCTATCTTCATGGTCAAGGTCACAGTGAAGGCTTTTATAATCAAAATATGACTGTTTATACAATATTGTCTGAATTAATGTTTTTTGTTAATAAATTTAGTATGAATGATGATAGCGCATCATAAGCAATATTTGGATATCTTCTGAACTAATAATAAAGAGGATATTTCTGGGGCCTCATCTCAGATGAACTTAAAAGGAAATTGGGTAACATGTTAAGTGAAGGAAATGAAGGTTGTATAATCAAAATATGACTGTGTCTGCAATATCTTCTGAACTAATGGTTCTTTTGTAAATAAATGTAGTTTGATGGTAGTTCATTTTAAGCAAAAGTGTCCAGTGAAGATACTGATGTATTTAATGTCATTCTTCGTTAATACTGGTAATAATAGTACACTCTCCACTGTTGGTTCCTGCACCTTTTCTGTTTTCAGTCCATCAGCATGGAATGACCTTCCCCTTCCTCTTTGACAGAAACCCTCTCTGGACTCATTCAGATCTAATCTATAAACATCTTTTCCCAAAATTTTAGACCTACCATGTTTTCTGTTCCATGCTGATGTCTTTATCCATTCCAAGTCTCCCGGGTATTTGCTGCCTGTTTTAAGCTGTGTATATTTAGCTTTGTATAGTCAGTATGCATGTATGTGTGGGTGCCTGTGTGTGTGCATGTGTATGTGCTTAGAATAGTCTCTAGGGACAAGAGTTTACGCTTTTAAAATACTTTAATTATTATTTTTTATTATTATTGTAGAGAATGTTTCTGGTGATGTGCACAAGGTGCGTAAGGAGGATCAAGGGGGTGGGGGGTAACATACTAAATAAAGGATGTACACACCCAGATGCATGCAAGGTGCTTAAGGAGGATCAAGGGGGTGGGGGGTAACATACTAAATAAAGGATGTACACACCCAGATGCGTGCAAGGTGCTTAAGGAGGATCAAGGGGGTGGGGGGTAACATACTAAATAAAGGATGTACACACCCAGATGCGTGCAAGGTGCTTAAGGAGGATCAAGGGGGTGGGGGGTAACGTACTAAATAAAGAATGTACACAACCAGATGCGTGCAAGGTGCTTAAGGAGGATTAAGGGGGAGGGGTATAATACTAAGTAAAGGATATACACACCTATACAACTACTCTATCAATCATACTATACAAACACTGTAAGACACTCAACAGCAAATCCACCGCTCCATGAGCAACTTGGGAGTGGGGAGGATTATACACCCTCAGTCCAAACCATTCTCCCCTGCACACACTTCTACACTCGAACATGCACACACCACATACTGATGGACTGAGATTTAGACTCGGCTAGGCCCATTGCACCGCTAAACTGGCAGAGAAGAAGTGGGTCTTTCATTGAGATTTAAAATGAGATGGGGTTTGAGCATGATGAGCTGAAAATGGGAGCCTATTCCAGATGACGGGACCAATATAAGAACTTGTGTCTGATAGAATGTAAAAGATACATGAATAAGCATAATATGAGCTAAGAGACCTGGAAGGACTGTACAGCTAAAGAAGATCAGCAAGATATGGAGGAGCAGAACCTGAGATCACAGTCGTTGTAACAGACAGTACTTAGCTGTCTTGTACCAGATTCTGTGAGACACAGGAAACCAGTGCAGGTTGGCTAAAGGATGGCTTATAATTAAAGGTTATATGTTGTTCACATGGATCTTCTGCAAACAAGACGGACTGCAGCTTTCATGACCCTTTGAAGTTTGTCTAGATTTCTTTGAGGAATACCAGTAAACAAAGAGATGCAATAGTCTAAACAAGAGAGATTAGGGTCTTAGTGGCTTCAGTGGTTAGATACTTCCTTGTAAATCCAATTCTTCTAATTTAAAGATGTACAGTTTAGCAGACCTTGCTCATCTGTTCTCTCAGAGATAGGCTCTTGTCAAAGATGACACCTAGATTATAAGCAGAATCAGCAAAGTCAGCACAGGTCTGACCAGTTTGTAATGAAGCAGGAAGATCTGCAGACTGTTAAGGACCAAAGAAGAGGGCTTCTGTTTTGTTTTCATTAAACTGAGGCTTATTGACTAGTGTCCAGTCTTTCACAGCATTACATGGCAATGACCAGAGAATTGATATCATAGATATGTACAGTGCTGTCATCCATAAACCTGCAGAACAGAATGATAATCTGTTATGTCAATAAAAAAAAATCTGAAATGAGAATGACTACTAGCATTCTAATACAAGATCCAAACACATAAAGGGTTCAAAAGAATGCTATTAGGACAAAATACAACATGCAAATTTGGGGTAATCTCCATTATCAAGCTACAAAATAAAAGTTAAACGTAGGAAAAATGAGATGGAGAACTAAGCTACTGGTCTGTTTTTGGTTCAGCTATGTTGTTTTTCTGTCAACTTAGACAGGAAAACAACATAGCTCAACCAAAAACAGATAAGTGGCTTAGCTCTCCATCTCATTTTTCATTGTTTTTCACCATTTAAGTGTTGTTTTGTAGCTTGATAAAGGTCACTGTGAAGGCTCATACAATTAAAGTATGAGTGTTTTTCAGAGCTGCTGATTCTTTTGCAAGCAAACTTAGTTTGATGGTGGGAGTTTCTTGTGAAAAGATTGAATTTTGTGTCAGGGTCTCAGTGGTGGTTCAAAACTTGAAGCTTTTTGAAGACATAAAACAAGTGGTGGTTCAAAACTTGAAGCCAGTGCAGATTGGCTAAAATGCAGAATTTTAGAATTTTAATATGTTTCAAGTGATGAAGTGTATGTGTGTGTGTGTGTGCACACGTGTGTGTGCATGGATGCACGCATGTTCTGAACCTTACTCATGTGTTTGTGGGTGTATGTTGTTGGAAGAAGCCGGGGCAAGCGAGTGGGGAGAGAATGTGAGTGTGAGATTTTTACGTGTTTATTTATATTTATTGTTATTTTAAATGTACCTTCTTGAGCCCATGTGTCAAAGGAAAATTTTCATTTTTATGCTTTGTATATTGATGAATAATAAAGATTTATTTGATTTGATTTGATGACTTATATGTTGTACTAATAACCAGGGCCCATATGTATGATGAGCAAATAAAGTTAAAACATCCCAATTTGCTAAAGAGTCCATTAGTCTGGCTCTCCTTGCACATGCACAAGTCATCAGTAGCTTCAGAAACTGCTGTTGGCTTGTGTATGCTTTTAGATTAGGAAAGTTGTTTGTTTTACCAACGTGACCTCCCAAGCTTGAAACTGATTGGGCACCATGTGACAACAGCCTTGACTGTTCAAGTTCAAAGTTTGTTGCAACTGTAGCAGATTGTCTGTGACCCAGTGACCCATTTCCAGTCGAGATTGTTGTGTCTCCTCTTTGCGATCTGTGTTGATTATGATGTGTCTTGGTGATGAATCCATGTTGTCTTGAATAATTTGTGGTCTTCAGTGGTAAATGGGATGGTGTTGGTCCATACAAATGTTGTTGTTTTTTCCTCAACAGCAGCCTCTGTCATCAACGGCAGCACCAGAGCTGCCATTTTTATACTACATTAAGGCTGTTCAAACAACAACAACAACAAAAAGGAATATATAGCTTTAAACATATTTAGGCTGGTTGGATGGCCCTATTTGCACTTCACACATGTAGATTTGTTTTGGCATCATCATCATTTAGAAGGTAACATGATTAGGAGGGCTATTTGCTCTTCATACATAATGTATGTGCTTTGGGCTCATGTTAGATGTAGGCACCTTATAAATACTCTTTTTACATTATATATGTGCAGAGAAGGTGGGATATAACTGACAATAATAGTGACTTACAGTATATAGGCACTTAACGGGGGGGGGGGGGGGGGGGGGGGGGGGGGGGGTATTTTGCTGCCCAAGGTGACACACCCTCTTTATATGTGGTTATGTAACCTCATCAGTCATGAGCATATTGATTAAAACTTAAGTGTATGTTGTTTGCTGTCGAAACCCATTTGAGTTCATGTGTATCTGTATTATTGTGGAGACTTAAATAATAACCATATCATTCTTTTTACAGTTCTCCGCATCTTATTGAGGCTCGTGAAAGAATTCGCATAAATGGCCATCCCATTGGTCGTCACCTGTTCAGCACCTCTTTCTGGGATGTCTATGACAAACTGCAAGCAACAAAGGTATCGCCATTATAAATAATGTGGTAAACAAATTGAGCACAGCACACTCCAGCCTGTTCTTGGGTCTGTTGTTAAGAGTTTCAAGTTGAAACTAGCAACATGAAACTAGGAACTGAAACCTACCAGCTTCATCTGATTCCTTCCCCTCTTCTTCTGGAATGTCTGGACATTCTCCTTACTACCTTCACTGCTCTTGTCAACTCTCTTGGCATGTGGTAAGTGCCAGCACTGTACAGAATGCAGTACACCTGCATTAAGACGCCACAAGCAGAAAATGACAATAGCCATGACTACAAGCAAGTCAAATCGCAAGAAGCCGACCAGCAATACCTACATTACACACACATACACATGCACGTGCACACACACACACACATACACACCACATCAGTCAACTGAAATAATTTAAGAACAAGTTGTGGGGGAGGGGGGTTGCTAACCATAGGAAGTTTTAACCCAGAGAGACCCAAGCACCCTTCCAGAAGAGAGAACTTAGATTCAGTGGGGAAGCATAATATCCAACCTGTAGGCCTAAGAAATGTACCAACATTACAAACATGATGAAACTTTATTAATGAGCCAGTGAGTCTGAATGTACATGTAGAGTCTTTTAATGTTAGTGGATAATGTATATTTATATTGTTAACAAAGAAGTGTGGAGGTATGGTGTGGTATACATGTCATCATAAGTGCAATTTTAAATATCATTGTACATGTATATGGGTCATTCTCCTGAAAACTGGACCAAAGAGGGTGCTGCTTTCCCGATGAAATAATTAAGTTAAAACATAAAACTTTTTAAACTACCGCTATATTTCTGATCTGATGTGTTTGGAGAAGTAAGGGGAATGACACAGTGTGTGAATGCATCATTATTTGCTGTGCTGTGAGTCTTTTTTGGTAAACATCGTGACATTTTCATGGCCATCATTTGTGACTGACATGGCTACGGGAAGGTTAGCTGATTGCAGATATTTCCTTGAAATCGTTCATGAGTGAATAAAAACAGATTTGATGAGAAAGAATGCGAGTAGTTCTTACATAAAATGATATTTATTGTGTGTTGCTTCCTACTAACAGCTCCAAAGAAAGAAAAGATAATCAGTGTCTCATACGTTACCAATGGTGTCTTCTGAGTGTGTATCACGATATCGTGACTTGTTCACAACAGAAACTAAAGAACTTTATTTTTTCATCTGCTTGGTAGATAACCACATTCCACCTTATTTTTAAGGCTTGTTTGATGACATGAGAGTAGATACAAAATAAATTACAGTCATTTCTTCAGAGTTGGTTGACATGGTGCCTTAAAATGGTGCAAGCACTCAAAAGAACTTTCTGCTAGTACCAATGACTTTCAACCTACCCTAATGTACAAATCCACATCAGCTGACTTGTGGCAGCAATGTCTGACCTCTTTTTGCACTGTGTGGTGTATTATTTGACTACAAAAGGGAAAGCACTGTGGTGTCTTAAGGGGTGAGAGATGTAACGTGCATGACAAATATTTGTTCCCAGTCAGCTGAGTATTTGTATGCAACCTTTTGTAGTCCAACTTGGTATTGTGGTGCACCACCATGAGCCGGAATCTCCTGCGGAAAAAAGGTATTCTATCTTCAAGGTCAAGGTCACAGTGTTGGCTTATATAATCAAAATATGATGGTTTCTGCTATATCTTTTATAGTTGCAACCAAACTCAATTTGATGGTAGATCATCATGAACAAAGAAGTGTCCAGTGAAAATATTGGATAGCTGTGTTGAAGGTCAATGTCACAGCCAAGGTTAAATGTTTCATTTAATGTTAGTTTGGACAATATCTTATGAACCACTGAACCTTTTGTAACCAAACCCAGTATGGTGATACATCATTATAAACCAGAGTATCATGTGCAAAACCTGGGTTGCTATGTTCACGGTCAAGGTCACAGTAACTGAGTTTGGGTTCATACAATGAAATCATGACTATTTCTATTATATGTTCTCAACTGCTGATTGTTTGGCTACCAACTTAGTTTGACGGTTCATTTTCATAAGCTTGTGAAAAGGTTGCTTTGCTGTGTTCAGGTTCAAGGTCATAGTGAAAGTTCTGAACTTCAGTGAATGTTTGCCCAGACAATATCTCTGATTGGTCAGACTTTGTATGGTGATACATCATCATCAGCCAGAGTATCATTCAGAAATATCATTTTGCTATGTTTGAGGTCAAAGCCACAGTCGTTCCCACTAGATCTTCAGAAATACTTAAACTTGTGCAATCCAAATAAAAGTTTCATGTTTTAATTTAATTTTTATTTCATCTGGAAAGCAGCACCCTCTTTGGTCCAGTTTTCAGGAGAATGACCCACATATAGATATAGATCGATATGTCAGAGGGATGTTTGTTTCTTGCTTTCTAAAGTTAATAACCAGTTGCATTTAATTAATAATCTGTCGCACATGTTATATATATATGAAATGAAAAGAAAACTAAAAAATGTGTTATCTATTTTGTGCATGTCTGTACTTCAAAGAAGACATTTTAAGGCAAAATCATTAAAGAGGCAGGAAAGTGAAAGAATCAAAATTAAATTAAATTTTAAAAATGTCAGAAGTGACAGATATTCTTTCATTAATTAGGATATATTGTATAATATATTTTTTTTTAAAGGCAAGAGTCAAACCGGCCACTGAGCTGACTGTTCATGCCTTTCTGGTGTCTTCTGTAACATGTCGGACACTGACCAAAGACGTAACATAATGCACAATTAACCCTGTCAATTTATATTTTATATTTCTGTACACAAGAGATGTCAAGCTTTCATTTCCAAATAATAACATTAAAAAACTGACACTTTCAATTTTTACCTTCTATGTCCCAGTTTTCAGGAGAATGACCCATATATATATATATATATGCATGTAGGTCTGCATGTGGGTGATGCTTTTCAAGTTTTTTCTTGTTTTTATACAGCGTTAGGACTAGGAGGATGCACTTGTATTAAAATGTGCTTTATAAGTTATCTACTATTATTATATATATGATGCATCACATGGTAAGATGGACATAAAACTAGAATAGACCCCATTTGCTGTATAGGGGAAGCAAGTCTGAATAGAAAATTGGTTCCAGAGTATGATGTTGTTGTTTCCTTTGGAGCTATAGACTGCATCCTACTCAAAAAAATGCTTGGCTTCCACTGGTGCTACAACACCAGCATGCCTCCACTGAGTTAAACAATATATGTGTAACAATAATACAATATATGTATTATACAGAAGCAATGAAATGTGTGGTAAATTTCATACTGATCAGAAAATATTAGTTATATCTACTCGATTCCTGCACATTAAGTGCACCTTCTTGCTTTCTTAGGACAACACGGAGGGAAGCATGCCACACTACTTCAGTTTCTTAACAGTGATGGCATTCCATGTGTTTGTACGGGAATGCGTGGATGTGGCCTTGCTGGAGGTCGGCATTGGGGGACAATTTGACAGTACCAATGTTGTTTCATCACCCATTGTGTGTGGTCTTACCTCCTTGGATTTGGACCACACCAACCTGTTAGGCCACACCCTTCAAGACATTGCATGGCACAAAGCAGGTATTTTTAAGGTAAGAAATGTGCAGCATTTTTGTTGTTGTTGTTCCTGTTATTACACACTGTAAAGACATAATACAATTTTGTTTTCACCAAGTAACGAACTAGAAATATTTCTTGGTGTTAGCTCGTTCATAATAACACTGATCTCTATTACATCTAGTGATTGCCAGGTACAGTAAAACAACACACACGCACACACACACACACACACACACATGCGCATGCACACACATGACTAAACAGACCACCAAGGTAGCCTAGCAAATTGTATGTAAAATGGGATAAGGATAAAATGAAAAGCTGTTGCACACATGCTTACACACACCACACACACACACACACACACACACACACACACACACACACCACACAGAAAATTGACATATGGGAAAGAAAAGTGTGTAATGTTAAGATTTTCTCAGACATAGTGACAAGCACATAGACAGGAACACAATGAACAGTGTAGACACAATGAATGTCTTTGTGAATTACGTTTGGGGGTGAGCCCATTTCCACAGCAAAATTCAATAAAACAAATTGAATGGCTCCGTTTCTTTTCAAAAGCAAACAAGATCTTAAAATACAGTCAGAATTTCAAAAGCCCAGAGCAATTGCCAGAGTCAATGGGTAAAGAGATAGAAATCTCTCTTCCTAAAGTCTGATAGCAGTAAGATGGAAAGATCTTAAAGACTGAGGAGAGATCTGGTCACAGAATCAGGCCTCTAACTGGGAAGGCCACATGACAGCCTGTTGTGACATGTGAGAAAGGCTGCTCAGCACAAGCATTGACCTGAGAGCCAAATATGTGAGGATAGAACTGACACATCGACCACGTTTCCCAACAACAGAGCAGGTCATGCCACAGTACACAGAAGTCATGCTTGACTGTATCTATCACACAATGGCATCCCCACCCCCCTCCCAGAGCAGGCCATGCAACATGTGAACAGAGGCCACACTTGACCTCGTCCATCATACAAGAGCACTGACCAATGTTAACCTGTTTGTTCACTGCCAGCACAGCCCAGTGTTGGTGCAACCACCACTGCCAGGGAAATTTCAGGATTTCAATGGAAAATAATCAAAAATGTTTCGCCCCTGTCATGTTCAAGCTAGGTATACAAAAAGTTGTATTTTTTGTAAACTGTTCATTTGTCTACAAGCTGAGCATAATTTTGAAACAAATTACCTACTGAAACTGGACAACTTTCGCAGGACATGCTTCTTTGGTTGACATCATTGCATTTGCCAGATCATGAGAACAGGAGCAAACAGGAGAAGAAAATAAGGGTGACAAACCCTCCATAGACACAATCTGATGCAGAGACATTTTATTAGTGAATAAACATGAAAAACAGTAAGCACAATGGCAGCCCCGCTGTCAGCCATTTTTTTCCACATGTGGTGGCAATCCAGAAAACCTAAGGGGGTCACTCTTTCAAAGCATGGGCTTATAATTTCCATACAACATCATTGCAACGTCATTGGTAACAATTCATAGGGGAAAGCCTGGGGTTTCTGTGGTAGGAAACACCACAGGCTTTGTTGGGAGTAGCAGTGGCTAAAAACAGTGCAACCCGACTGACAGAATATTCTGTCACTGGGCACAGACACATGCTGAACTTAGCGACGGAATCTTCCGTCATTTGGCAGTCAAGAGGTTAATCACCCAAACAAAAGTCTGCCATATAGGGCAGAAATGTGGACGTTCATTGTGGAAGTAATTGACTTCTTAAAGTTAAGTAATTGACTTCTTGAAGTGGGGAATTGGAGAGCAGTCACTATATCGGTTGTTACAAAACCATGCCAGCCTTGAGGGCAGGACAGTGTTGAACCCACCCAACCCATGAACCTGCCTACATACATTACATTTGTGCAAAATACAGCATATCAGTCATAGTGTGTTATCTATAAGAGTTTGCTTGATGGGTGCACTTTCTGAACCCCAATGGTTTACTGTCTTCAGGGTGAAGGTCACAGTATGGGCTCATACTGAAGCCATTTACACTATGGTCTGGGCTGAGCTTGCACTTAGCTCAGCTCAGGCTGGGCATGAGATACTACTACATTTATGGCTCTGCAATCTCAGCTAGACTTGAATCAGAAGTTTGACATCGTTATTACTCCAGATGTGATATCTGTCTGCTGTACTTACAATACAATGCAATAACACCAATTGGGAGCAGGGATAGTTCAGTGGTTAGAGTGCTGGTCTGGTGGTTACAGACCATGCCTGTCATGTGCCTGGTTGAAATGTCTGTATGGCTTTTGGAATAAATGAATGCTTGAGGGGTGTTGTTTTTGTGAAGGGTACTCTCAACCTACCACTCCTGTCAATAAGTCAAGAGTCAAATTAGGTCTCAAAGGATGTGTGCCATTAGCCAAAATCTTGTTTAGTCGGTCAGTAAGCCGTCTGTGATAGACCAAGTATCCTGCTGTCTGCTGATCACCGCTCGAGCCTTTCTGATGGTCTTTTCTGGCCTGTTCCTGTCCTGCTTTGAAGCATAAATTAACTCTCCCCAACATACACAGCCAAAGGTTAGAAAACTGATAATAATGAACAAGAAAAGCACCTGCAAAATATCCTCATGCATTCTGAATGATCTGTTTTCTCAGACAAAAAAGATGAGAGTGGACTTTCATGATGATTTCATTGGTGTTTTCATGCCAGGCAAGTTTGTCTATAACTATAAAGACTTATAAAAGGTATTTGTCCACCTGATCAACAGCTCCCTTGATCATGATTGGTTTGTAGTTTGGTTTCTTTCATCTGAAATCCATGAACATGTCCTTTGTTTTCCCCGCATTCTATTGACAGTTTTTCTCACACCAATCAATGAATCTGTCAACTTCCTGTCTGTAATGAGAGTTGTCATTGTTCATGATCAGTCCTGTGTCGTCAGCAAACTTGTTAATCAGGCATGAGTCATGAAAACTCCTGTAGTCGGCAGTGTATAGTGAAAAAAGAAAAGGTGGCAGTACTGTCCCTTGGGGAGTATGGGGTTGGAAAGTTCAGAGCCAGATTTAACAAACTGAAGCCAATCAGTCAGATATTTGAGTACCCAGAGCATATAGTTGAGATACTAACTTTCATCTTCAAGAGTTTCTCTGCCAGTAAATGAGGCTGGATTGTATTAAATGTTCTAGAGAAGTCAGAGAACATGAGACAGATGTGGGAACAAAGTTTGTCCAGATGAGATTGTGTTATGCAAGACATGCAAAACAGCATGTTCCACTCCCCTCTCTCTCTCTCTCCTGTACACAAACCACAAAAGGGTCAAGAAAACTGGCAACAAGGCTTTGCAAATGTGTCAGTACAACTCAGAATGACAATACATCATTGTAAAGATGATGTCAGAAAAAAGAGGTACATAGAACGTGATGTAGCCAACTACATTGGCAATGCTGTTTCTAGAGGAAGCACGCAGAAAGCGAAACATCAACAGGCATTGACTGGTGCACACTAGCACACACATACACACTAATGCACAGACTGATGCATGCTAATGCACAGACTGACACAAAGTAGCACACACACTGATGCATGCTAGCGCACACACTGACACTAACCTACAGGCAGACGCGCTGCAGCACACACCCCATAACAAACAAACATACTCACATGTGCTTGCCCACACACGCACATATTTCACACACAGTGAATAAGTAGAAAATGTGTTCGTCTTTTTGATGACCAGGAAGCAGTCGAGAAGGAAGAAGGTCATACTTGTCACATTTTACAAATCAGTTACAGTCTGCAGAAGATAGACTCAAAGCATGTCCCAACAACATAGAACCAGAAAAGAGCCACTGCCAGACCAGCTCTTTTTGCATGCCCATCCACAGGACCCAGTACCTAGGTCATCTTCCCTGACACCACCCTCAAGTGGAACAGCCTCCCTAAAACTGTTGCCACAGCTCCATCCCTGGCCTGCTTTGAGTCAGAGTTGAGAGATACTTGTAATACACCAACTGTAATTGCTCTTTTTATTGTGTTTTATGAGTTTTTATCTCAGGGTTGCCTGCAATATTCAAATGAAGGGCTATGGTTATGCTTGCTGGGGCTCAGCCTCAGGGAACACTTCACTTTCTACATTGGCCTAGTTTGAGACTTAAAGAATACTGTAGGGATTTCTCTCCTTCTTCAGTTTACAGACAGGAACAAGGCATCTTGATTAGGTCTGTTTACTTCATTTTATTTGTGTGTGTTTTCAGTGTCCAAGTGTAACTGTTTTTCTGTTGTTTCCAAAAATTAAACCCAAAAAATCAGGGCAGGGTTTACCTTCACATTGTTTAATTGAGATTTAAATTTACCAGATGAATGGAGCTAAACTAAGCATTGAATAAGTAATAAATTAAGTGCTGAATAAGTAATAGACTAAATGCAGAATAAGTAATAGACTAAGTGTGGAATAAAACCCCGAAACACAAAACAAACATCCTCTGTTACAATACATGCGAAGATTTTCAATCCATACCTCACAATCACATGCATGCACACCTTCCACAGCTGTCAAAATACATCCTGGCAATAGTCAACCACCAATGAAACCACATGTCAACCCACGCAACATCCCCAGACTCCTTCATTTCAATTTATCCATAAATGCAACCTACACTGACCACAACCCACAACCTACGGAACTCTGCCGATCAGTGGCTAGCTATTTTGTTATTCATTTGTTTTTCCTTATAGTAATACCATTCAGCAAAGAACAGCAGCAAGTTTACTACGTCCTCAAACCAATAAATATTATAACTGTACATACTTACCCTGTGTGTGGAACACGGGGTTTCTCCTTTTTGAACTACTTTTTGTTTTTTGGAAAGAGAAAAAAAAAGACTGCCTGCCTATGGCGGTTAGCTAATTAATTTATTTCCCCCCAGCTGATCACTGATGTACAACTTTCACCTCATAAAATTATGACATCACGTCAATGATGACATGGTGATGTATTACTTTCTACTATTTATAAATACTAATGTTGCCATGCTGGCAGGTGCATGACAATCAGCTGCTACTCTATTCTTTCTCTCTCATACCCACAAACACAAACATGCACACACACACAATCTGTATATAATAATACACATACACAAAACAGCCGGCCATACTAGTACATCCCCTTATGTACTCAGTGTGAATTTACAGTTTTTATGAGAGAAAAAAAAGAGGAAGAGGAGCCAAGGTCACAGCAAAGGTCCACAGCGCCATTGAATGATTGAATGTGTTTGTCAGTCCCATATTTTCTGTACCACTGATGACTTTGCAACCAAACTAGGTTTGTGTGTGTAACTTAAACAGTTTTTAACAATGTTGCAGAAAGGGGCACCAGCCATTACTGTGCCACAGCCTGACTCTGTGATGCAGGTCCTTCTCAGCAGAGCTCAGGAAACTCAGGTCTCACTATCTCTCTTGCTTGCTCACATGTGCATACATGTTTGTTTGCTGAAAGTAAAGCAGCAAATCCTCAGTAAAATGTTTTGTTATAAAATAAATGTGTAGGTAAAGATGATCAAAGGATTCAAAGAAGATATGTAGAAGGGGGTATACATTTTCTAGTTCAGCAGAATGCTACTGTTGATATTTTGCTCTTGCTATATATTTCATTATCTTAGCTAGTAGGTAAGGATGCTTCCTTCCTTCCTGCCCTAACAAGCCTAGCAAAACCTTTCTAACAGAGTGACTAATAACTGTTTCTCACTGTACCAAAATAAATGTGTTTTTGGAAACCTTGGCAGAGAGGGGACTACACATGAACTACTTTGGGGGGTTTGAACAAACACCAGTACAATGCAGAGGAAAATAAATCAAGGGACTGATAAGCTTTAAACTGCAAGTTTTATTGGCACAGAGAGAGAGAGTGTGTGAGTGTGCCAATGCATGCTTTGTGTGTGTGTGCATGCACACGCGCGTGTGTGTGCTGGAAGTGATGAGAAAGGCATTAAATAAAGTGTTGCAGCGGCTATGTTTTTTCATTAGTAGGGTTTCAGTATTATCTGACCCTTTTGTTGGCCCTAATGTCTTGTATTATTTACTTTAGGCTCATGCTTGGTGTAAGGGCTTTATAAATATTCTTTTACAAGCTCTCTCTTTGTCACTCTCTTTTTTCCTGTATTTAAATGATGTTTGTGAGTCAGGACAGCAGAGACTATCATTCAGGTAGAGGAACCGAACCGGAAGGAATTTTGAGAATGCTTGTATCAGCAAAAGCAGTGTACAGATGAAGAAGTTTGGAAAGAGATTGTGGTCTAGTGCCTGAGGTTGCATTAATGACTATAGCAGACCATGAAAAGATCTGTTGATGAGGTTATTGATGGGGCAACCAGCTGGGCAACAGCTGTGAATGTCTATCTGGGAATAAATAAAAGTGCAGCTGAGTGTTTGACTTCCTTTGGATCATGAATAAATGACATAAGAAACTGATTCAAACATATAAAAGGTTAAAAAGAATGCTATTTATTATGACAAAACACAATATGTGATTTTTTTGGTAAGCCCCATTTTCAAGCTACAAAACAACACATAAAGTTAAACAACAGTTAAATTGGGAAAAATGAGATGTAGGATACTTACCTGCTTTTGGTTAAACTGTTTTGTTAGGTTGTTTTGCTGTCCAATGTTTGGAAGAATGTTGGCATGACTGTGACAGTGTAATGAAATAGGTATGATATAATGAATATTGTGTGATGTAAAAATTAAATGGCACTGAAGAGTGACGGGGGGGGGGGGGCTGAGTTTCGGAATAGGAATAAAAAGATTTATATATATATATATTTTTTTTTTCACTCAAACTAACAGCCCTGTTTGATTTGATGTGTGTGTGTATGTGATATAGTGTATGTTTTATTTTTGCTTTGTTTCACTTTTTTACATGTACATTAACCAATTCCCCCCCTGCCCCCCCCCCCCCCCCCCCCCCCCCCCCCCCCCATCATGTTCTTTGTAAAGCACTGGGGACTTTTTGAGAATTTGCGCTTTAAAAATGATCATTATTATTATTATTAACATTTGACATATTGGCACCACTCACCTAAATGTACAGATGTTAGCATACTCTTGTTGTCTGCATTGAGACTTGTCCTGTTTTATACAGTCCTTGATTAGTATTATCATTGTTCATAACACCCTGTTTGTATGAAAAAGTGTCTCAGCTGGAAGACTGCACATTGAAAATTTGGTTGTATTTCCAAAGGAGGCCAGTCATGAGGGAGCTGCATTGCCAAGCTTCTAACATTAGAATCTTTTTGTAACTACAATGAGTTTCTTACGTTAAAGCATATTTTGTTACTATCTGGAACAGAATGAGGCCCATAGTGCCCGTGCAGAATCAGTAAATAAGAAGTTAAAAAATGCTTGAAATACTTCACACAAACACAACAAAAACCTGAGTCATTACAATTAGAGGATGTACCTCAGTGGAGTTTATGTACCTTGTGTGCACTCGTATGCCAGGTGAGATTTTCCATAGGTGACTCAAGTCGTTGTTGTTGTGTTTGTGTGATGTCTTTCGAGCATTATGCCATTAATCAACTCCCTTGTTTGTTTTATTTTGTACATTTTGGTATATTGTGCGGATCTAACAGAGATCAGAAAAATATACTTTTTGATGTTCTCTGAGATTGTTATTAAAAATACCAGTGCAGAATAGATATTTGTATTTCTAAAGGAGATTAAGAGATTGTTATTAAAAATACCAGTGCAGGATAGATATTTGTATTTCTAAAGGAGATTAATATATTTTGACAGTTGTAAAAATTTTTTAATAATAATCAATCAAATTCTATGTAATATATATATTTAAACACTCCTGTTTCTGAAACTGTGGGCCAGTTTGCTGGGGGTTTTAACTTGTGACTTGATGACTTCTATTCAGTTTCAAAGCCTGTATTTTGATGATGTTCCAGAAATGTGTGATTTAAAATGTTTATGCATCCTGAAGTGGCTGATGGGATTTTAAAATCCAAGGACTCACTAACTCATAGCTTTGTGAGGACTTTTTTTTTCCTGCCATGGAACCAACTGTGTCTGATAAACTGAACAGAGTTGTAGTGCAGGAGCAAAGCCAGTCTAAAGTGGCTAAAAAAAAAAATTCAAAAAGATCTGCTGACCAAGTTTTGTCAACATTATCTATACTGTCCAAGGTACATACCATGTATACTTACTGTCATTGAAGTAAACTGAATCTTGACATCTGTGAAATCAGTGCACAGCTTACTCTAAAAATATCTGAAACAAGATTTCACATTCTAAAACAAGATCCAAACACATAAAAGGTTCAAAATAACGCTATTTATTAGGACACAACACAAAATGCAAGTTTTCAATTCAAACAAGATCCAAACACATAAAAACATTTAATTGTTTTTCACTGTTTAATTGTTTCAGTGTCATTTTGTAGCTTGATAAAGGGGATTACCCTGGAAATTTGCATGTAGTGTTTTGTCTTATAAAGCAAATACAAATGGGACAGGCTGTTCTCATTCTTTTTGAGTTTCCGTTCATCAAGAGTATTAGCTTGTCTAATAAATGATTTTGGAATACAAGGCATGGCCCTAGGATGGTTTTCATTCTACCTTGCATACCACGGCCACACCTCTGAGCCAGCTTCTATCTCATTTGGTGTTCCACGATGATCAGATCTTGGACCCGTGCTCACAGCTTCTCTTTCCAATGTGGTGATGGTCATTAAAAAGCTCTCTGTCCTTTACCATTCATGCACCAATGACTCTCAACTCCAGAAATCTGCACGCCATCATCAAAGCCCTGGATCGCCTTCTCACCGTGCAGAAGTGTATTGGTGATGTCAAAACTGGGTGACAGAGAACAAACTTATTCTTGACAATGACAAGACCGAAGCAATGATTGTATCCTCTGGTAGTAAGTCTAGGTCTCTCTCATCCTCCTTCACAGAGTCTAGTCTAGATAGTGCATCTGTTCCCATGTCTGACTATCAAACACCTTGGTGTTACGCTTGATTGTCACTTGACTATGAAAACTCACATCTCCAATCTGGTATGCTCAGCTAATTTTGAAGTCCATCACATTAAGTCCATTCCATCCATCATCTGTCCGCAGATGCCACAACAATTCTTGTCTCTGCCTTTGTTCTTTGGTGCCTTCACTGCAATTCTCTCCTCAGTATCTCTATAAGAGATGCAAAAAGTTTAAAACGGTACTGCTTGCCTTGTGTTGAATGTTCCCAAAACTGACCATATCTCCTCATCTTGCTTCTCTAGCTTTCCGCTGGCTGCCCATTGATTCACAAATACAGTATAAGTTTGCTTCTCAGTGCTACAACTGCCTCAGCTTGACCACTCCTGGCTGCTTGACTGAATTTCTTAAAGTTTACAAACCAACCTGCCAACTGTGCTCTTTTTCTGATACTGTCATTCTTTCTCTTCCCTCTGTGCGCACGCACTTGTTTGGTCAGAGCTCTTTTTCTTATGCTGCACTGTCTGTCTGAAACAGTCTCCCTTGCAAAGCTAGGTCATGTGTGCGTGAGTGCTCTCATTTGTTTTGAGTGTGTTTTGGTTCTTTGCTTTGTAATGAGCTGTGCTCCAATTTGGTGAAATAGCACATAAAAGAGTACGTTATTATTATTAGATGCTCAAATGCAGTATCAGTAGTTGCAGAATGGTAAACATGTGCTGCTGTTCTGGCACTAGCAGTTGCAACTTGACATGTGTATCCACTTGCCCGTGAAAGCCTATTAATGCTGTAGTGCTGGAGTACCTGCATAAAGAACCACAGCATTTGATTGAATGATTATAGTTTATCAGTACCACACACATGCATGCACATGCTGAACATAATTTCAGTCTAATGTTTTCTTTCACAGCAAATGGGCTTTGAAAGGGACTCTTTTGGGACAAAATAAAGCAAGTGCAAGCTCAACAGCTACAAATAAGGAGCAGGCATTGAAATTAATTGAACACAGAAAATTACATCAAAGGAAAATGGAAAAGACCCGTTAGGGTTCAAATGTATGTCAAGAATATTTTACGGGTTTGTTTTTTCCTTGCAGGTCTTACCCAACTGAACAAAACAAACACTTGAACTTGAAAATCGGAACTTTGAAAAAGAGTGTATTTCAGTTTATGCGCAACTGGACAATGAATCAATCACTCATGATCACCTGAGGACGACACTGACAGACATTTATGAAAAAGAAAAAAGCTGGTTGTAGAATTGTAATGGTAGATAATAATAATTATACTATTTATAGTTGAATGCATTGACTAAATTTGCATCTATGTTTGCATTATCTAGGCATTATCTATTATTGCAAGACTAGCAGATGCCATAAGTTATTTCATCCCACAGCCATCACACTGTACAATGATCATCTTAGTGTGTGAAGCAACATGTTGTTGCTTCTTTCTGGAACTTCTAAGCTTTACTGCTGCTGCTGCACTCGCTTGTGTGTGTTTGGGGGGGGGGGGGGGGTGCATGCACTCATGGGCAGGGGTATTACAAACATGTACTGCAATATTGGGATTTAACAAAAACAATTAACCACAGGTTTTAGGCAATTAGCTGTTCCGTTTTAATCAAAAGTCTTTGGATATCACATGATTTATATTATAATGATCATGGGCATGTTTTATGCCAAATTTTATAGTTCTTTAACTTTCTTCATAATACAGTGTATGGTCTGTTCAGGTACGTGATGCAAGGTCACGTTTGGACACAGAGAGTGTGTGTGTGTGTGTGGGGGGGGTGATGGGGAGGGGGATGGACATTGAATGCATGTTGTTGTTGTTTTTGGGGGGGGTTAAATATTATGCAACAGTCGATATATACAGTCTCTTTGAAATGTGAAGTTTACTGTATTCAAGATTATTATCTCATCAGAGAAATCAAAACGTGGCTGAACATTAACATGCATTTAATGAGTCTTTTAATTTGCCTTTATGTGACAGTAATTTTATGCCAGATCCCCTGATGTGATTGCTGCTTGTCTGTGAATTGTGTGTGTGCACATGCATGCATGTGTGTGCGTGCATGTGTGTGTGTGTGTTAATTATAGTTTAATGTTACATAATGTGCAGGCGAGACAAATTTATGTGTATTATTTTACCATGGACAATAAACAATCTTATTTTAAGGTGTGCACATAAATCCCCCCCCCCCCCTTTTTTTCCCCCTTTTTTTCTTCTTCTCATTATCATGACAACAAAAAGGAATGCACCTGATCATGAGGAGAAGGAACAAAATCAGTTATATGTATCATAAGAAAAATGTACAAAGAATGACAATTAATACAGATTATATATGCCTCTGAATCTTTATAACAACAGCAACAATATACTTTATTCACCCCAGCGGGAAATTAAAGCTGTCATTCAATCTTATGCCTTAACGCGCAACGAAGAATTGAATTGCACACATCTCAATAATTCAGTCATGAAACGCAGACATGTACACACTCTAGGACATTCACCCCCTGTCTTTCAATCTACATATGCTAAAGTATTGATTTGATGCTTATACCTAGATAACCCAAAATTACCTGGAATAATGTTACTTATGACAAACCAAAACTCTGATACTCTGATGATGAAAAAAATAAATTAAAAACACTGACACCTAAGTATGGCACATACTACAGTCAGTGCAAGTTCACTAAAATTCTTTTAAGCTTGTGTAGGAGTTCAGAATCTAATGAAACTTCTAATGCAAATCCTTTCCTTAAGTTCTTCAGCATTCAGTAAAAGCTTATTTAACTTCAGTAGCAGCAGGGTCCTGATTCACTGTTAAAGTTGTCTTGTATCATGTATTCATGAAATGTTAAAACTTGTACAAGCTCAGTCTGGTATGTTACTGCATCACTGACCAAGTAAAGACTTGGTCTTCCTATCAGTTTGGCATATATATTTAGAGAGAGGGTATAACAAAGTCCAAGCATGTTATACCTTCTCTACATGACACCATACTAAGTCCTTCCTGCACGGTGCAGTGCCCAGGAGTCACAGAGAGCCTTGTTTTTCCGTCTTATATATATATATATATATATATATATATATATATATATATATATATATATATATATATATATATCCTGATTTATGCACCTGATCATATATATATAAAATAACACTGATCATAGTACTGTGTGAAAAGTGACAGGCTCAGAGTGTTGTACATTATCAACAACAAAATCGCAGCATTTAGTAAAAAGGACAAACTTGCATATATATGTACAACATTACACACACACACACACACACACACACACACACACACACACACACACACACACACCACACACACAACACACACACACACACACACACAGTAGCTACAAAAGCAGAAGCAATAACAGCCTCTCTCACATTAGTTGTATGTTCTACAGCCCAAAAACATGGATAATATTGTCAGATCAAGAATTTGATTCTAAATCTGAGATTATGAGTTATGTTTTCATTAATGTTCACAGTGTGATTAATTCATGTTCATGTTATCATCATCAACTTTTAGAACATAATTTCAGCCTTTTCAGTTAACTAACTTTTCCCAATGCTTTTCAGGAGGTAGAACATAATTTCTGCCTTTTCAGTTAACTGACTTTTCCCATTGCCTTTCTGACATTAAATGATATATGGCATAATTATCATGAACAAACTTTCTACCTGTCAGATCATGCTTTGGGGCATTTTTTCTATGTGAAGTGGCACGGTAAAAAAGAGTTTCCATATTATTATTATTATTGTTATTATTATCTGAATAATTGTGATTCGCCATAGTGTAACTGTTGCAGTGAACTGGTCATTAAAAAAAAATCGTTGTTGTGTTGGTCTGCAGTGCCCACTGTACATTGCTGCACCTCTGAGACTGGAAGAGTTGTCAAGTGATGAATCCGTGCAGCTTGGTATTGCAGGTCATAAACAGGTGTATAATGCTGCTCTTGCACTGCAGCTCTGTCGGGTCTGGCTCAGTGCCCATGGCAGAGGTGAGTACTCTCTATTATTCCTGGGCAGGGCTCCCATTAGTGAGAATTTTGAGGGGGTTCCTGGGACTCCCTGCTACAACTTTTAGAGGGTTCCTGGGTAATTTTAAAGGATCAAGTCTAGTCTAAAACAGTGGTTGTGCTGTATACTGCTTTGCATATGTTGCCCTTTGCCCTTTCTACAACTAGCTTCTGGGTTCAGTTCTGTCAGACAATGTCACTTTTAGTTGTACATTTTCAGGTATGCTGGCTCATTATGGCAGCCCCCAAAGGGAGGCCGGTGATGTCTAATGTAACCCCTTGTCTTGAATCTCAGGGCTGTCATTTGATTCCCCTTTCCTATCTCCTGTCTTATGTTGTGTTTTTTCTGCCTAGTCCTCTTGTTCTTTCTGTCTTGTCATTTAACTCACAAACATGTTTAGTTAAGAGTTAGGCTTTTTTGTATGGCTCTTATTGAAAGCAAGGAGATGATAGTTGGTAGGTAGTATATGCAGCTTGCTGCCATATGGCACTGGTTTTGACATCATGCATTTATATCATATTTTTCATTTTTTTATATATATTTCTGTGCATAACTCTTTTTAAATATTTTTTCTTTAGTCTTGTATTAATAAATTAGATGGAATGGCTGACAATACCAGCATGTCCTAGCCTTACGCGCTCTTTTAACAGGGGTAATACTAAAGGGACTACCACTTCAAAAAAAAAAGTTTGATGTTTGTGTATGTGTGTTTCATATGTTTGTGTATGTGTGTTTCATTTTATGTTTGTGTAGGGATTCATTTTGTGGACTGATGAGAGTTTATTGTTATATGAAAAGAGTTTTGAAATGTACATTTGCTTATGGCAGAGTTTGATTGTCGTGAGGTGACCCTGTTTGGTTGACAGAACATTAAAATGCAATTACTAACTAATCATTATGGCAATAATAGGTTTATTCAATGGCCTTTTCTCATAGTTCTCCATGTCAGTATTACTGTGGTGGTTGGCAGCCCTGCCAACTTGGTAAACATGTTTTAGTGGCATCCATCAGTCAGTATCAGGATTTTTAAGTTGCATAGTAAGAAAGCAAAATATGTGTCATTTTCAAACACAAGACCATTACAAAATATGTGTCCAAAACAAGTTAGAGTATCGGTATGCTTTGAATCTGGAACAGATCAAAACCAAAGAGAGAATGAAGGGAGAAAGCTTTTATCTTTTGCAAATAGAGAACGGGGTGATTGATACAAATAGCTAAGGCAGATTCTGTAATGAAATCTTACCAACTCCCAAAACTTAATTGCCTTCCTTTGTGCCAGTTTCAGCAAAACCAATTTACTCGAGAAACTCTATTTCTCTTTTTTCTGTTCTTATTCTGACAGCTGGAAATTCATAACCAAAAAATTTTCATGTTAGAAGCTGTCACAATGACAAAGATCTCTGTTAATCGTTGGTTTCTTTGTCATGTTTTTGATACTAAACTTCTCGGTCAGAAGACCAAAACAGAAGACCAAAACATCTCACAGTGTAGAGTACATAAAGTGCTGACATGATTTGTGAATTTTGTCTCCCTCTTCCCCCACCTCCATACCCCCCACCCCCCCACCCCCCCTTTCCCTAATAAGCCTTGTGGTTTCTGTGGCTATTAGGCATCATGTTTACTTATTTACTTACTTGTTTGTTACATACCCCCTCCCCACCCCCTCTCCCCATCCCTAATAGTAATAAACCTTATGGTTTCTGTGGACATTAAGCACCATGTTTATTTACTTCCTTCTGGTGTTTCTGTTTCTCTGATGTGGAGTAAGGTTTGTAATCCTCTGTGTTTCTTGATGTTTGGGTACTAGTCAACAACAAAGTCAGTGTAAGGTAGCTGTTGGTTTTGAGACAGAAGACATGATACATAAATTGCGTGGCTCAGTGTGTACACCCTGTTGCAAATGTCAGGGACCTCAGACAAAGAGTTCATATGACCACATTTTCCATCAGATGGGAACAGAAGGTCTGGACTTAAAAAAGACATAACCAGGCTTTTTTTGTTTAGTGTGTCCTGTGGGACCCTGTATGTGGAAGGTTAGTGCGTCCTTTTCAGTTCTAGTGCATAAGGGATGCACATTTGTGCAGTAATGGGAGCCCTACTTGGCATTTCTTGTGTAGGAACTGAATGACATACATTTTCTGACACAAGCAAGAATTAATAGTATAGTCACTGGGGAGATCTCAGTTTTTGATACATTTTCCACAAAAACTTAACAATCAATGTAGCTAGAAATAACACTGGAGATTTGTGTACTTTGTATTGACATGGAACCAACACAGAAGGGAGTTAATTAGCACTTGAAAGATGTTCCCACAAACACAACAAAAGTGCAGGTGGCAGGTTACAGCTAAATATGCATGCACATTATGTATGTGGCTTTGCATGAAGTGACATGGTGCATCAGCATGATTGTATGGTGTACACAGAATGCGCTGATATGGCAGCAGTTTCATGTGGCACCAGCTATGCCAGTGCTGTAGGTACACCACTTCGGTGGATATTCAAAAACACCACTTAGGTGGATATTCAAAAACACGCTATAGAAATTTATTCGCTCATGTAGAATCACATGTGAGCACAGTGAGTCTCCTCGAGAGTGGAGAATAGTGCTATGTAAAAGTGATCAACAACAAAAAGATGTCACACAAACACAACAAAGACCTGAGTCTTTGTTGTGTTTGTGTGACATCTTTTGAGTGCTAATTAAATAACCATCAATAAACAAACAACAACAAAGATTGAGGTCAACAATAGACTGAGGTCTTTGTTGTTGTTTGTGTGACATCTTTCGAGTGCTAATTAACTCCATGGTGTGTTGATTCTGCATGAGCACTCTGGGTCTCGTTCTGTTTTAAATTTTTGCATGGAACATTTGTTTAAATATCTGATGTGCAGGTGACCACGGAAATGTAGAAAATCACACAAGTGTGACAGCTGTTAAAGACATCCCTGTTCAACATAGCACATGTCTGTCACAGCAGATGATCACAGGTATGCACCCCACAATGGCCCTACTCTGTTTTTGCACTCTCTCCAAAAATAACTGTTACAGTTGTAAAGCTTTACTGATTTCAGTTGATCACACACACACACATACACACACACACACACACACACACACACACACACACACACACACACACACACACACACACACACACACACACACACATATGCACACACACATTCACATTATCATGGGACTTCAACATGAATCAGCTAATGAATGCAAGTGAATGTTTATGTAAAAAAGAAACATATATATTCAGAATAAAAGTCACATCATTCTTTGTATGATACACAAACATTCTTTCCTCTGAAGGTAACTCGGAGAGGTGGAGGGGGGGGGGGGGGGGGGCCTCTAAATGTAGGACAGAAGAACTGCTAATGAACAAACCACCTTAGAAATGAACAAAAAGTCTGAATAATTACCATAAACTCAGTGTTTATATAGATACATTATGTGTCATTTTTTGAGCAGGCCTGCGTGAGTGCCACTGGCCAGGCCGTACCCAGACGATTTATGCAAGAGGTGTCACTTATTACCTGGATGGGGCACACACACCTGACAGTATTCAGGTAATTAACTGAGGGTGTTTATTTGTTGTTGTTATTTGGTTTTGTTTGTTTGTTTGTTGCCCTTGTTGGTGACATTTCGGTTGAACTCATCCCCTTCTCAGACTTAAAATCACATGCAAACAAATATATGTTAGAACTGTGGCAGTCAGAATGGGATAAGTTCTTGGAAAATAAATTACATAGTTCCAAATTTAAAAGAGTGTATTGTTTGTCCTCAGACAAATAGAAAAAAACAGACTGTGATAGCCCGATTGCACAGTAGGCATTCTTTTATCACTCATTCCTTTTTATTGAAGGGTGAGGAACCACCAATGTGCATTGGATATGATGAAGGATTAACCATTGAACATATTTTACTTACTTGCTTGGATTTTATTGAAATGAGAGAGAGCCACTTTGCAGCTCAATCGCTGCATGTGTTGTTTCAGGACACTTCGCCTGAGAAGATTTTTAACTTTTTGAAAGAAGTCACTATTTTTGGAAATATTTAAATTTTGAAAGAATTTTTGGTTATGTTTGCTTTTTACCCATTTTTTAAGTCTGTTTTTAAAACTGTATATATACCAGTTTTAGCATGTACATATTTTTAATATCTATTGTGTGATTACAAAATGTGTATCACCCTGATATAACCATAATGGTTAATTGGGCGTAAAACACCAAGTTACTTACTTGTTTCAGTGGGGGGGGGGGGGGGGTGGGGGGGGGGGGTTGTATGGTTTATTGTCATGAACTGGAATTTTTCCCATAGAAGATTGGGTTGCTTTCCTTAAGGAATGTTAGCTGTGACAGAGTTCCACCTACTGATTAATTCTTGCTAATTGATATGTGCCTGCTGGACAAACAAGAAGAAGATGCAGAAGATGCGGGGTTGTGTGTGACAGTTTATTCTGGTGCCCATGGCTGCCCAAGAGATCTCACCTTCTGTTGGATGGAATAATTTCCTTCATGGTTATATAAAAACAAAAGATGTAACTTAGCTTCATCTGCACCTGCAGGATTTTATGATTCTGGTTCATCTCTTGCCTTGCATATTCTGACAGGGAACCTCAGTTTATAGTTTCATCTCAAGGACTTTTGTTGTTTTGACAGAATTTGACTCCAGAGAACTCTTAGGGCAGGCACAAAGCCTAGCTAGCACAGAAGTCACCCGTCCATGTGGTGGCCACATTCAGTTAATGCTCTTGCTGTTCGCCTCTTATTCATTTGGGTAGGGATCATTTAGATATTGGTGCTTCTGCTTCAATCAGTATATACTTTTTATTTTGATACTGCTCCTAATGGCAAGCTGATTTCTAGACTACAGGATCTTTAACATGCATATGTGGTAGTTGCTGGCTGCCTGTACTTGCAGGCTGCCTGCACTTAGCAATAGTATTGAAGTGGAAGGAAAACCAGTCAACCATGATGGTTATATCAGGGTGATGGATTGAAGCTTGAGAAGTATTGAAAAAGCTGCTGGCACTGATTTAGTCATTAACAAATTTCTTAAGTCAACAGAATGTGTGAATTATAATCCTACCATTTTTAGTTCAACTGTGCAGTGCCATTTTTGACCAGGCATCTTTCCAGAGAAATGGATGAAGTCTACTATATTTCCTCTGCATAAGAGAGGAGATTGTGATAATCCTGCTAATTGTCGAGGAATATCTCTGGGATGAAGTTTACTCTATTTCCACTGCATAAGAGAGGAGATTGTGATAACCCTGCTAATTGTCGAGGAATATCTCTGGGATGAAGTTTACTCTATTTCCACTGCATAAGAGAGGAGATTGTGATAACCCTGCTAATTGTCGAGGAATATCTCTGGGATGAAGTCTACTCTATTTCCACTGCATATTAAGAGAGGAGATTGTGATAACCCTGCTAATAGACCACTCCACAACGCACCGCTTCCAGCCGTAAGCTCCGCCCCTCTGGCAAGCGAACCGAAAAGATGGCTGCAGCCGAATCCAAAAGTACTCTCGATCTCTTGCCGCTGAGAGACCTGAGAGACCTGTCGCTGTTGTGTTGTGTCGCTGCCCGCCTATACATGGTCTGCAGCCCTCCTTGGTCAGATGGGAAAGGGAGGGGACAGTTTACATCCCAGGGAGGGTGAAATGGGTTCCAGCTTGCCAAAGCAATTAGTAACCCAAACAGACACTTCCAGCCTCTCTCCTGCAGTGGTCCAGGTTTTGTCAAGACCAAAGCCCAGATGGTCAAGACCTCTGACAGTTGGGAGTGCCAGATTACACCCCCCCTCTACACAGAACAGTTAGAAACTAGCGAACTCCAACTCCGGCCTAGCAGTGGAGAGAAGCAGCAATACAAGAGGGGATGGTAGACGGCAGTGTTACTTCTATATCTGTGACAGTGCAGAGTTATAGCCACAGGGATTGGGGTTAATTTTTGTGTTGCTTCTGTTATACGCAGATTTCTTCATGTGTTAGTTTAGCAGAATTAAATTAATGAAATTTAATTAATGCTGAACAGAAATTTAGGCTGACTATGACAGATCACTTTCTACAAGTTACTCCAGACCTGCAAGAGAAATATATCATTGAAAGCACCATGCCTTTGATAAGTGATACAGTAAAACGTTTGGCTACCGCTCGGTCATTTATTATACATACTGTTTATATTTACTTAGAAACTGGGACTGAACTTGTGACATATTATTATCATTGTGAGCACACTTAACGTTGGATACTTTTCCCTGTGGAATGTCACTGTCAAGTTGGATTTTACTGTATAACAAGCGTCAGAACAGGTAGGATATTTCACTGATTTAGCCGGCATGCCACACAGTACAGTGTGTGTGTGTGTGTGTGTGATGTGTGCGTGCGTGCGTGCGTGCGTGCGTGTGTGTGTGCGTGTGTGTGTGTGTGTGTGTGTCCCACGGTTTCAGTGTGGTTGTGTGTCTGTAAGTGCTCTGTCTGTCTACCTGTCTGTCTCTGTTTCACAGTATGCCAGTCGATCGGTGTATGGCAGTATGTCTGCCTTTCACAGTTTATGCAGCAGTTATTGGTAGTCTGCATGAGCATGCCTACACATTTTTGTTTTGGTTTTACTAGAGCCGTGTAGAGAATTATCGACAGAATTAAAAGCACTTTATTTTCAGCCAAAACTCACATTACTGCTTAGTTCCTCAATATAATATATTCAGTGTAACGGGCATCTAAATGTGAGTAGTATGCCATCAATTATATACACCACTGAAAACCTCCTCTGAATTTTAAGATTTTTTACCGTAGTGCGTGCAGCACGCACCCCCCCCCCCCCCCCCCCCACACACCACACACACTATTATTAAACCGATAATGCAATGTTCCAAGTGAATGAACAATATTTCGGCCGTTATACGGCACGTATTTTGTGTTTAGCCATGTAGTCCTGCACTAATAATTATACTTCCACCACATGCACACAGTCATTGACTTTGACAGCTTACAAAAGAGAAAACCGAACGCATGCATACATTAACTGGATCGTACGTTTTGTACTAAGGCTGACTTATCTTGGAACACATGTAGTAGTTCTTTGTTATCACGCTCGGGTTTTGTTGATCAAGGGGTCGACCACAGCCTTGATCCAAGCTTTACAATCTTTCAGCCTTGTTTTTGGCTTCGGAAGTGGCTAGAATGTGACACCTGCACATTTGTCAGGGTATCGCTCGTCTGACTCACACTGGCCATAGCAACAATTCCGTTTTCCTGGTTTCTTTCCTGCCATGTCGAACACTGCCAACTGACCACTTGCAGTGTCTGGCACGAAAGCTTGCCAGGCGATTTCAGGCCTTGTCAAAACACATGGGCACCTCATTATGCTGCGGCACGCGATTGGCTGAAATCTAAGGGTGTGTCTGCTTTGACTGACAGGAGTGGAGTCGTCTATTGTCGAGGAATATCTCTGTTGGGCTCACTCCATCCTAAATGCTAGGCTTACAGAGTGGGCAGACGGAATTAATTATACGTAATAATAATTGTTAAAACTAAATATATGTGATGACTAAATTATTTCAACTGAAATTGTTGTGCTAGAAAGTCCATGAGAAACAATTTTTTTGCAAGCTCAGCTTGTGTTCTTGAAAAGACCATCTGCTGGATAAACAGAATCATGTGTTGGCCAATCAAGGCCTTGACGACTGTGTTTTGTAGGCGGTCAATCAGAGGTATTGCTGCTAATTGCAGGAAAACAGCTGATGTGAGTTGAATACTTGACACATTGACACAACTGAAAATCAAGCAGAGATGCTAGGTTTTTCTAATCAGTCAAAGTAAGTGAATGACTTTTAGTTACGTGAATAAACACGTGGCATGTTGCCAGGTTCATGTAACTAAATGTCATTTTGGTAACATGTAATGCTGCTGTGGTGTGTTCAACCTGGAGCATGAAAGACTTATGCAGGATACGGTGTCAGCCATCTGTGCAACTGTGTGTATCAGTTCTGCTTCAACTTCGAGGAGCTTCATGGGATGAGCAGTTTGGGGATTTCCTCTACATTTGTGCCATGTTTTTGCCCTCTGCTTTGAGGACAAGGCAGCTCTCTGTAGACCTAGAGAAAGGAGTGACAAGTCTTCAGTTTGAGTAGTTTCAAGATGCTGGAGTGTAGTTAGGCCGTGAAGGTGGAGGTCATGTGCTAGTGACAGCCGGTGTGTTATGTGTGGAGATGGTCAGTGAGCTCACTCTTGTAAGGCTCTGTGTTGTGTTGTACTGTTTTTCCATAATAATATTTATTAGTTAATAAATTTTGTGGTGTGATGGATTCAACACATTGAGGTTGTTGTAATGTTCTGTGTCTTCAGTCTTAATGATTATTGTGTTTGTTTAAGGCAGGTTTGATTTAGTGCTGTACACAGCTTTACCTTGCATATCTTTTAGTAGTTTTTGAAAAGATAGTTGTAAATTGTGTTTGAATAATCAATGTTAAGAGTTTTAAACTTTTAAGGGCCAAAGCTTGCCACATTGTTAAGCAACAAAAGAGGAATTTGTTCAGACATTTCTGTTTTAAACTAAACTCTAAAATGCAAACACAGAAGGTCTGGAAAGCCATTAGAAAGATAAATGGTAACAGTGATTCATATTTGATTAACCATTTAAAGGTTAATGTTACTTTTGTTACGGACAAAAAGGAAGTTGCAGAACTTATTACTGACAAAAAAGAAGTTGCAGAATTAACAGCTACAAATCTTTCTAAAAAAATTAAAACAGAAAATTCTTCTTCTGAGTTTGAAAGGGCTAAAATGATAAAAGAAAAAAAGGTGCCTGGACTTCTCTTCTAAAAACAAAGAGGAATATAATCTGCCTTTTTCAATTACCGAATTCAAACAGTCGTTGCAAAGAGCCAACGGCTTGGCCACTGGTTTTGACCAGTTGCATTGTCAACATTTAACCCCTGTTCCAGACTCTGCTTTATCTGTTCTTCTCAAGGCATACAACCCTCTCTGGGAATCTGGCTGTCTTTTGCTATCATGGCACAAAGCAGTAGTAATTCCCATTCCCAAACCCAGTAAAGACCATTCACACCCCAACTTCAGACCCATCGCATAACCAGCTGTCTATGCAAAACAATGGAGAGAGTGATCAGTGCTCACCTCATATGGATCGTTTGAGTTGCAAGGTTTCCTTTTCGAGTAGCTAGTGTGGTTTTGAAAAGAACCATGGTACATTGGATCACTTCATTTGTTTTGAAGTGTTTATCAGTAATGCTTTTGTTAACAAAGAGCATTTCCTATCTATTTTCTTTGACCTTGAAAAAGCCTACAATACAACATGGAAGCATGGCATTCTGGCAGACCTCTGGGATCTTGGTTTCAAGGGCCATCTTCCCATGTTTATTCAGAGCTTCCTGTGTGGATGTTCTTTCAGAGTTAGAGTGGGCTCTGCTCTGTCAGAACTGCACAAGCAGGAGATGGGGGTTCCGCAAGGTAGCATACAGTCTCCAGCCCTATGCAGCATCAAAATTAGCAACATTGTTAACACTGTCTTGAAGGATAGGGATTGCTCCTTGCTTGTGGACGATTTTGCTCTGTGTGTGTGGGACAAGTGGTTAAACAGAGTGGAAAGGGCTTTGCAGCTGTGCTTTAACAGTGTTCAATTTTGGGTGTGTAAGAATGGTTTTAACCTTTTCACTTCAAAGACAGTGTGCATCCATTTTCACCAGCAGTATGGATTTTTCCCCAGACCTGAACATCCTTCTGGGAAAGATGCCTATCAAAGTACTAAAAGAAGCTAAATTCCCTGGGGTTTTTTTCTTTTTTTTCTTTCTTTTTTCCACACAAAGCTAACCTTTAAAAACCATGTACAGTACCTTATATCTTCCTGTCAGAAAGCTCTGGGTATTCTACAAGTAGTGGGGCATACTGATTGGGGAGCCAATCATTTCATCCTGCTATGCCTGTACCATTTGTTAGTCCATTCCAAACTGATTATGGATGCATTGCCTATGGATTGGCTAATCCTCTGGTTCCAGTGCAATTGGATCTGATCCACCGTCAGGGCTTGTATATTGCATTCAGGGCTTTCTGCACATCTCCTGCTCAAAGTCTCTACATGGAAGCATGTCAGCCATTCCTGGTTGTTACCATCTAAAACCTGCTTTAAATTATGTCCTGAAACTGAAATCTCTGCCTGAAAAATCCAGCTTACAGTTGTGTTTTTGGACCCAAAAATGTTAAACTGTTTGAAGACTGTCAACAATTCCACCTCTCAGCATCCCTATGTTACCTCATCTGGAGAATGCCAAACTTTACATTAAACATTAAACTGATAGAAAGTACAGTGCTTCCTTTTTGGACATTATTCCCTGGATGCTTTCAGCCCCAACAGTCCAAAAAGACATGACTAACCCTGAAACTTACAGTTTTATCAGCAACTTGTTGCAGACTATCCTTCATCCAAAATTTTCACTGATGGTTCAAAGAGAGGGGAAGGAGTCACTGTGGTGGCTGTCTTCACTAAACTTATTCATGAACTATACACTTACTGGCTTCCTCTTGACAGTTCTATATTCATCAGGAAACTTTGAGCCATTCTTTTGGCTCTCAGACATGTCTACCACTCTGAAGAAAAATCTTCCTGATATTGTCTGATTCCCTTTCATCCCAACAAGCTATATATAACCTGTAGTACAGCCACCCTTTCCTAGTAAAGAGTTTAGAACTGCATGTGGAGTTAATCAGAGATGGGAGGAAGATTGTTTTTATCTGGGTTCCTGGCCATGTGGGCATTAGAGGAAATTCAGCTACAGAAAGTTGCTAAGGATGCGATTTATGGTGACATCTCAGATGAGTTCATCCCCTTCTCTGACTTCAAGCATTGATTTCTCAGCTGCATATTGGTCACTCTTATGTTACTCGTTCCTTTTTATTAAAGGGAAAGGAGGCACCTGTGTGTGTCCTATTTGACGAGCTTTTAACCATTGAACATATTTAATTGTTCTGAATTATTGAAATAAAGGGAAAATATTTTACAGCTGAGGAATATTTGGAAAAAAAGTTTTTTTGAAGATTATTGTTCTGTGATCGGTTTTTCATATTATTTTAGTTTTTACACTTTTTTACCTCTGTTTTCTCAAATTTAAGATGTACCTGTTTTAACATGTATATATTTTTAGCGTTGATTGTTTTCCGTTCAAATGTGTTTCACCATGATATAACCATCCTGGTTGACTGGCATAAAAAAACAAGTTATTTACTTATGTCTGTTTTTAGAATCTGGCAACATACCAGTTTTAGCATGTACATATTTTTTAGCATTTATTGTGCTGTTCTGAGTGCCCTTGAAGGTTTCCTTTACAAAGTCAGACCAGAAATTTTGACACTCTTGACAGTGCCATCTTGTTAAGATGACCCAAAATCACTTTTGGGGTCTTATAGCACTGTCCTGGTTTGAGTCAGACTTAAGTGATAAGATGCAGTCTGTTATGGTTGTTTATGCTGTTCCTCAGGGATTGGTCCTCTCACCAGTACTATTCACCCTCTACTCACAACCACTGTCCAGTGTCATATCCTTTCATGGCTGTGATTATCACAGGGTTTGCCTTAACTGGTAATTTCTGGTATTTTACTGGATAACAAAAACAAAATTGGTTAGACATACTGGCTGTTATTTTTGTTTGACCAGTTCTAAAAAACAACAGCAACAAAAAAACGCAGCACAGTGATAGAGTGTGTGTGGCGCACGCGCGTGAGTGTGTGTTAGGCATGGAAGGGACCTGGGTGTTTGATAGTATGGCTCTGGTACAGTATGGACGGCCATGTATCTGACCGGTTACAGTGTTACAGGTAAGTGGGCAAAAAACAGGTGATGGGGCTTAAATGTGCTAGGCTTTTCTCATCCAGGCCTCAGTGGTGGATCTGAAGGCCTGGGAGGAGTCTGCAGCTGGTGCCTGGGGTGGGATGATGTTCTACAAGCATATTGCTGACAGGGAGAAACTATTCCTGTGGATTTCAGTTTGATCACAGTTGGTGGATGTAGCATTCCGTTTCAGAGCTCTGTTAATGGAGCTCTCTTAAATCACCTTGGCTAGACACTGTCAGTGAAACAACACATCTGTAGCCTGTGTACTGTCTTTCTTGCACTTCTGAGAATTGCACCTATCTGTCCATTCATGTCTAACAGTTACTGTTTGGGGTCTGTTTAAGTTGTGTGTAAATTAAGATTTGTATAGTCAGTATACTTGTTTGTGTGGGTGTCTGTGTGTGGGTGTGGGTGTGCTTACAATAGTCTCTATGGACAAGATTTTGTGCTTTATAAATACTTCAATTATTATTATTATATGAACAATTTCCACAGCAAAGCTTGTTGTGTCCATGACCATGTCAAGACTGGGGAGTGGGGATAGAGTAACAGACTCATGATTGAAAAGTCTTGGGTTTGGGTCCTGGCAGGAGCAGTGGGGGAATTTTTTCTCCAGTGTCAGCTTTCTGTGCTAACTCTTATTTCAGTTTCTGTTCCACCCATGTGTATCACAATAGCAGGTAAAAGATCCTGGTCATTCTGCCAAAAGTGCAGGTGGCAGGTTGCAGCTAAACATGTGACTAAGTAACACTGTAAACTGGTACATGGTTGTGTGGTGTACACAGAGCTTGTGCTGAGTTGATGGCAGTTTCACATGGCACCAGCCATTTAACAACTAAGCAACACAGATAGTCAAAACACACTGTGTAAAGTGACAGTCACACATTCAGAGTCATGATAAGAGCACGGAAGGAAAGAACAACACTGTAGTTGCCATTCTGAATGCTTAGGGCTCATTTCAGATTAAGCACTTGACAAGTGTTCATATAAATAAATAAAGATTGGACTACTGCAAGGCTAAGTTTACAAGTGTAATTGATGAACAAACCATATGTGTACAAAAGGTCCAGAACAATGCCACATGGTGCATCTTGAACAAATCAGAGTGTGGTAATGATAATAAAGAAATATTTATAAAGCATGAAGCTCCAGTGTAAAAAATTGAGCTTCACACATTGTACAAATTCAAATAAAAACTACATACAGGTTGAGACACCGCAAGCAGTTCAGATCACACAAAAATTGAACAGGCAAGACCTACTTACAACACATATACATGCATGTGCACATGCATGAATGCATGCATGCACACACACACACACATGCATGCACGCACACACATAATAATGTATTCCTTGCACACGCACATGCACTCGCGCGCACACACACACACACACACACATGCATACACTATGTGCACATGTACAAACACATGGGGCACACAGAAGGAATTGTAACATGGGGCAAAAAGTAAGAAGACAGAATTTGAAATCAGTTGTGGTATTGTTGGTAGAGGTGAGTCAGTTTAGAAGGCATGAGAGGACTAAATGTGTATGAATCCCCCATAGAATAATAGTTTGAAACTTCAACAGTTTGGTGAAAGTGGAATTAGAATTAACTGTAGTAATGCAACAGACAGTTGATGATTAAATGTGGAAAATATATCAACTTTTTGCCATTTACTACCACAGTATTCATGAACAGTACATGCAGAAGGGTACTAATTGAATTTTTAAAAAGGAAATAGATGTAATAGTTTCTGTAATTGAATTTTGGTTTGTTTCTGTTTTTGTTTCAGCAATGTGTTCAATGGTTTCAAGATTCAGCTGATAAAGAAAGGAAACAGTTACGGTGAGCTTTACCCTCCTTCCAACTGAACACACAATAGTGCGCGCATGCATACACACACACACACACACACACAAATATACCTCTGTACATGCACTGGCATGTGCATGTTAGTTAAAATTGTAGCTGTATAGTGAGTTGCTGATGAAAACTCATTATGTACCTTACCTCATCTTCTGTTACATTCCATTAAACAAATGGAATTGATTGTGCATTGTTCATATCACGCATACCAATGATGGCATCATTGCAAATAGTTTGAGTGGTGTCTGCAGTACTGGGGCACTTTGTAAACTTTTGAATGTATCACTTTTGTGACAGTAACCTCACATCACCACAAATCATGCAAGTCTTCCTTACAGTGATAGCTGTTGAACTTCAAGCAATTTGTTTAGTTCTTTAGCATGTGAAAGAAGTATTTCGTGATTCTGTCCAATTCCCTGTCATCAGGCAACTTGAAATATGGCCATCCTGTTGTGATAAAATAAAAAAATATATAAAAAATAAACAAGGTTGACTGCTAACATTCTTAAACAATATCCAAATGGTTGAAAGGAATGATAATATGACAATACAAAACATGTGCAAATTTTGGGGGTAAGCCCATTTTTGGAAAGCCACAAAACAACAGTTAAACAATGATAAGTGAAAATATTGTACTTCCTGTTGTAGTGTGTTGAATGCCTGGAGTGTCTGGAAGCACTGATGCATGCTTTTGAAAGAATAAAATATAATGAAAAGCATGTGAGTGAAATGAGCTGTTCATAAAAAATATTTGGATGTTTGGTTTTGACATAATTCCATGTATGAACATATACATGCAAGATATATACATGCAGCCACTGTATTGGATTTTGAAATATTGGGTTCTAAAATTCTAAACATACTCTTCTTTTTGTGTGTGTGTGTGAAGAAATCGGTATTTCTTGATAAATCATTTTTGATTATGGGCAGTTTTCAAACAGTTGCGCTAAAGTTCACTGAGGAAATATTGATAGAAACATGATAATTCTGTAATATGAAATACTACATCAATTTTTTTTCTCTCCAGAAACCAGGATAATTTATTTAGAAAATGACAGCAGATTTTTACATTAGATTACAATAATTAAAAATCAGCAAGCACAGCACATACACTAATAAGATACAACACATACAATCACCAGGTTAACTGGAACTATACATTAAACTGACATTTGGACAAGAAAAAAGAAACACACACACACATACATACACACATGCACGCACACGCATACACACACACACACACACACACTTCAGTGGCTGGTGGAATGAGAGAGAGAGAGATTTATATTACATTTTACTCTAAACACAGAAGATCAGCAAATGACAACTGTTGGGCCTCATGTCTTTTTTTGTGGTCTGAAGCAGCGGTGCAATGTTTCTCTGATCGCTCTTTGCTTTCATGAGTGGATGAAAATGTTAACATTTGGTTTTCTGTTTTGATTTGAAGATGTGGAATGTTGCCATCAAATAATTAGGCCAAAAACTATCAATCTGTACATTTTGTTCAAAGCCAAACAGAGTCAGAGGCATATTCGGTTCCACTTGCATGTCCCTACAGATCAGTGCACTGACATCAGACCAAAAAGACTGGACAGCTGGGCACTCCCAAAGAAGTAATCTTTCTTCTTCATTGCTACAACAATCGTGTATTGTCTTAAGTACAAATAATGTCTCATTGGTAAAAGTCTGTGTGAGATTCTGAATTGAAACCATTTAAGTTGCTTATCTTTTATTGTTAGAGTCAGTTTGCAGGATATTTTTCCCAGTTGAACTCAGCAAAAAGCTGATTCCGTTTGCACACACCTTCTGGTTTTTGGTTATATTCATTTAGAACCATGTCAAAATAAGTGACCATTGACCATTTCAAAATAAGTGACCATTGTTTTGAATCTGAATGCAGAGCAGTGTTCTCATTCCTGTTTGTTGTTGTTGTTTTCTGGTATGTCATTGTTGATGAAACCAATCCTTGATAAGTGAGAAATCGAGTCCCATGTTTGGAAACCTTCCCTGAAACTAGTGAAAGTCTGCAAAAGACAAGATAGTTTCTTCTTCATCCATATATAGTTTCTTCTTCATCCATTCTAATATTTATCACATTCTAACAGCTTTACCATTATCACAGTTTTCAGACAGATGTCTATCATAACAAGTTTTCTTGTCTCTCATGATATTAGAATTATAGCTGATGAAAATTCTGTAAGATCTTTTGGTTGATATTTTGCACAAAATCTTTTATAATGTATTAACACTTGAGCCTCAAAAGGGTTCTAAATTTGCTGCTGGGCAGTATTAATAACCATTGAACATATTTTACCTTGAACATATATATTCTTTTTTACTTCTTCTGAGAGACCTGTTACAGTTCAGCTACTGTGGATTGTATTCCAGGAGAATCACTGGATAGTATTTTAACATTCTGAAAGAAATCAGTATTTTTGGTAGATTATAAAGTTTAGGATCATTTTTTGCTTCTGTTTATGTTTTATCTATATTTTACATCTGTTGTTAAAAAATCTGATCATGCACTAGTTTTATCATGTATATATATTTTAAGCATTTGGCTGACAAAATGTGTTTTGCCCTGATATAGCCATACCAGTTGACTGGGCGTTGAAAAACCAAGTTACATACTCTCATTTGATGCCTCATGCTTGTTTGCTAAAAACAATAGAGATAATTCACCATCCAGCCCCTATTCCACCCCCTCCCCTTCCATTGGTACAGCTGTTGGTATTTTTTCTTCTTCTCGCTTTTTAAATAAAATTTTTTTAAACTTTTTTCTTTCTTTTGAATTTCGTTCTTTTTCTCACTTTCTTCTGCTGATCCTTTCACAATCAATTTTAGTTTGATGTTTGGACTGCTTTTGGTTAAAAACTGTTTCTAAAGCAGGTAGTTCTAGTTTTGATGGACCTGAACTGCTTCCCAGAGAAGAACTAATATGTAGAGTTAAAGTAAAGAGAACAACAGAAACTTGCTAGCACACAGACACACAATCCACCCCACCCCCCACACACTCACACACACAATAGAGAGGAAAGAATACTGGTGATACAAGACTGGCATTAAAAAAAGAAAAATCTATCTTTCCAGCAATGGCCCCAAACAAAAAATTCTGACTTTCAGGGAAAATCACAAAACATTAGCAGCAACAACAGAAAAAGACGTCCTATTAACATTAGTTATATCTAATGGTTGTTTTTACTGCTTAGAGTGAGTGTCCTGTGCTATTCAAATTCTTATCCATTCTGTAAAACACCATACAGGAAGCTAGCAAATCAGTCTGGAAGTAGATGTAAAACAACAACAAAGAAACTATTTAAGCATTATTATTGGTTTAACTGGTTTATGAAAGACCCAGTCTGATAAAAAGTCAGGTATGGTTGGTTTCAACTTTTGGTTGTATGCTTCAATGTCATTTTTTTTTTCTTCAACTTATTTCTAAATGCACGTAACTGAGGTTTAATTTTTTCATGTCTGCAAATGTAAATGAAAATTCTGCATGCAGTATAATAAAATCAAGAACTTTGTTACTTTTAAAATGATCATCAGTACCAAACAAAATAATTTTGTCATTAAATGTAAAGCTGTGAACAGTGTTACAGCAGTCACATACAAACTCTTCTAATTTATTCCAGAACGGTTTTACATGTTGACATCTTCCACATACAGTGTTGTATACTAGCTCTTTCCAGGTTACAAAAATTGTACAAAATATCTTGTGATGGCCATATCTTTTAACACAATATTGTTGCTAAAATTTTGATCTGGAACCATTTCATGTATTTTTCTTCTTGAAGGTGGCCGTCCAGTATATTTTTTCTCTTAACATAATTTCACATTTACTCTAGCAGTTTGGCATTTTTTTCCATTTTCAGTTAATGTGTCATCATATAAAATTTAGTTTCTTTCACTTCAGCATAAATCTTTGCTAATAATCTGGGGTTCATAACAATTTCATTGGTATCTATGGCAATCATGAGGCTTTTAAGGTGTGTTTTAATTGCTTGTATGTATCCAAGATATGCTAGAAAGTTAATGTTCAAGAATATTGTAATTTTAATTCATTTAATTTATAATTTATTAAACCATCATTCTTTGTCTGGCATGGCCTGTACAGTACATGCCTTTCTCTAACCAACTATTAAAAAGCATGCAATTTTTGCCACTTCTAATGTTCTTGCTTAGGTAAAGAGGTTCTGCTAATGCTTCCTCTGATGATTCTGGCTTTAAATTATATCAAAAAAGTTCATAAACTTTAATAATAATTAATAAATAATAATTAAAGTATTTTTAAAGCACAAAACCTTGTCCCTAGAGACTATACTAGGTGCATACATATGCATACACACACGCAGAGGCACCCACACACACAAGCATTCTGACTATACAAAGCTTAATATACACAGCTTAATATACACAGCTTAAAATCAGCAGCAAATGCCTGGGAGACTTGAAATGGATAAAAACATTAACAGGAACAGAAAACATGGCAGATCTACAATTTTGGGAAAAGATATGTTTTTAGATTAGATTTGAATGAGTCCAGAGAGGATTTCTGTTGGAGAGGGTGAGGAAGGTCATTCCATGTTGATGGACCGAAAACAGAAAAGGTGTGGGAATCAACAGTGGAGAGTCTGATTCAAGTAGTCTAGAGGCTGAGAGTATCAGAAGCAGAGCGGAGCGTATGGGAGACAATCACAGAGACAAGACGGAGCAGTGCCCATGATATTGTGGCAGTTTTTGAATAGTGTCTATGGACGTCGGGAACCGTGGGGTAATGAGGGGGGGGGGGGGGTCTGGCCCTATACAAACAAGGGGGGAGGGGGGGGGGTCTGGCCCTATACAAACAAATTCATCTGCCTGCCAAACACCAGTTATTGGTTAGCACAACAACGGCAATTTTAACATGAGACCTCGCATTGTGTTTACAGTCACAGAGAGATGTGGTTTACACCTGAAATATTTATCAGGTGTGTGTGTGTGCTAGCAACTGACCCCCTTTTACCAAACAAAACCCTGACAACAAAACACCATGAACAAGGATTATCCCAATCTCATGCTAATCTCATTATATTGACAGAGAAAAATAAGAGTTCAACCAATTTAATTTCTCCAAATCACATGCGCCATCCTTAAGTCAGCATCAAGTTTCAAACATACCAGTAACCCAGGATTTCTCACTCTCACTCTCTCACACCATAATTAATTTAACCCATTCTCCCAATGCCTACTGTCCTTCATCTTAACTAAGTCAAGTAGAATTCAGATCGAAAAATTCAAACAACTTTGGTAACAAGAACTTGACAAATCTAAATCTATTTAGATCTGCAAAATAAAACAACTTCCCAGAACAACTTGTGCAACAAGAATATCTAAAACATCTTGAGTAATGGAAACGCCTACCCCCTAACCAGACAGCTACCTAGCTCCTATCCAGTCATCCTCTTAGAAAACACAATCCACCGACTGTCCTACACATTATTGTTTTTACTCCCCAATTATTCTAGAAGCGTCTGTATTATTATTTACATGAGCTGCCATCCCAAGAAAGAAGAGGGGGGGGGGGGTGCAGGAGCTGCCATCCCTAGTTTGGGGGGGGGGGGGGGGTTGCTACATCCTGCCTACCAAAGTCTCCTGAGTTTCCCTCTGGAAGCACAGTGAGCTTTGAAGGTTTCCCTCAGGAGCTGAAGCTAGTGCTGATGATGTGGAGCTTAATGTCCTCGGACATCGGTTGACATATTAGGGACAAACTATGACCAGTGCATGTGCATGGTTCAGTGTTGCTTTACCTCCACAGAAACCATAAGGCTCATTAGGATGGGGAGCCCAGGTTGGCCACTTCAACTTTCACACAGCTCCTGAGCTCTGAAGCCATAGCCTTACATTATTTATACATCCAAACCACAACCCTCGTGGGAATCTAAATGTGGATGATCAAAGGGAATATAGAATGAAATGTTGCCGAAGCACAAAAGTGTGCTTCCGCGCAACATAGTTCCAGTGACAATGATATTATTCACAATAAATTTCCTAGCAACCAAGTATCATTTTGTAGAGGCATGCTACACGAACCGACCTAGCAAACCAACAAAAAATCCAATTTAAATTCTCAAGTACACAATTAGCATTACCAGCAGACATGCTACAACCACAGTCTATGGCAGACTCTGCAGGACACCATGCTGCTTCAGACATAGGTCACACTTCCATTGTAAACAAATGTACACACCTAGGTTAAATTGACATGACTGTCTTCATGTGAAATGAGTCAGCTACTAGAATTTGATGCAAACAAACCAGCAACTAAACAAACGAAAACCAAGACCAGAATTTGATCAACCGTAATGAGGCTGAATTGTAATTCTGCCACAATATATTTATAGCAACTGAATTCTTTGCTGGATTGGAAGCCAGTGGAGAAATTGAAACAGAGGTGTGATGTGGTCAGTTTTATGTTTTTTCAGTATGAGGCACAATTCTGTAGGCGACAAAGGCTTTGGACAGAGGAAGCAGGCCAGCCAGAAAAGAGAATTGCAGTAGTCAAGGCCGTGACAGAATGAGTGAGGTGACCAGTTTCAGAGGTGGAAAGATACTTCCAGACAGAACTAATTCGACGGAGCTGGTAGTAGGAGGATTTGGCGGTTTGACTGATGAAGTTCTCCATGGACAGTGTGCTGTTGAGGAGAATGCCGAGGCTTTTGACAGAGTCAGAGAGAGAGACTATGGTATCGTCAAGCTGAAGTGTGTTGACAGAAATAGAGAACAGTTTTTGTCTTATTTCGATGAGCATCACTTCTGTCTTTTCACTATTTAGTTGAAGTTTGTTTTGTGTCATCCAATTTTTAATGTCCAAATAACAGTCAGATATGGTTTTCAGAAGATTGTGGATGTTTTCCAGTAAGGCGCTGTTAAGTAGTTGAGTATCATCAGCATAGAAGTGATGATTCAAGTTGTGATGGTTGATGATGGAGGCTAGAGGGGTAGTATAGAGGGTGAAGAGGACAGGCCCCTGGACAGAACCTTGAGGGACACCACAGGAAAGTTTGACAGGATTGGACTGCATGTTATTGACACTTTTTGGAACCAGTTGTACAGATAGGACTTAAACCTGGTGGTACTGTGGATTCCAAATGTGTATTCTAGGTGGTTGAGAAGAATAGTGGGGTCAATATTGTCAGAGGCAATGAAAGTGTGAGAAGTCTAGAAGTGTGAGAGGCAAAACTATTCCGGAGTCGAGGCAAGAAGTGAGTCATTTACAATGTGGAAGAGGACGGTCTCAGTGCTATGGTCAGAGCAGTAGGCAGACTGGAAAAGATGAAGGTTGTTACTTGACAGGTGGTTGTTGAGCTGCTGGAGGACAATTTTCTCAAGAACCTTGGAAATGAACGGACGGTTAGAGACAGGGCGATAGTTTTTCAGGTCATTTGGGTCTGGGTTGTTCATTTTCAGGAAAGGGTGAACATTAGCTGTCTTAAAAGCTGTGTGCAAGGATGTGTTGACGATGTCAGTGATGGCAGAAAGCAGGTACAGAAGGCAGTCAGAGAAGAGAGATGCAGGAATGGGGTCAAGTTCACATGATTTGAAAGACATTGATTTCAAAGCATTTGATATTTCTATTTCAGAGACAGGATGAAAGCAAGAGAGCAGTGTTCCGGAGAAAGGTGGGTCAGTAAGGCACGACTGGAGAGGTGTCTGGTCAAGCTTGTCATGGATATTTTGAATTTTAGCAGAGAAGAAAGAAGAGAACATGGACGGCAGTTCAGCTGTACTGTAAGAAGTAGGCAGAGTAGGGGATTTAGCAGTGCCAAGAAGTTCATTCATGCTGGAGTGGAGTTCTTTGGCTGCAAAAGAGTCAGTGGTGTGGTTGTTATAGTGTTTGGTTTGGGCGGAGAAAATCAGTTCTGGACTTTTTCTTTTTCTTTTTTATAAATTTGTCTGTGGAAAGTGAGTTTCATGGAGCACCATCAATGTTCTGCCTGCTGATGTTTGTGCTTGGCCTGACTGATTTCAGGCGGGTGCATGCGGATGGTTGGGCAGATGTGTGGTGGCAGGTGCATGCTTATCTAAGAGCTGGCAGAGAGTTGAGTTGTAATGTGATGCTGGATCAGAAGAAGATGGTATGAAGGAGAGATGCTGGACAGCGTCAGAGCTAAATTTATTTTTGGTGATGTTTTTTAGTTTGCGACGGATGACGAGATGTCAGTTCTGAAGAGGTTTAGAGAGGTTGAGACAGGCAAGGATGGCTTTGTGGTCAGATTCTAACTGGTCAGTGACAGATACAGTGCCGTAGTTCAGGAGCTGTGAGAGTCAAGGTGGCCGTCCTGGGCTGTCCGTCCTAATGAGCCTTCTGGTTTCTGTGGATGTAAAGCTGTATTGAACCATGCTTCGGCATTGGCCGCAGTTTGTCTCTAATATGTCAACCAACATCTGAGGACATTAAGCAACACCACATACCTAGGGAAGATTTAAAAGAACTGACAGAGGTAGAATGATAGACAGAAACAGGGAGTTGGTTCCAGATAACTGGAGCCTGGTAAGAGAAAGAGCACTGACCACTGGACTTTGTTCGGAAGGATGGTATTCTGAACACTCAGGTGTCTGCAGAAGAGTGGAGCTGCCAGGAAGGAGTGTAAAAGTGAAGAAGTCCTGAAAGGTAGATGGGAGCCTGATGAGGAATGATCCTAAAGCAAAGCAACAACAACTTCTATTCTGTCCTCTGCTCAATAGGTAGCCAGTGAAGAGAATGAAGCATAGGAGTGACATGGGTGGATCTGGTTGTTCTGAAAATGAGTCTTGCAGCATTGTTCAGACCCTTTTGGAGTTTAGAAAGAAGATACTTAAAACAGCCCGCCAAAAGCAAGTTGCAATATTCAAGTCTTAAAAGTACAAATTCACACAACAGTTTTTTTGGTGACATCTTCAGACAGATAGTGGCATATTGCACTAATCCGATGAAGTTCCGGATAGCATATATATATGACAAACAGAGGAGATTTGCTGTTGGAAAGAGAGAGCAGGATCAAGACAGACACCTAGGTTGCAAACTGTATTGGCAAGTTTGATGTCAGAACCCTCCAGGTTTATGGACTGTGGAACAGAGAGTTGAGAACCATCTTTGTAGCATCATTTCCATTTTATCATTGTTTAACTGCAGTTGATTATGTCACCCATGCTTTTGCATCAGAAATACAAGACTGAGTTCAGTGAATGATTTCAGGAAGTTGAAAAACATTGCCAGATTTGTAGTTAGTTGTCATCAAGAGAAACTGTGATGTAAAAGTGATAGGATACAATTTCAGAAATAGGATGAATGTAAAGGACAAAGAGAATGGGACCAAGCACTGGCACTTTTGCCTAATATTATACAGTTTTTCATTTGCATCTTTTATGAACTGGAGTGTTCAGTTTTATGAACCTTTATTTGTATCAATCAGATTGTGTATTTCAGTTCTTCCTCTCATTGTTCACCCTGATATAACCATAATGGTTGACTGGGCGTAAAACACCAAGTTACTTACTTACTTCTCTGGTTGTCTTACTTTTTTGTTGTTGCTTTTTTGTTTTTTTTATTTGTTTTTGTGGGGGGGGGGGGTACTGTGGCACAAGCCACCTCTTTACTTAGTAACAAACAATTTTTAATGTACCTATATCATATGCTCATCGATGCCCTGAGCACTCACATGATAATATTAACCTAAACACAATATTCTATACACATTGAGAGCAAAGTCCAGAAATCTTTCATTTGCAATTCAACAGAATTGAAGATTCGGTAACAATTATTATCTGGCCACACACACACACCAGGCAAAAATGATGATATTTTCAATGTTTTTGTATGAACTAACTACTCACATCCAGTGCTATCGTTAATGTTGGGGGAGGGGAAGTCTTGGTTCTAAATTACTGATTGAGTTGGTGGAGGGGTGGGGGGGGGGTCTGTGGAATGGGCGGGACCCACTGAGACTACTTGAGAAAAGACACCAAAAAAACCCAGTGGCATCCTGAGCCATGCTACTACTGTGGCATGGCAATATACAATACTAAGTAGAATACTCATAATGTGTATTTTCATCACATCATATTGTATATTTCCTTCCACAACAGTCAAAATTCTTGGAGCTACAGTGGAAGGGGAATAAATTTATGCAAGTTCATCATCACACACACAATGAACTGGATGTTGGAATTTGCATTGGCTTGAACGTGTCTGTGGTAGACAAGTATTGTCATTTCCTTTCTGTTCATGCACATTTTTGATTGCATGCACTTTTTAATCGAATACCTGTTTGTTCATTGCCAGCATGGTAATGTCCGTGAGCACTGCCTGTGATTAGCTGCTTTAATGAACCAGGTGGAGGTAGGGGCAGTATGTACTATCAGAGAGGGGTGGTTTCATTTCCCTCAGACACTATGACATATTGTTGGTGTACTGGTAGGCCTACTGGACTGAACATCATGAGAACACCCTTGTTGGTCACTGTGTTTGCTGCCATCAGTTTGCATTTTGTTCCAAAGAAAGAAAACAAAAGAAGGACGGTAATCAAAGATGAGCAAAAAACAAAGATGATGTACAGCATCCACACACCAAAAAGCATGATGGTGATGCAGATGATGTTTAAGGTGCCCAACTAAATGTTGCAGGGGAAAAGTGTGTCGGTCACTGATTTTCAATGTGACTGGTGAGCGCCCTGTGTCAACCCTGCTTGAAAAGTTGAAGGTAAGGATACTTGATATCTCAAAGAATCAACTTCCAAGGTACACCCCACAAGTCCCATGTGCAGTGGATCTTCAGATCTGGAGAGGGACAGGGTGAAATGCATGCTGATGATAGGGGTAATCACAGTTAAGTGGCATTTTTAAAATGTGAAACAATTGGATGTCATTGGTAACAACAATTTTCAATTTTATTAATATTATCTTCTCAGCAGCATCCATTCAGACCATGCACACACTGTGATTACTGATTCAGGGCAGTGTTCCATTTTCTTTTATTCAAATTTTACTGTATGCATACATCCCCATGGTGTTACTACTTTTGATCACTAGATGTGAGAGACTTGACCTGGTAGCCAGATGGCCCTGCCCTCATTTCATCAGCGTAAACTTATTCAGCCAAACAAACACAAACTGTACAATTTATGAGATGAAGAGGTCTCAACAGGCCTGCAGCAAACTGTCACTCTCTGAACCAAACTTAAGATAATTCAATAATGTCCTCTGTTTACCAGAAATCTTTGGACATTTACTAAGTGTGCAGTTTATATCCCTGTTCACTCTTTAAGAGTCCTTTCATTTTGTACAGCTGATTTTCATTCATGGTCTACTAAACTCCACATAATCTTACCACTCAACTTGCCCAGATATAATTTCCAGGAAGCCATGGTTGGAATACACCTATTGTCCGTGCAGGAACAGATTTCTTAATTAGCTTCATTTCCAAACAGGATCTGTCATCACAACTGGTGATTGCCAGTGGATCACTGACTGAATTTAGCCTGGACAAGAAATGGAAGTAATCGATTTTGGTATAAAGGAAGGTTTTGCTCAAATTTTATTAGCACTTTTTTTTTTTAACCAACTTTAATGGTGAAAAAGAACCGTAATATTGAGTTTAAAATACTATTTTGTCATCTGAACAACAACAGAACCTTCTTTCACATCATAAGGTGTTTTTTGTTGTCCAGAATGATAAGTTATGTAATTTCCTGTTTGGGGAATGAAGCTAATTAAGAAATCCATCCATGTACAGGCAATAGGTGTATCCCCCCACTAGCTTGAAGAGTATGCCACCATTAGAGAAATCCATCCATTAGCATCATTTCACAAAAGCTTGTTGTGGCATGTTTTGTCACCACAGCATGTTTTCTCACCTACTCTTAGTGACAAAATGCATCAAATTTGATGCACTGCCTGCACATTTTGTCACCCTGGCACATTTTGTCACCACATGGTGACAAAACATGCCAAAAGGTCCCCTGTTCGCCAGCAACACTATAATCTGTCTTTTCTCTTCCCTCCATGTGTATGTGCATGCGTGTGTGTGTGTGTGTTGCATTGTGTTGTGTTCTATTATCCTTGCATCAGTTAGCATTAAATTAGAATTTTGTATTGCTTTGAGTAGACTACAAGACTACTGCTACCTGTATCTCCATGATTATGTAGAGATTGATCATGTGGTTTGATCATGTGTTGCGTATGATGGAATGACTGCTATCATATGATAAAGCTGAAGGTAAATGAGGACTTTTGTCAAAATGTTTCATTGTACAGCACCTTCAGGTTATAGCATAATATGCTCCAAACAAGTTTTCTGTATTTATTAATTAATTATTATTTTCCTAATCCTAGCTGAGTAACAGGCCATGAAGACATTGTGGTTGAAGTCCTTTTGAAAACCATCACTCCTGACTCACTCAAGACTGGCTTTGATCCTTCCACCGACAATAAATTCCCACCAATATTTCTTCTTTAATTATAGGTTACTCCACAGTGTCTGCCTTGCTGCTTGTACTGAACACTAGTGTTAGAAATAAAGATTAAAGTGATGTAGTCACAAAGCAAAGAAGATCAAAGCAGCAGCATTTGTGTATTATTTAATGCATTCATCAAGTTTTCAAAAGAACAGTAAGCATTATGTGGAGAAAAATATGCCTTACTGTTTCTGATGTTCAACAACTTGCACATCACTGGTGCTGTACATTTTAATCTCTGTACATTGTTTCGTTGTTCTTTATTGCTTTTATTTTATTCATTACTGTGACTACTCTCTTTCTCTCTCTCTCTCTTCGCCAGTGCTAACTGGACAAGGGCACATTTCATATGGTCCATTACCTTTAAAAGAGCATCTTCAGTATAATAAATGTATTTTAGTGCACAAAGTTATCCATAACAAATCACAAATCACAAATCATCTGAGACAGATTGTCCACACTGGAGTGCGCAGCGACCATAGTTCATGGAACAGCATTCTTATTTTGCCCGAAACAAGAATTGACATTTATAAGATGGGTTTTGCTTATTCTGGATCCTTTTGTTGGAATGCACTACCTAGAAGTCTTAAAATAACATGCTCAGTTATCACATTCAGATCTAAAGCTCTTCAACATTTTTGTACTCAATTAACACATAAGTTTTCAGTCTTGAACCATACAGTATTTAGTTTCCTAATGTTTGATACACGTGGCATTTTATGTGTTTATGTATAAGTATGTGTGCACACCCAGGCATGTGTGTGCAATTTTATTTTAAGCATATGGCTAAACATATCATCCTTGTATGATGAGGTACATTTCTTGTTTTGATTATATACCAGCTCTGTGCTAAGTATACAAAATATTGATTTAAATGATGTTTTATTCCTTTCATATTTCTAGTTTCTGTTCATAGTATCAGTGGTAGTAGCAATAGTATATTGTTATCATCGCAGCACTAATTAGAACATTGGCTTATATATATATACATATATATCTGGGTCATTCTCCTGAAAACTGGACCAAGGAGGGTGCTGCTTTCCCGATGAAATAAAAATTAAATTAAAACATGAAACTTTTAAAACTACCACTATATTTCTGATGTAATGTGTTTGGAGAAATAAGGGAAATGCCACAATTGTGAATGCATCATTATTTCTTGTGCTATGGGTCTTTTTTGGTAAAAATCGCGACATTTTCATGGCCGTGATTTGTGACATGGCTAAGGGAAGGTTAGGTGATCGCAAATATTTCCTTGAAATCATTCATGATTGAATTAAAAACAGATTTCATGAGAAAGAAGGTGGCTAGTTCTTACATACAAATGGTATTTATTGTGTGTTGCTTTCTACTAACAGCTCCAAAGAGGAAAAAAGATAGTGTCTCATATGTTACCGATGGTGTCTTCTGTGTCTGTATCATGATATTGTGACTTGTTCACAACAGAAACTAAAGAACTTTCTTTCTTTTTTGTCTGCTTGGTAGATAACCACATTTCACTTTATTTTTAATGCTTGTTTGATGACATGAGAGTAGATATGAAATAAATTACAGTCATTTCTTCAGGGGTGGTTGATGTGGTGTCTTAAAATGGTGTGACATGTGAGCACACAAAAGCACTATTTCTGTTAGTACCATTGACTTTCAACCTACCCTAACGTATGAGTCCACATCAGCTGACTTGTGGCAGCAACATCTGACCTCTTTTTGCACTGTGTGGTGTATTATTTGACTACAAAAGGGAAAGCACTGTGGTGTCTTCAGGGGTGAGGGATATAACGCTCATGACACATATTTGTTCCCAGTCAGCTGAGTGTTTGTATGCAACCTTTTGTAACCAGACTTGGTATTGTGGTGCACCACCATGAGCAGAAAAAAATGGGATTCTAGCTTCAAGGTCAAGGTCACAGTGTTGGCTTATATAATCAGAATATGACAGTTTCTACTATATCTTTTATTAGTTCTAAACCAATGAGTCTTTCGCAAACCAAACTCAATTTGATGGCAGATCATCATAAGCTAAGAAATGTCCAGTGAAAATATTGTATTATTGTGTTCAAGGTCAAGGTCACAGCCAAGGTTAAACATTTCAGTTAATGTCAGTTTGGATGATATCTTATGAATTGCTGAACCTTTTGTAACCAAACCCAGTATGGAGATACATCATTATAAGCCAGAGTGTTGTGTGCAAAAAATGGGTTGCTATCTTCAATGTCAGGGTCACAGTAACTGAGTTTGGGTTCATACAATGAAATCATGACTATTTCTATTATATGTTCTCAACTGCTGATTGTTTGGCAACACAACTTAGTTTGACAGTGCATGTTCATAACCTGGAGTATCTTGTGAAAAGTTGCTTTGCTGTATTCAAGGTCAAGGTCACAGTGAAGGTTCTGAACTTCAGTCAATGTTTGCCTGGACAATATCTCTGATCGATCAAATTTAGTATGGTGATGCATCATCATTCAGAAATATCATTTTGCTATGTTCAACGTCAAAGCCACAATCGTTCTACTAGATCTTCAGAAATACTACTTTTGCAATCCAAATTAGTTTGATGGTACATCATCACAAGACAGGGTAAGAGACTCTGAAAAGATTTTCTTGCTTTTACAGAGAGTGTGGCTTGATGACTGTCGACTAGACTGGTGCCACTCTTGGCCATCCCGATATCCAAAGCAAGGGTCAATACCGGTCCCAATCAAGAAAACGTGGCAAGAACATTGCTTTTGTAATGAATATACTTGTTTATTCAGTTTTTTAGTCAATCGTTTAAGTGTGTGATTCTTATATCCTTTTGTACTTGTGATGATGTCTACATAACAAGTGAGACATATTACTAATTAAGTGCAATCGGTTATTTTAGAAAGCAAGAAACAAATAGCCCTCTGACATGTACATGTATATATATATATATATATATATTATATATATATATATATATATATATATACGGCTCAGAACAAGTTAGTGCAACACATCCCCCCCCCAAAAAAATACTTTGGAAAAGCAAACTAAGGAAAAGAGATGTGTGATCTATTTCGTGCATGTCTGAACTTCGAAGAAGACATTTTAAACCAAAATCATTAAAGAAGCAGGAAAGTAAAAACATAATAATAAAATAAAATTAAAAAATGTCAGAAGTGACAGATATTCCTTTATTAATTAGGAAATATTGTATAATAAAATTTAAAAAAAGGCAAGAGTCAAACTGGCCACTGAGCCGACTATTCATGCATTTCTGGTGTCTTTTGTAACACACGAGACACTGACCCATGACGTAACATCATGCACAATTAACCAAACCCCTGTCACCCTATCAATTTATCTTTTTATGTCTTATATTTATGTCCACAAGAGATGTCAAGCTTTCATTTCTGAATAATGACATTAAAAAGTTCACACTTTGAATTTTTACCCTCTACATCACAGCTTTGACCAATTTTCAGGAGAACACACACACACCACACACACACAACACACACACACACACCACACACACACACACACACAGATGTCTTTCATTGTATATAATATGTGCATACATGTGTGTGTGTGTATATATATATCTTTTAATTTGTTTACATTTTTTGCTGATGTTGTGTTTTTGTTGTTGTTGTTTATATTTTACTTAGTATCCGTTTCCTTTTCTTTGTTGTTATTGTCTTTTTCTTAAGGTTAATTTTATCCCTCCCCTTTCCCTGTTTTCTGTAAATTGTTCAGAATGTTTTTCTTTTCTTTTTCTTTAAAAAAAATAGATTTTAGACTTTTTCCCTCCAGTTGTTTTTCACTGGGTTTTTTTCTTCATCATTTCTGTTGCAGTTGCTGTCTTATTTTATATGTGTTATTACTATTATTATTATTGATGCTGTATTTGTCTATATCCTTCTGTCATAATATATCAGTCTGTCAATTTCTCCCTCTCCCTCCCCCCCCTCCTCTCTCTCTCTCTCTCTCTCTCTCTCTCTCTCTCTCTCTCTCTCTCTCCTCTCTCCAGAATAATACCTGTAATTTGATATCTACTCATCAGTAGCTTAGCAAGGACTAGTTGTTAGACAGGTTTTTGACTGAACCTAAACTACAATCCTTGTTTTCGAGTTTGAGTTCTCTCTCTCTCTCTCTCTCTCTCTCTCTCTCTCTCTCTCTCTCTCTCTCTCTCTCTCTCTCTCTCTCTCTCTTGCTCTCTCTCTCACACACACACACACACACACACACACACTTGTCACGCATGCTGCAACAGACCTCAATTTTTTGTGTAAGTAGCATTAGCCCACTGCATGGAAGTGGAAAGATGATAAAGAAAAATAAAGCTTAATGAACTGCAGTGGTAGAAATTGGACCAGCAGAATTCATGACAGTAGGACAAGCAAGCAACGAAAAATGAAAAAAAGAGCATCAACAACAATTGACAGACAAGAGACGCAGCAACAGAGACTAAAACTTATGGTAACTGTCGCCTGGCTCACAAGTAATTATAAGGTGTATAAAATCCTCCAAGTGTACATCATCTCATAAAAGAGAGTGTTTGTAGGTACTGGATACTCAATATTTCTGCATCCGCAGTACCCATCTGCTGGATTGTCAGAACATACCCATGCACATAGCTAGGCACCCTGCCATCCCCTCACCCCATACACACACACACACACACTGTGACACGAACACACACACTCACACGCACACATACACACTGTGACACGAACAAACACACTCACACGCACACATACACACTGTCACACACACTTACAACACACACACAATATCACATGTACTGATATCCAAGTTAAAAAAAAAAGAAGGTACAGTGCCTGCACTATTTGTCACCACCTCGTTGGTGACAAAACGTGCCGTGGTGACAAAACGTGCCACAGCAAAGCTAGTTCTGTCATTTTCTCCAGAGATGGCCTTATTTGGAGGTGCATCAGGCAAGAGCCATCTCTGAACTCAAGGCAAAGCCAGCTTCCAATGAAAACATGTGTAGGTACATGTACTACAGAGAACTTGAAAAAAATCCTGACAAAGTAAAAAAAATAAATATATATATGTAATGGTGTGGAATGGTAGAAGGACAGGACACTGGCAACGGAGTCAGTAAAAATGGAGACCACAGCAGGCGGATGGCAGCAATCAGGTTTTATTGCTACAGCAGCAGACAATTTTCAGCACACCCAAAATCCTCACTTGCACGCATAGATAAGAGAATGGCGTGGGCCGCAAGGAACACACGCTATCGCTACAATTATATCGGCCCTCTGGACCACAAAATGGCTGATAGTTGTGTTTCCTTGGCCCGCACAAATACAGTTTCCTCTACAATAACTAAACTAATTAAATCTTGAAAAACATCAAATAAAAGATACAATTACAACCTTTTAAACCATGCAAACAAAATGTACAAACATGACTTATTTTATTTACAACAAGAGTGGGAAACGTGGCACCTGTCTATAAACAGATTCGTACAACTAAATCACAGCTAACACAATGTACAAAATATTAATGTTACTAAAACTGACATCAGAATAAAGTGCGCGTTCCCACAGTTAAAATGGTACATAACAATTACAATACAACGCTCTGTATGAGAAGCAAGACGCACTCAAAGACTAGTACTGAAACAATTGGTGCGAACTTTTGCCTGGGGCACATTATCTAGTCGCAGCATCACTGATAAAGTGATATCAAATAATCTATGAATACAACTTAGCTTCTACAGTACACAATACTTAATAAGTTAATCTCAACCCAAAATAAACACTAAACATGAAGTCAGCTAAGCAAAATAACAACAAAGTATTGATCGACACAGAATTACTTTAATCGAGTCGAAACAATGATTCACTACTATTCACTAGAACAGAAAACACGCCATGCAGACGATGGCTATTAAAACTCGGAATAGACCTAGAGAGGCATTGGCTACTGATTAAGCTCAATCCTGCGTCTAAATAAACGTTGGATAAACATTCTAAAATGCCAAATTATATTACACATGGCTTGGTGCATAAAAAGGAGTAGGTAAACAAAGAGTAGTTAAAATATTATGGGAGAAAACAGATTTGAAACTGGCGGCTATCGCCAGTCGGCTGTGTGAAGGCCATGTGGTGTTACGCTACATGCCGCACTTCAAAACAAAAGCGTCGTCTGCTCCGGTTCCCGGGTTACTAACATTACAGTAATGAAATTGGGTGGATCTGTTAACCGGGGCGGGATTACCGTTAAAACATATACAAAGAACACTTGCTCACATAAATATATTTATAAATTTAATAAATTAAGAAAATAAAAACATATATATATATATATAAATATGAAAAGGTATATGTGACAAACAAGCTGTAAAAACTAAACCAAAACAAGATAAGTCTTTTTCTTTCATTTTTCATTGTTTTTGACCATTTATCTGTTTGTCATTTTGTGACTTGATAAAGGGGATTTCCCCGAAAATTTGCATACTGTGTGTCTGTGTTAAAATAAATAAGTGTTCGTATGAACCTTTTTGTGTTTGGATGTGTTTTAGAGTCATTCTGTCTCATTTTGTGTTTTTTCCTGACTGGCAAGAAACCAATCACAAACTCAAACTGGCAAGAAACCAATCACAAAACGTGCCAATGGCTGACTGGGAGAATGATTTGTTGAGTACCTTGCAAAATGGTGCATGAGGTAGTGGTAAAACACTTCATCAGCTGACAAGCCACAGACAGTGACAGTGCCACCTAAACCTGGTGAGCTGTCAGCAAGAAGCTGTCTACACAAAAAGAAAGTTGGGTTTTGATGGGCAGTTGCACATTTTCATGCAATCTATATAATTACATATTTCTCAGCTGAAACCACCTTTGGGGGTGCAATCTGAAGCTGCCACCACATGTACTACAGAGAACTTGAAAAAAAATCCTGACAAAGTATGACTGGCAAGAAACCAATCACAAACTCAGACTGGCAAGAAACCAATCTGTCTGTGGCTTGTCAGCTGATGAAGTGTTTTACCACTACCTCATGCACCATTTTGCAAGGTACTCAACAAATCATTCTCCCGGTCAGCCACTACTCTTGCTGAATGATGGCCACCAGTCACACATCACCCCAAACATTGTTGACTGGGCCATTCACAAAGATGCTATTCTTTATGTATGACCACCACATCTCCGAACATCACATTCTCTTGGTCAGCCTCTTCCTTTAGATCAGCACTCAAAACTCAATATTTTCCAACATGATACTGATCTGTGTCTGTGGCACTTCTGTATTTTGTACTATAAATATTGTTAATACAGTTGTAAAGCACTGTGAGCACTTGTGACATAGGGTGCTTTATAAAAGTAAGTTATTAATATTTCATAACACACTGATACAGGTACTTTGTTGATACGATGACAAGATATAACAGATATGGATACTTTGTTGATAGAGTGACAGGATGTAACAGACCAATGTGTATAACAGACTGGTATGGATACTTTATTAATACAAATTACAGTAACAGGATATAACAGACTGGTATGGATACTTTGTTAATAAAAGACTGCCACAGATACTTTGTTAATACAAATCAGTGACAGGATATGACAGACTGCTATGGATACTTTGTTAATACAAATTACTGACAGACTGGTATGGATATTTTATTGCAGGAGTGTGGTTTTGACAGGGCAGCCTTTTGTCCCAATGTAGTGTCTACAACTGCAAGTGAAAACATCCCAGGTTAGTTTCAGTTTGTTTTCTCTGCATGTCATGTCATTATACAAACTTACATCAATGCCAGCCAAGGAAGCCGGCCAAACCAAAAACTTGTCCTGAATACCATGAACGCAAGTTAAAATGCTGCAACCATATACTGCTAGATGTCCAAATTGCATAAGGTTTTCACTTGCATGTCATCCAAGATCAATGTTTTGGCCATCTGGCAAAAACTTCAATGTTAGCTTTTTCTCAAAGGCTGTTTCAGTGAATTCTTTCAACTTTGCATTATACACCAATTTTGGGGACTGACATGAAACAATGTTAATAAAACAATGTTAAAAAGCAAAAGGTGAGGCTGAATGCTTGTAGATTTACTACATAAACCAGTGTCTGGAGGGTCAGTGCTTTAAAAAAAAATTGGCCTATGGACTCTGAGATCAAAATGGGTATTTTTTGGTAGTGTGCATTATAATTCATACAGCACATTAAAGAACATTGAAAAAATATATTCTCTTTACATGAACTGAAATGTTCTTTTTGAGAACATTTCAGTGTAGTTTTGAAGTAATATAAATTAAGCAGGCATGGGAATGTTCCTTGGATCTGCACTTTTCAGAGGAAGTGTGGTTGAATTTCAGAATGGAGAAGAAGAAAAAAGAGAAAAAAAAGGAAAAAAAGAATGAAAAATACACAAACAAACAAATCAGTAGATTGGATCTGCTATTTTCAGAAGAAATGTGGTTGAATTTTAGAATGGAAAAAACAGAACAAACAAAAACAAAAACAAACAAATCAGTAGATTGACTGCTATTTTCAGAGAAAATGTGGTTGAATTTCAGAATGGGGAGAAAAACTAAAAATGAGTACAACTTCCAAAAAGATGTGGCTTTTGGGTGTTTGGAAATTATGTCTGTATCTTATAGCTAAGAAAGCTAAACATATCCATTGTGGGGTTTATTTGGTTAGTGTATTCTCAATACGCTAACCAAAACAAACAAAAAAACAACCACAATTAGCATGTTCAGCATAAAAGAACAAAATAATGAATAAGTCAAGGGACACAACCAGCTTTGAATGTGGCCCTGTCTGACTTCAAACTTTGGCTGTCAGCTTTTGGGATTGCCCCAATTGGGCTAACGATAGCTGGCACTTTGCTTGCAAGGATGTAGTTTCTTGCTCAGTTTGGGTTTTGATTTCTCTCTCTACTATGTTCTGTGGCATGATAGCCGACTTACGGTTTTTCATGTGCATCATTTGAACTTGGCCACGTGCATCTGTTGAGAATTCCATGAGAATATTTTTGTCAGGATCATATTTCAGTTCTTTTTCCCATTCAGTTGTTTTTTGTGAGCTGGTTTGGCCTAGCAGTAAGGTGTTAAGCAGAGTGACCTCGGTTCGAATCTGCTTCGGCTCTCCTTTCTCTTCAAAAGTTGTGGTCAGTGGACGCTGTCTTGTGACTTTGTCCCTCACAATTAATGAAACATTAAAATGGCTCTCATCACTACCCGTCTTAATGCAGGAGTCATTCTGGTGGTGACAGTGTAGCGATAGGTATATAATCTACCTCTCCCCCCCCCCCCCCCCCCCCCACCTCCATACCCCCTTTCCCCCTTCTCCACATCCCTAATAAGCCATATGGCTTCTATGGATGTTAAGCATCATGTTTACTTACTTACTTACTCAGTTGCATCTGATGCAGTGGATTAATAAAAGCCCCAAAATTTGCAGTCTTTAATTTGTAACAAGCTTAATGTGAGTTGAACAAAGGGAACATACCCAACCTGATTTGCTGATTGCTGCTCATCCTAGTCCTGTTTGGCAGCGGTTTTTGACAGGCAGTGGTCGCACTGGGGGTGGGCCCAGCAGGCACATTGTGCACATGTGTTTGAAGACAAAGTTCTTTGCCCCCAGGACCCAGTCATTGGCTGGTAGCAGTGCATTGCTTTGGAAGCATATGGCCAGGTGTTGTTGATTTCTCCTTCAGCATGATGGTTGACAGGTGTGGGGAATCCACACCACAGTGGAAGTACACTGTTGCCTGCCAACACCTGTACTCCTGGTCATACATCAAAACAAAAGCCCAGATGTAGCAGGATGCAGGACATAAATAAACATTTTGGTTTTGCTGTGCCTGCTGGGTTTAGATAGTACTGTGGATTTGCAGTTGCTTGTGTTACTTGGTCTATGTCACTGCCTTCACGGGCACCCCTAATGTCTGACAGTTCATGCAGGTTGTTATGTATTAATGGTTCGATGAAGCTGGTTTGCACAAGTGAATGCCCTTTGTAATCTTTCGCGCAGGAACTCATGAGAGGTCACAGCATCACTTCCGGGCCGATTTCTGAGTAGACGTTGCTTTACGCTGTGTATAACAATGGAAGTTGAACCTAAAATTGCAAAGCAGTACAAATGCCACCACTGTTGCAGTTGCAAAAATTACAGGGAAAGGGGATGGAGGGTGGGTAAAAAATGTCTTTGCATCGTTTTTTGGCGTACCAGAAGATCGCGAGTTCATGGAAAAAAATGTGTTTTGGGGCATCCTATAGCATGAGGAACAAGTTACTGCTTGTTGCCAAACACATTCTGACCACGGGCCTCCCAAAATGCCTTTAAAGTTGGCAGTGTAAAATTCACAAATTCACTGTTACTGCCTTCCATTATGAAGAAAGTACGCACCAGAAGTAAAAGCAGCCAAGGGACTGAAGCGATGCTGGGCAAAAGTCAGCAGGGTTAACTCTAACAGCCCCGCCTGAACTGCCCAATAGACACAATTCATGTTATCCAAGTACATATGACATTTATAATTATTTTACTGATATTAAAATGCATGATTATGATGCATAATGGACCATCATGATGTGCTCTGATTGCACATATTTTAATCTAAACAGAAAAATAGATCTGGGAAGCCATGCTTGGGGACCGCTAGCTTCAGAGATTTTCACTTTAACTAGTTTTCATCCCTGATGAAAACTAGCTGATTCAGCAGCTGTCCCTTTTGAACACAAATCAGTTAAACCATGTGCATTTTCTTTTGGTTGCAGATCAGATCAATCATACTGTGAATCAGGACACTGTATTGAAAAGAAGTCACTGCAATCGCCAAGCCTGGGACAAGTTGTTCACAAAGTATCCATCCAACACAGCCATGTTGAAAACTTCATCGGCCAGTGTCAGTTCGGTGAGTACACATGCACAATCTGACAGTGACTCACAGAGCCATATTGCCCTCAAACAAGTCAATGGATATGGCGCTATGGATTGTGGCAGTGATTCCATTTCACGGGAGTGTGTGTCAGCCAACTTTCCTTGCATTGCATCTGCTCTGAAGTGGGGAACCCAGATTCTGGGGTTAAACTCAGCAGTGCCTTCCACCTCAACAGCAGAAGCAGACTACACCATTAGGACACTGGAGGCAGGAAATGACCACCACCATGTTCAGGTCCTTGTCACTGGCAGCCTGCACTTAGTGGGTGGTGTGCTGGAACTGATTGCACCTGATATGAATGAATGAATGGATGATTATGTACAAGGTGACAGTTAACATAAATTGGCAGTATTTTAACAATACCTCAACAGCTTCTTCTTTTTTTGTGCATTTTTTCTTCCAGTTTGACTTCAAAAGCTGCAATTTGCATTAAATGTTTTGCTTAAATTTGCATGAAAATTCTTTTATGATTTGCATGAATAAATTGGAGTCTGTGTGGTGGCCGGCCTGCCAGCATAGTAACTTTAACATTGCATTTTTCTTGGATGCAGTAAAGCACTTTTTTTCTTGGGAAAATGGCGCTTGATAAAAAGGAGTATTTTATTATTACCATAATCATTATTATATAAATGTCCAATGTATAATTGGACCACCCTGACCACACCTCTATTATCTTTTTATACCCCCCATAACAGCAAAGACTGGGTTGATAATAAAAGGCTTCCAGCTGGCCTTGTGATGGTTCAGCCTTGACAATGAAAGTATTAGATTGTAATTTTAATTGTGATATTTGGCTCTGTACTAAACATTACAGCTTGTTCATATATGTAATGTTACAACTGTACAAGCACTTCACTGTCATTTCCAGTCATGTTAATCATGAACTTGCATAGGTTTTCAGTGTTGTTCACAGTCAAGGGAATTGGATTTATTGGTCACTGTTCAGCTCAACCAGAATAAGACTGTCTCTGCTGCAACTTCTGCATGTCACTGTGTACAGTGTACTTCATCAGCCCAATCCCAAACTGGAAGTATCCATCCATCACTTTCATATTATATTGCTCAATAATTATATGAGAAAAGATTTGTTTTAAACTAAATCTGTGGCAGATCACTACTGTCATTCAGTGTTAGTCATGTTAGAATGTCTTATTTTGCCTCTCCATTCAGTCTTCACTGATGTTCACCATGCACTGTTCTTGATCCAACGTACATCTTGTGCTGCTGTTTGATGGTTCAGCAAGAGACATAATCATATTAATAATGGAAATTTGTAAAGCGCCTACCCAGCAGTTCAAAACAATACACATAATGGACATCAAGATGGAAAATGTTATCAGCAATTAACAAAAACTAGCAGACATCAACAAGGGTTCCAGCATCAAACTATGTGCAATAAAACTATGTGCAAGGTGTGTGTGCACATGCATACACACACACTGTACAGACTGATAGGGGTGAGAAGAAAAATTTATTGTGTTTTCTTTTAAACAAGGTCTTTGGGGAGATTGTTCCAGATGTGGGGGTTGAAGTGTAAAAAGGTGCAAAAGTCATGGGTTTTGCAGTTGAAGCACTGAAAGATTCAGTGCTTTAGGAAATCATTTATTATTATTGTCATGTTTAAAAGCAAGCCACGAGTAGAGCATGCTGGAGGGCTGAAAAGGGACAGAGCTGCAAGCCAAGAAATGGATTGGTCTGTTATTATCTGCAGGGCTTGAAAGCCTGTGAAGACTAGATGGGCCTGTGCAAAGTTTAGCCAAATCTGCAAACAGAATCAACAAACAAGGGAATTAATAAGATGTCACAGAAACACAACAAAGACCAACGGTAACTCACACCTGGAATACATATGAGTAAACACAAGGTACATAAACTCCACCGGAGGTTCATCAGCGTTATCGTAAGTGACTCAGATCTTTGTTCTCTTGTTTGTGTGATGGTTTTCCAGTGCTAATGAACTCCCTTGTTTATTGAAAATGTAGCAAAGTTGAAAATAAGCCATCACCTCTTAACAAGTTTCAAATACAGTATCATTTGATGCGTTTTCGGTATCATTACATTGTTTTCAGTGTGGCTTGTTTGCTACCAATCCAGTTTCAGCAGTTGTATTCATTATTTGGATGTCACGAGACCATTGAGCTATTAATCAATTTGAGCATGCCTTGTGCCAAAGGGATGCCAACACTGCCATCTTATGGTGTCCTTTTCTGCCGGATATTGCGAGCTGATAGAGCTGTGTGAAAGTTGAGGTGGTCATCCTTATGTAGACTAAAAGCACTACGATTTTTCAGTAGTTCTTTCAGTCATCTTTGTATCGACAGCACTGTTTATGAATGGCTTCCTTGTAAAAAGAGAGCAAAACTACTGTACATTAAAAGTAATAAAATTGTATATGTGTCATTTTCACGTTTGGAATATGCAAAAAAGCGGAAAGAAGCTGTAGATCTAGCGCTATAGTTATTAGTTTACTTGTCCTGAGACCCATGGACAATAAAGAGACATCGATCATAGATGACTTTCCTTGGTCCTTTTTCAAGGCCTGCTAGGCTGATTCCTACAAAACAAATATATACACACACACACAAACACATATATATAGTCATAGGAATCTAGCTGACCATGCAGGCTTTGACAAAACCCTCTGATGGGCGAAAAAAAATTGGAATAAAAGTTTTCAAACCAAAACATGCTTGGACTTACGGTTATACGTTCTCTCTCTCTCTCTCTCTCTCTCTCTCTCTCTCTCTCTCTCTTTATATATATATATATATACGTCATAGGAATCCAGCCGACCATGCAGGCCTTGACAAGCCCTCATGGGTGAAAATTTGAAATTTGTCCAAAAACAATCACTTGGACTGTTGTTATACATTCTCTCTCTCTCTCTCTCTCTCTCCAAAACCTGCCTATTTCGCAGAATCGGCAGCTAATTCCTCGGAATCGGCAAATCAGCAAATTTGCCCATTACGCGGAATCGGCAGGTTTGGGAAGCTCAGTGAGTGAGTGAGTGAGAGAGAGAGTGTGTGTGTGGGTGTGCGTTTGTGTGTGTGTGCGTGCGTATATGGGTCATTCTCCTGAAAACTGGACAAAGTTTCCCGATGAAATAAAAATTAAACTAAAACATGAAACTTTTTACCGCTATATTTCTGATGTAATGTGTTTGGAGAAATAAGTGAAATGCCACAATAGGTAAATGCATCATTATTTCTTGCTCTGTGAGCCTTTTTTTGATAAAAATCCGACATTTTCATGGCCGCCATTTGTGACATGGCTTTGGGAAGGTTAGCTGATCGCAGATGCTTCCTTGGAATCGTTCATGATTTAATAAAAACAGGTTTCATGAGAAAGAAGGAGGCCAGTTCTTACATACAAATGGTACTTATTGTGTGTTGCTTGCAAACAACTCCAAACAAAGGAAAGATAATCAGTGTCTCACATGTTACCGATGGTGTCTTCTGAGTGTATATCACGATATTGAGACTTGTTCACAACGGAAACTAAAAAACTGTCTCTTTTTCACCAGCTTAGTAGATAACCACATTTCACCTTATTTTTAATGCTTGTTTGATGACAAAGAATAGATACAAAATAAATTACAGTCATTTCTTCTGGGGTGGTTGACGTGGTGTCTTACAATGGTGTAACGTGCGAGCACACAAAATAATTATTTCTGCCTGTACCATTGACTTTCGACCTACCCTAACGTACCTGTCCACAAGCTGACTTGCGGCAGCAACGTTTGACCTCTTTTTGCGCTGTGTGTGGTGTATTATTTTACTAGAAAAGAGAACGCACTGTGGTGTCTTCAGGGGTGAGGGATGTAACGCTCGTGACACATATTTGTTCCCAGTCGGCTGAGTGTTTGCAACCTTTTGTAACCAAACTTGGTATTGTGGTGCACCACCATGAGCCGGAATGTCATGGGATTCTATCTTCAAGATCAAGGTCATAGTGTGAGCTTATATAATCAAAATATGAAGGTTTCTACTTTTTAGTTCTAAACAAATGAGTCTTTTGCAACCAAACTCAATTTGATTGTAGATAATCATAAGCAAAGAAGTGTCCAGTGAAAATATTAGATTGCTGTGTTCAAGGTCACTGTCCCAGCCAAGGTTAAAAGTTTCAGTTAATGTTAGTTTGGATATCTTATACATCGCTGAACCATTTGTAAACAAACCCAGTATGGTGAGACATTATAAGCCAGAGAGTCATATGCGAAAAATGGGTTTCTATCTTCAAGGTCAAGATCACATTAGTTGGATTTCGGTTCATACAATCAAATATGACTATTTCTATTATATGTTCTGAACTGCTGATTTTGTTGGGCGACCAACTTAGTTTGACAGTGCATGTTCATAAGCTGGAGTGTCTTGTGAAAAGGTTGCTTTGCTGTATTCAAGGTCAAGGTCACAGTGAACGTTCTGAACTTCAGAACAATATCTGATTGGTCAAACTTAGTATGGTGATGCATCATCATCAGCCAGAGTATCATTCAGAAATATAATTTTGCGATGTTCAAAGTCAAAGCCACAATCGTTTCTACTAGAACTACTGAAACTTTTGCAATCCAAATTAGTTTGATGGTACAGGGTAAGACACCGTGAAAATATTATTTTGCTTTTGCACAGGGCGTGAGACAGAGAATATGGCTTGGGGGACTGTGGACTAGATTGCTGCCACTCTTGGCTATCCCAATATCTGAAGCAGGGGTCAATACCGGTTCCAATCAAGAAAATGTGGAAAGAACATTGCTTGTTTATTAAGTTTTTGGGGTTAATGGTTCAAGTGTGTTATTCTTATATCCTTTTGTACTTGTGATGATGTCCACATAACATGTGAGACAGATTACTAATTAAGTGCGATTGGTTATTAACTTTGAAAGCAAGAACAAATATCCTTCTGACATGTATATTTATATATACGGTATACGGTTCAGACCAAGTTAGTGCAATGCATCCCCGCCCCCCCCCCCCTCCCCCTCCCCTCCTCCCCTCTCTTCAGTGTATTGTCTCTTGTTTTCTCGTTATGATAATGATGTAGTTGGCACCAATTTAAGATGCAGTGGACAGGTGTGTAAATGTTCCATTTGAACCTTGCCATATTTTGATGATTTTGCAAAGAAAAATTCATTCTTACTTTACACTCTTTATTCGATTGTATAAATCCAGCGAAGCAAACATCAACACACTGAGAATATACACATATGTTTCTTATCAATTTAATACTTGTAGTGCACTGTGTCACCACCTTTTGTCACAATCTCATATGATAGGAATCCAGCCGACCGGGCAGGAATAAAAGCTTTTCAAACCAGTACATGCTTGGACTGTTATACGTTCTCTCTCTTTCTCTCTCTCTCTGGGAGGGAGACACACACCGCACACACCACGAAGTCAACTGACCAAACAGCTGAGTGTTACAAGGAAAACCCACACAACCCCAAAAAAACCTGCAACACAATCACAGTAATTCAATTCGTTCACGCAGTCCGCGCATGCAAGTACATTCCCTTCAACTGACCATTCCCTCGTACATTGTTCTTCGTGAGCCGGTTTGTCCTAACGGTAAGGCGTTAAGCTGGTAAGCGGAGGGACCTCGGTTCGAATCCGCTTCGGCTCTCCTTTCTCTTCAAAGGTTGTGGTCTGTGGACACTGTCTTGTGGCTTTGTCCCTAACAATTATCAAACATTATTTGTTACAACTGAACGTGTGTTTGTGTGTGATGTGTGTGTGTCATGGTCAACTGACCACAGCTCAGTGTTCAATCTGTGTTGCAACCCTTTGACCATTTACTGACCCAGTCGGCGCACATTGACATTCAACTTACCATTTGCTCATTCATTCTCATTACCACACACAAATATTACAGATGAGAATGCGTTAAACAACAGTAACAATAACGCCGTCGATGCGATGCAATAGCAAGCCAGCGACTAGTATGAATACTTTGTTAATATCAATTACGGTGACAGAATACTTTGTTAATACAAATTTTTGACAGACTGCTATGGACGCTTTCTTAGTACAAATTACTGGTTTAATACAAATTACTGACAGGCTCGTATAGATACCTTGTTGCAGGAGTGTAATTTTGACAGTGCAGCCTGTTGCGGCACGTTTTGTCACTAACGAGGTAGTGACAAATCGTGCAGGCATTGCATCTTTTTTCACTTGGATCAGTACATCTGATATTGTGTGTATGTGTGCGTGTGCATGCGTGCGTGCGTGCGCGCGCGCGCGTGCGTCAGAGACAGATAGACAGGGAAGGAAAGGAGAGAAAGTCAGAGAAAGAGAGATAGTGAGAGAGAGAACGAATATGTGAGACATAATGAGAGAGGGGGGGGGGGGGGGGGGGGGGGGAGACACACAGGGAAGAACGAAAGAGAGGGGAAGAAAAAGTGAGACAGAGGGAGCAAAAGAAAGAGCGATAGCAAGAGAAAAGGTGAGGGAGGGAGAGAGAGCGAGAAAAAACATGTTAGGCACATATTATACTACAAAATGTACAAGACTCTGCATGGAATGAAACATCACTCCTAAAGTCAGTCGACGTTTTACGTTACCTTTTACAAACCATACCAGCCATTCAATCAAACAAGGACATCTACAACACACAATCAAACCACATTTTCACTCAGTCTCTTTAATCATATTTCACACAGCTCACAGAGGTACGTGCAGCAGCCTCATAGTCTATATATACACAAAGCAATAGAGAGACCTGTTGACATTCTCACATTTTTCGACAGAGCACATTACCACATTCCTGTTTCTTATCTTTATCATCATCTGACAGTTCAACACGTTGCAACACTGAGATTTATGTCGATTCAACGCAGTCATTTGCTCACCCAGTCGGCACATACAAATACATTGAAATGCAACTCCCCAGAAACACACACATATGACTACATGGAACAGAGCGCCAACGATGCCTGACGATGATCCAGGACGATGCAGGAAAGACGCCCATCACTGTCGCGATGACCCAATGTTCTGTAAATGATTCATTTGTGAGCATACTGGACCTTCAAACCTTCTATCAGCGACTTGTTTTTACTTTGTTCACGGCGTAAGTAGGCTTTTTGTTTATAAATGAAGGGTTGTAACTCATAACTGGTTTGGTTTTGTCAAGGTGTGTGAGGCAAGTGAACGCAATCTTTTTGTGTCCTCTTAAAGTTGAGCATTTCTCTACACCGTGCAACCCAAAATAACTGACACACAACTCTCAATCTATCTCTATCTATATATCTATCTGTCTTTCTGTCTATACTGTGTGGCAGTATTTGATCATCTAATTGTGTTTTCTGACACAAAACAAAACCTACGAACCGTTTGAGCTGAAATTGGATGTGCCGCACGTTGGCCTCAAAGACGGGAGAATTTTGAAACAAAACTGAGACGAGCCGGTCGGGTGTTATCTACTGACCTGAGAAACCGAACTTTGAGCTGTGAAAATTTTGTTTTTAACGACACTGATCCCGGCTATACTTTTTGCATCAGATCTTCGTAAAAAAAAAAAAGATCTTTGTAACCCTGTAAAAAACAAAACAAACAAAAAACGGTATTCCGGGGAAGAGAAATAAACTAAGAAAAAGGTCAATCTTAAAAAAACAGAACGTGCGTTAAAAACACCATGTAATAGATGAATGATTTTTCAATCCCGTACCTTCATTTTATTACATGTTTAGTTTGACAACACCACGACGTGTTGCATACGTCTGCGACAGCGTCAAAAAGTTTGATAACTGGGCCATATTTATGCAAATTCAGAACCATACTGATGCAACTTTTTGAAGCCACTTGTTTCAGAAACTTGCTTATTGTTAAAATCTAGACCACCGAAAATTTAAACGTGAAAGATGTTCCTTACATTCTTAAAACTATGTTACGTTGACTTTGACCACACGAAACCGCGTTGCAAAATTGTGCGACAAACATCCAGAATCGAAAAGTTGCTGGATGGTGTTGTTGTTACAGGGCCTACCGCTTAATAACTATGGAGTGGAATGTAAAGAGAATAGTGCTATGTAAAATATAAGAAAATTTCCAATCAGTTACATATCTCTGTATGTTAACTTTGGTTTGATTTAAAACACAGTGCGCTGTGATGCAAACAGGCATGACGGCGTCATAAAATTTCAAACTTGACCCTAAAAGTTGCACACTTATGCAGCTTTTTCAAACCACTTGCGTCAGGAACTTGCATATTGTTAAAAATCTAGAGCACGGAAAATTTTAAGAGTGGCACCACGTAGAAGGATTGTTCTACCTGTTCCTTACATTTTGAAAATCATCTAACGTTAACTTTGAGCACACGAAACAGTGTTGCAAACTTCTCTCTTTTTTTTCTCTTTTTTTTAAAGAGGAAAGTTGTTTTTAATCATTTATTAGAGATGACAAACAAAATGCAGTCATTCGGGTGGCATACTTGACAATGAGAAAGGCCAAGAAGTTTTTACTGGATATAAATCATGTATTTATATGTTCTGCCCCAAACAGCTTTTTTAAAATGATAGCTTGTGAGCTTGGCCCATTAATGATGGGCCAGTTTTGCCAGCTCTTTGTCTGCTTGGAAAAACAAATGTATCTGTTGGAAAAGGAGGATTTAATGAACGTGTTTTGTGCTCCTGCTTGCATAAACTGAGCAAACAGCAACGTATCTGACACCGATGGATGTGGGATTGCCTCGAAATGTATGGATCTGTCCCACAAACACTTGACACACCAAGTCTGCTTGGAATGCTTGCAATGGTTAGTACTCCTCCTTAGACTTCCAGCAAGACAATGCGCTAGGCAATTGGTGATTCTCTGACAGGCTAACAAAAATAAATAAATCAAACTGCTCAAAGCAGTCGATACAGTTGGAACGTAACGGTAGCCTTGACCGCCAGAACTGGCACAAAATGCGGATTGTTTTGCTGTGCTGTCAACCAGTACTGTGCTAGCTATAAACTTGCATTTATTGGTCTGCCAACCTTGCGCACCATATGCCATAGCGAGAAGCTTGCAGTCAAGACAATGTGAATAGTAACATGTGTATGTCAGTGAAGACCTTGTATCTGCACATATATATGTAGGAAGGTAGGAATATATACATATGTAAACATTTCGAAACATATGTATGACATTACAATAGTAATTCGTTCAAATGAACGTCGAAGAGTGTAAAACGGGAAATGGAGAAACAGCTTTAGTACTTTGACATTACATTTAAGAAGGGTATAGAGGGCAACTTTAAAAAAAATCAGTTGAAAAGACAGAGGCACAGAACACATAACAATCGTGATCAAGACACTGTCAAAGCTGGTGCTGATTTAATAACTTGCGGTATGTAAAATGTATGCAGACGTCCTCGAAACTTTTACAGAACAAGACTGAACAGCATAATCTTTTTTTTTTCACTTGGCAGCTTTTTTTCACTAACCAAACTAAAATAAAAATGACGTGCAGAACACAAAATACTTTTCAGGTGGGGAAAGGCTGCGTAGTGAACTGATGCACTGGTTGGTGTGGAGAACAATGCGAACACCAAACAGATGAAAGGTGGTAATATCAACCTGAACTGTCCAACAGGGTTTCTTCAATGTTCCAACTTGGAAACTTGGAAACCACTGGTTACACCACAGGTCCCTCAAAACTCAGGCAGGGAAATTGTCCATGAAAACGAAAATTTCCGTGGCCAAAAAGACAAAACAAAATTCAGTGGGGAAAACAGCGGAACACACACACAAAAAAAAGAAGAAAAAAGGAAGGACCGATCTTAGCTCCGCACCGAATACCTGCGAAATTGTACGGAGTGTGTTCACATGTAGCTATCGCCTGGCTTCGTCGCGTAATAGCGTACTAGCTGTTACTCTCAAAGCAGTCGATAGGCTGGCAATATGCTTTTTTTCTTCTTTTTTTAATACCTTTTTTGTAGACGGCCGGTGGAAGTTGCATGTTGAAAGTAAGGAACAACAAACGAGCCACAGCCAGAGGTTCCTGATTTTATTTCTTCTTTTCTTTTGGATGTTATTCCCTCTCGCCTTCTCTCGCTCTCACTTATAGTGACGTCTCAGATCATAGTGACGTCTAAATCACAACACGTAACACATATGTAAAAGATCGAATGACGTACACACACGAAAGAACACCGACAGAGCGACACACACAGAGTACATACAAGAGTACATACAACAACACAAACACAATGTGCAGATGCACTGGGTTATATCCCCCCAGCTCAATCACCACCAGCGTCCTCGCTGGTGAATTAACATCATTCAAAGGCTACTAAGAGTTGAAATGGATCAGATCATCTCAGCAGAACCTTACCGATATTTAGTGACCACCAACGCCTTCATTGCTGGAACACACGACAGAAGATCATTCTAGAGCTAGATCTACTAAGAGTTGAATTAACAAATCATCAAAGTAGAACCCACGCAGATCGACAATACACTATAATTATTCAGGAGCTACTGAGAGTTGCATTAACAAATCATCAAAGTAGAACCCAAACATAACCACTTTAGACAACAACAATTCCATTTCCCCAAGGTATTACTGAAGGCTTGAGCAACCGTACCAAAAGAAACTATCCACAAAATAGTAGAACAAAGTATGCAAACAATACCACCGGCGGGTGAGACCAAAATTTAACGTTTCTAAGTGCAAAATAAAGAACCAATGTAAACATCTGTTAGAAACAACACAACCGGTTAGATAACACATGCCATTCACTAAGAGTCATGAACTAAGATTCTGCGCATCCGGTGTGTGCTAACATTGGCAACGGCATACAAGATCAATGTCCGACTGTTCTTAGCACAATACAGTTCAGTCCAGTGTTACATTACTTGTGATATGGTCGCCACAATGCACTTCGGGGTACATTTGCTGTATTAGGATTAATACCCTTGTTTACACGGGAAGTTTACTCTCAGTGCAGGTTGGGCAGACGTAACGTCGTCTGGAGTACGTGAAGGGCTGGAAGCAGCAGTCACAGAATGTCTGTTGTTGCTGATGCTGGTGCTGATGATGGAGCTGGACCAACGTTGACAGGCCGACCCAACCAGAATTCTCCTTGGTCTGGATAGTGCTGTTCTGGTGGCATAGACGCATCTAATGCTTGTAGTAGTACATCTTTGGCAACCTCCAACGGGATTCTGGCATGCAACAGATCGTCTCGACTGACGGTCCGTTCCTGTCCACCAGCAAACGGATTGCCTGCATACACGTAAATACCTGGGTATCGCCGTGCTGTCTCAATATACAGCTCTGGACGCCATCTGTCTTGTATTTTGCTCCTGCCGTCGACCCGGTTTCTCATGTACACAAGATCACCGTTAGGTGGATGATCAGCGGCCCTCTGGCCTGTCTGTTTCACCCTCTCTGTCACAGGCTGCTGCAGGTGTTTCAGTGCTCTCGCATGTGCATCTTGAAGCCGGAGACGATGCTGTCTTACCCATTCTGTAGGTCCCACTACAGAAGGCGCTGCGCGACCAAATAGGTAGTCTACTGATAGTTGTGGTTCCTGCAGAAGGAAGTGTGGCGAGAAACCTGTCGAGGCATGTTGTTGTAGCTCTGACAAATACTGTGTGGCCACTTGGTCTTCAGTTCTGGGGGAAGAGAGCGTAGCAGCTCATGCTGGGCATTGCCACGTGGATGGTATGGCGTGGTTCGAGATTTGTGGATGCCATATAGCTCACAAAGACCAGCTTGGATTCAAAGTTCCGACCCTGGTCACTATGAATCCTCTGTGGAACTCTATAGCGTTGAAACCAATCGCGAACCATCACTTTGGCGATTGTCACCGCTTCTTGGTTGCTTGTGGGGATGGCTAGAGTACGAGTACATCTTCTTTTCCATCACTGGCGGTTTCCATCTTCGTGAAGTCTATGGCCAGGATCTCGAGAGGACGACTGGCCAAAAGATGACTGGCGCGCGGCCCATGGTGCACCGCTCACAGTTGTCGATGTAGTCTTTGACCTCTCCGTACATACCAGGCCAATACACACGAGATCTCAGCAGCTCCACGGTTCGTTCGTAGCCCTGGTGACCCATCTTGTCATGAACAGCTGCAATGACGTAGGCCGAAGGGCGCTGGGCAGAGCCAGCTGCTCGAGGACACCACGTCGCTGGTCTGTCTGCGATAAAGAACCCCGTCCTTCAGGAACAAGTGTGGATACTGTTTTACCAACGTCATAGGAGGTTCCTTACTGACTGGTTTAGCTGGCCATACTGCAATGACAGGACCAATGATTTGATCCTGTGTTTGTAGTTCGGCTATGGACAATCTGGGAAGAATCTCCGTTGGAGCGGCTTTGTCTGTCTCTTCCTTTTTGTCTGCTGATTGCACGGGACTATCGGTGTCTCCTGAGACATCAACACAGAGGGATGAGTCAACAGCCAATTGTTCATTCCACGTCTCATAAACGCTGGCGACTTCTGGTCCGTCACTGGGGGTTCTAGAAGAGAATCAAATAGCATGCGTGAAAGTGCATCAGGGGGATTGACTGCCAGGTCGGTACTTGATTTCAAAGTTGAACTGTGCTGCCCATCTGCGCTGCCCATCTTTGTTCTAAAGCGCCTAACTTTGCAGAGCGGAAGTAGGTCAACGGGTTGTTGTCCGTAATGATGGTGAAGTGTCCTCCAAGCAAGTAATAGCGACATTATTCAGTGATCGCCCATTTCATGGCCAGAAATTCCAGCGTCATGCTGCTGTGCAGGGAGCTGTTCTTTTCACTTGGTCTGAGGCACAGGCTACGACATGTTCCTGGGACAGGATGGCACTGAGCCCGTCATGACTTGCAGTTCAGTCACAGTTTTCGGCGTTGGCCAGTTCTGCACAGCTTCTACTTTGCAGCTCACTCCTTCCGCTGATATGGTGTTTGACCTGGCGCCTCAGGAACTGACACTTGCTCAGTTTCAACTTGAGCCCTGTTTCAGTCACACGTCGTAAGAGCCATTCTAGGTATTCCAAGTATTCATCTATGAGTAGACAAGAAGGTCATCCAGATAGACCAAGAGAAACTGAAACATGAAGTCCGACATCGTGGCATGCATCAACCGTTGGAAGATGGTAGAAGCTGACGTCAAGCCCATCGGCATCCTGGTCTATTCAAAGAGACCGAAAGGCATAGAGAACGCCGTCTTGTGTTGATCCCGAGGATCCATGGCTATTTGGTAATAGCCACTGGCGAGATCTAGCGTTGAGAAATGCTGGGCTCCGACCAGTGCGTCCAGAGACTCCTGAATCCTAGGGAGTGGGTACGTATCACCAACAGTCTTAGCGTTCAGCCTTCTATAGTCCACACACAATCGAAGGCTTCCATCTTTTTTCCGTACTAAAACCACGGGTGCTGTGTAGGGGCTCTATACAATGACCTTCCGAGCTAGCAGTCCTTTGATGTGCTCCTTGACTTCTTGAAGCTGATTTGGAAGGATAGAGCGCTGGGCTGTGCCACTGGAGCATCGTCCGTCGAGTGAACACAGTGCTTTACTGCCGAGGTCATCGTCGTCCTTTGTAAATCCGTGAGCATATCTGTTCAGTAGAGCCTGTAGGCGGGCTCGCTGCCCATCCGTCCCATCGAAGGCAGGGAAGGGGACAGCCTCATGTACCGCTGCCTCCGCTGTTGGGTGCTCCACGGTGATGGTCATCTCAATGCAGGCTGTGGTGATCTCCTTCGTCACTCTCGACGCCATCGATTGCGTGTAGAACTGCTACTGGAGTGCGTGACGGCAAAATGTAATCTTCCTCTAATAAATTTGCAATGTGTTGCACTGTTGCATCTTCACTGACGAGGGTTGACACAAATAACAAACCTCCAGGTAGAGGCTGTGCTAAAGGTGATGCCAAAAGCTGGCGCAGTGACTTCTGCACCTCTGTGATGCGATTGGTAGCGAGACACCTGGCCGGAATGAAGCTCTGATTTGCCACTCGAGCCACACTCCTCACAGACGTGTGTGCTCGAGACGGGCCTCCCGAAGAGCTGGCTGTAGGCAGAGGGCACTGTTTCCAAACTACCGAGAACGTTGCCTGCCTTTACCAACACATTCATCCCCACTAGGGCTGGCACGTGCCACTTTCTTTTTCTGGTGGCTGGGTCACTGGAGTCTCTAACCACTAACACAGGCACACTTTGTAAACTTTGTCCTAACAATTCCAGTTCCGCAAAAATCAGTCCACTGTATGGAATCTCCAGTCCGTTTGCCGCCTTCAATGTCACGTGAGTCAAGGGTAGTAGGTCAGCGTGTTGCAGATTTTCTGCACCCTACCTCTCAGTCACTATAGTCACCTCACTCCCTGTGTCTACTAATGCCTTCACCTCCTTGCCATTAATATGTACATCTACTGCGATGCCCATCGCCCAGTAAGTCCTGCAATGTTCATTTCCCCTGTTGCCTGACTTTCGGCAACGGGGACCACTAGTTTCCCTGCTGGGATGAAAATCGTGGTCCTCTACCTCTCCGTGGGCTGTCAAGTCGTGTTCCGCCTTGGTCGCGGTCCGCGGTGGTGTGGGTGGTGTTGTGTTGCTGGCGATGCTGTTGTTAGTATCTTCGCCTAGATCTGTAGTCACGTTCCAAGTGGCCCGGCTTCCTGCACCAAGAACAGACTGACTGCACTCGTGGTGGGGGCTGTGCTAGGGCGGCTTGTTGCAATGCAGTCTGCAGCTCCTCCGTCTTCGTTGTCAACGCTGCTATCTGCGCACGCAGCTCCTTGAGCTCTTGGCAGGTCGGTGACGGGGCCGCCTGGACTTGCTCCGTTCGCACCTCTACCTTATTCTCTTCGCGCATCCAACGAAGTGCTTCAGCGCGCGCCTGTTGGAACGTAGCCCCATCACGCTCGTCGAATGTCGCGACGCATCGACGAAACAGTCCAAGAGCATCCCATCAGACACAGTCATCGTTCACTTTAGCGTTCGTAAAAACCTTGACGGCGGCTGTGGAAAGCGGTCAAGACAGCGGACAGGCCCCACCGGTAGCCGAATGCCACTTTTAAAATGGCCAAAAGTTCTGCGGCAGGTCGACTCAGCACCTCCTTCCTGGCGCAACCAGCTAGCGCCTGTAGCAGCCACTCGACTGCGGCACCATGCTCCATTTTATAGTTCACAATAATTCGCCCCGCTTCAAATCATCGGCTTCACACTCACTTTCGTCTCCGGTAAATGTCCGTAGTTTTGGTGGCTGAATGGCACGCAACGCCTGGTGGAATGTCCCCTCCATGGTGCTCGTTAGAAGTTCGTTCGTTGTTAGCTGGGATGTTATTCGACTTCCTTACTTCCAATCCTGCTCGTCAGTGCCAGATGTAGACGGCCGGTGGAAGTTGCAGGTTGGAAGTAAGGAACAACAAACGAGGTTCCTGATTTTATTTCTTCTTTTCTTTTGGATGGTACATACGAGAGGTCGTTATTATTTCCTCTCGCTTTCTGTCGTTCTCACTTATAGTGACGTCTCAGAGTGACGTCTAAATCACAACACGTAACACATACGTAACAGATCGAATGACATACACACACGAAAGAACACCGACAGAGCGACACTCGAATCGAATGACATACACACACGAAAGAACACCGACAGAGCGACACTCACAGTCCATACAACAACACAAACACAATGTGCAGATGCACTCGGTTACATTTTATTCAGTTTTTTGTTGTTGAGAAAAACATCAGTATCCATTCACATAATTACATCATATATTTCAATGATAAGAGCGGAGAACAACTATTCACGCTTAACAGTTGTAGAAGAGATAATATGGAAAAGAGAGTGAAGGAGACTGATGCACGCACACACACACACACACACACACACACACACACACACACACACACACACATGCACGCACGCACGCACGCATGCACGGACGCACATACGCACGCACTCACATACGCACGCACTCACGCACGCACGCACGCACGCACGCATGCACACCCACTGGATAGGAAAGAGTGGTGAGAATGCAAGTGTCATAAACAATACATTCTAACTTTCCGACAGTGGCAATGAACAAACGTTTGTGCCCGAAAAGTTTACAATCATGAAACAACGACCCCAACAAAAGTTAGATCATACTGGCACTAGAGATCTTTCGGTTTCACTGTGCTATGTCTTCCCGTGCTATTCAAATTCTTATCCATTCTGTAAAACACCCTACAGGAAGCTTACAAATTTCTTAGAATGGTTAGAATGGAGAACAATAAATGGAAGCAGACACAAAGCAACAAAAGGTGCACAACACACTAAACTATTCAAGCATTATTCTTGATAATAAGGTCCAGTTTGACAAGAAGTCAGGTAGGGTCAGTTTCAGCTTTTGATTAATTTCGTATCTTTTTTTCAACTCCTTTCTCAGGTTTGATTTTTTTCATATCTGCAACCATATTTTGCATACAGAAATCAAAGACATCGTCACTTTTCAAATTATGATCTGTACCGAACAAGATAATTTTTTCATCGAATTTTAAGTTCTGAACGTTGTTGCAATGGTCAGATATAAATATTGATTCCAGAACAATTTGACATGTTGACATCTCCACATACAATGTTGGATACTATCTTTTTCTAGGTCACAGAAATTGCACAGAACATCTTGTGCAATGCCCATTTCTTTTAACACAATATTGGTTGCTAAAATCCTGTGTAATAATCTGATCTGGAACCATTTGAGTTTTACTTTTTGTATTTTATTTGTGTTTTTAAAGCAGGCTTTCCAGTCTGTTCCTTCTCCAAACTTATTTTCCATTTACTACACCAGTACGGACTTTTTCCATTTTCAATTAATGTCATAAAAAAATTCAGTTCCTTTCACTTGATTATAGATCTTTGCTAACCATTTCATTTGATTCAGTAATAATCTTGAGGCTTTTAAGATATGTTTTGATGGCCTGTACACATCCAAAGTATTTTAAATAGTTAACTTGAATATTGTATTTTTTTTCTTCTCAATTCGTGCTATTTATAAAACCGTCCTTCTTCATGCCTATGCAATCAATGCCTTTTTCTAACTTTTCAAATGCATTTTAGAATTTTACAAAAACTTCTTCCTGTGTTGCTAATGCTTCCTCTTCTGGCTTTACTTTGTATCGAAAAAGTTCATAGATTTGAAATGCCCTCCCAGAATCTATTACTGTGGACCTGTTTACTGTAAATGCTTGGATTATAGATGTCTATGTGATCCATGTCTTGGTACATTTGACATGCGATTTGTTTCCACCTATGATTTGTATAATACCCAGACCGCCATCCACACACACACACACACACACACACACACACACACACACACATTCTATCAACGCTTCTCCGTGATCTGGAAATCTTTCTCTTTCTGTCAGGCACCACACACACACACACACACACACACACACACACACACACACACACGCAAAAGGTGAGGAAATTAAAGAACCACTTGACATAAATAAAGAAGTTAAAAAAATTGATAGTAATTTGTATAAAGCCAAGGACCTAGAAGAGTGTGAGATTGAACAACTGGTAACGGAAATTTCAAAACTATCTGTGGAGGAATCAAGATGATTAGAAGGGAAAATAACAGTAGAGGAGTCAGGAACAGCGTTGAAAAATATGAAACATGAAAAAAGCCCTGGTACAGATGGTTTTAGGGCAGAATTTTTCAAGTGCTTTTGGAAGCAGCTTGGACCATTTGTAGTGAGAGCATTAAATAAGGCATTTGATGATGGTGACCTATCCATCACTCAAAAGGAAGGCATTATTACTTGTATTCCCAAGGGCAACAAACCTAGAGATAACATTAAAAACTGGAGACCAATCTCTCTCCTTCATGTCATATAGAAAATTGGATCTTCCTGTATCGCTAACAGAATTAAAAGAGTACTACCATCATTAATTGATGATGATCAGACAGGCTTCATTTCCAACAGATACATGGGTGATAACGTTCGGTTGATTCATGACTTGATAAACTATCTGAAGACAAAAAATAAGCCTGGATTGTTGCTATGCTTCGACTTTGAAAAAGCATTTGACTCTCTTGATTGGCGGTTCATGTTTAGGGCTCTTCGAGCATTTGATTTTGGAAAAGACCTTTGTAGATGGATAGATACCTTTTATAAAAACATCAAATCAACGGTAATAGTGAATGGACAGACAGCCCAATGGTTTACAGTAAAGCGTGGGTGCCGACAGGTTGACCCGATATCACCATACATATTTATTTTGTGTGTCGAAATTTTAGCAATCATGATTCGAGCAGATAGTGATATCAAGGGAATCTGGATAAACCAAGTAGAACACAAAATATCTCAATTCGCAGGTGACACACAACTAATGAACAATGAAGAGAAAAAAGCATTTGAAAAATCAATAGATGCAATTAATAAATTTGGAAAAGTATCTGGTCTGTTTTTGAATGCGGACAAAACACAGGCCATATGGTTAGGTAGCAAAAAATATTCAAGAATAAAATATATGCCGCATTTGAAAATGGTATGGAATCCAACTATGTTTAAGATCCTTAGCATATGGTTTACCCAGGATTTAAAAGAGTGTGCAGCAATGAACTACAATAAAAATTTCGACGAAGTTAAAAAACTTCAAAATTTGGTCACTTAGGACTATTACCCCGTTAGGAAGAGTTGCTATACTGAAGTCACTGATTCTGTCAAAACTGATCCATTTGTGGATTTTGCTGCCTGACCCCCCTGATAACTTTGTGAAAGATCTTCAAAAAATATGTTTTAAATTTGTTTGGAATGAAAACAAGACAGAATTGCCAGAAAGACGACAATAAAAGATGTAAAAAGTGGTCTAAATATTCCAGATATTAAAACGTATATTTTAGCTCTAAAACTCACATGGATAAAAAAGTTAAAGATATCAAAACATAAATGGAGAAATGTTCCGATGGAGTTGTATCCATTTCTTCATCAATTAGAGTGCTACGGCCCTTGCTTTTTCAACCAAACTGTCAAAAATAATTCCTTCTGGTCAGACGTCTTCAAAGCTGATGGAATTTTCTTTAGTAAAGTGAAACCAAACTCGACATCTCAACTTTTTTCTGAACCTGTTTTTTATAACAAAAATATGATGATCGGAAACAAGATGATCAAATACACACAGTGGGTTGACAATGGAGTGTACTGTATCGCTCATTTTATAAAAGAAAATGGGCGGTTTCGCACTCTTGCAGAATTTAATACAAAGTTTGACATGACGGTTGATTTCTTGACTTTTAATAGTTGCAGCAGTTCAATAAAACATTATATCAAGACGTCTATGATACTTATTGGTAATAACATGGCAAAGTACAATCTACTCTGCACCAAAGGCTCTATTACAACATTCTCGTAAACGACAACTGTACTCCAAATTGTTGCTTGAAATGGAATGAAAAACTGAAGTCAAAATATTTCTTGGAATACAGTTTTCATAAAAGTACAAAAAATAAAAGATGTAAAACTTAAATGGTTACAAATGCGCATTATACATAGAATAATAGCTACTAACATAGTATTAAACAAAATGGGAGTCACTGCTAACACTCAGTGTAGCTTCTGCAATGACGAAAAAGATAGCATTGAACGTATGTTTTGGAAATGTGCTTGTTTTTGGACTTCGCTAGAAAGAACATCGAAAGGAAAATGTGAGAGCGCTAAATGTAAAATTTACACAAAATCTTGTATTGTTTGGAACAGTAATAGACATCAAAACTGACACAGTCTTTGACTTAGTGATACTTCAAGCTAAGCAATTTATATACAAATGCAAACTCGACAAGTGCTTGCCAACTCTCTCTTGCTTCCTTCAACAACTGATGCTGAAATACAAAATAGATGATACAATGGAAAGATCAGCGGCGAACTGCCCACCATTATCTTGAACTGGCTCTGTTATCAGCCTATTTTGAAAACAGAAAACTGATAACCTCAGGGCATATGTAGTTATTTTAGATTTAGAATATATACACATGTGACAGGCAGTCAATCATTCATTGTGCAGGCAAATATTTGTCTATGAAGTACTTTGTCCAACTCTTTGTCTGTATGGATTATCTTTTTGTCGATTATGTATGTATAACATGTGCATGTATATTTGTATACGTATGTTATCCACTGCTGGAACGGGTGTACTCATATGTTCTATAATTGTGTTATATTTGTTACACTGAATTGAAAAAAAAAGAGAAAAAAAGACCAGAAAATTCGACAGAGAATCCATCAGAGCCTGGGCTTTTTCCATTCTTTCTTCTCTCTTTCCATTCTTTCTTCTCTTTAGTGCACATGTTTTTTCAACTGTAATTTTCCCCTTCAAATTCTCGGCTTCTTCTTCGGCTGTTTTGGGGTATTTTGTGATGAATTGTTCAATTTTACAATCTTCTGTTTTTCAGTTTTTATAAAGAGATTCATCAAACCGTTTTCTTTCTTCCAAAATTGCGTCAAAGTGCTGCCATCCTTTGCAACAAATTTTATTTTAGTTTCTTTTTCCAAGGCCACAATAGTGTTTTGTTATATTTTTCTCCCTCCCCAACCGATCTAACTCTTAATCTGAGCAGTACACTTTCCATTTTCTTTTGCCAGGTTTTCATTTGCGGCTTTTCAATTCTCCAGCTCCAGTTCAGTTTTATGAACCTTTTTTTCTATTCATCTGATTTTGGTTTCCAGTTCTTCCTTAAGTACTCTAATTGTTTTCTTTTTTTATTGTGGCATAAGCAATCGTTTTACTTGGTAGTACATCGAGAAACAATTGGTCTAATATTGTGAACTCTATTTCTTAAGAACTGGTTTTTAATCAGTTGTTCCTATCAAATGGTAAAGCAATTTCTTTCTCTATAGTGTCATTCACTTCTTGTACAAACTTGCTGTCTTTTAAAAGTGAGCTGTTAAATTTCCAGTATGTCTTCTTCTTTTTTGCAATCTTCCCCAAACGATACACACTTTGTAGCCCCAAGAGTTGCGCTGGTCGTGGCAGGAAATGCTCGATATGATGTGATGAAAATGCATGCATTATGTATTGTCATGCCAATAGTAGCGCCGCGGTTGAGTATGCCGCTGTTTGTCACTTTTGTTTTGCTTTTTTTGCTCTTAATCTCAGCAGTACATTTTCCAGGTTTTCATTTGCTTTTCTTTTTTTTGTGCGCCCCCCCCCCGCCCTCCCCTCACCGCCCCCATCACCACTATTTGAACTCAACCATTAATTCAGAAGGAGACCTCCACTCCCTTGACATACATTGACTATAGCACTCGAGGCGAGTGAAAATATCAAAAAATCTGATCACTCTTGCCCGGTGTGTGTGTTCTGTGTGCGGTCGGATTATAATCGTTACTGAACTGCAAATGATTTTTTGTTGTGGAGTTGATGCCTGTTAGACAAAAACTGTGTGGTCCGTAGCTACAGAACTGTACCTCCTCCCAACATCTCAGACACCCGTAAACTAGCACTGTGACACGCATACACCAACACACACTAACAGATGCCCTCCGCACTCGTTCGACGCGTCTGCCTCTATGGTTGGAGACCAACAAAGTCAACCGTTCATTAAGTACAACTGTGCACCACATACCTGCCCATTCAGGCTATTGTCTCCTGAACCACAGACCTACCTACCCGTCAGTTAATCAGTGGAAAATAACGCGCTAATCGCATGCTTGTGTAGAGTGTAGCTTGAGCGGACAGATAAGTGTGCATGTTAAGCTGGAATGAAAATAATGTACTGAACAGGTGGATTAATGAATGATCCGTGGATATGTAGAGCGGTGAGTCGAAATGAAAAAACAAAATGAACGGATAGATTGAAGAGCGAATGCATCTATGGCCAAGTGAAGATGTAGTCTTCGTGGTTAGCCGGAAGGAAAGCATCATGATAAAGAGGTAGATTTATTTCCGGGTAGATCTGAATTATATGTGGAACAGTAGTTGGGCGGACGGGTATATCGCGGAGGTAAATTGGAATGGATGCATAGCACTGATCTGGAAGTTTTTGAACGCGTGCATCTATTGACAGGTAGACAGTTGAATCGGCAGCCAGAAGCATCAAAATTAACAACATGTACATTCATTTTCGGGTGGCTTCACTTATGAGTCCATCTGAAGGCAGGTGAAAAATACACACAAATTGAACCGGTTGATTGATGAAAAGGTAGATCAGCGAATATTTAGAAGATCAGGTGAGAGGACAGGTCAGTAGTTGATCGGAATGAAATAATCCAAATGAAGAGGTGGGCATTTACACAAGTAGACGTGGTTAGACAAAAGAGAAGCATGGAGATAAATAGGTCACTTTATTTTCACGTGCATGTACACAAGTAGACGTGGTTAGAAAAAAGAGAAGCATGAAGATAAATAGGTCTCTTTATTTTCGGGTAGAGCTGTGTGTACCCCAGTAGATGAGTCGAAAGGTAACTGTGGATGCTGTGTACATGTAGAGCAGTAGAAATGTTGACGGGTTAATCAAAATAATCAAGGTACAGTAATCAACGGGTAGTTTGATGACAGGTAGTTCTTTGTGGTTAGACGAAAGAGAAGCATCAAGATAAATAGGTGAACGGGGTGTTGCAACGCAGTAGAAAGGATGACGGATAGATCTGACCGGTTAATCAAAATTAAAATTATAATGAACAGCTAGGGTCATGAAAGGGATCTTTCATGATATGGGGGGGGATCTCTGTGTAGGTACCCCAGTAGACGAGTTGAAATGTTATCTGTGCATGTTATGCCGAAAAAGAAGAAATAAACTAAACAGTGGACATGTAGAAAAGTTGACAGGTTAACTGTTAATCTGAATGAAAGTATAATGAATGAAAGTTTTATACTTACCTTACAGGACGGGCCATAAACTAGTAAGTAAGTAAGTAAACATGGTGCTTAACGTCCACAGAAACCATGTTTGTTACTTGAGTGGTTTATTTGTGTGAATGAACTGAAATTTGTGTAAAAACGTGACGCCGGCACCGATGTTTCAACGAACTTAAAGTGACTCGGGCCTAAACAGCCGATATTTAGGCTAGCGATTTCGTAGGCCTGGGACTATGAATATGATTGCTTTTGGCCTTGTTATGCTTGGAAAGTTGGTTTTTCTTGTTGTTTTTGTTAGTTTTTTTCCTGTTGTTGCGTCTTTACGTCTGATTCCAGCGGTTTCTCTCTCCTTTTAATAATACTGAGTTCTATCAAAAACTAAATTGTTTGATGGATCAATGATACTTTTATTTTTCGTCCTATTAAAAAAAAAGTGGAAACGATTGCTGTGTTATTTATATTATTACTGAATATCGGCGATCGGTCGTGACGCCCCGTCATCGGACAGAATATTGTTTAAAAAGCTCCACTCGGTTCATAAATGAATCAATTGCTGTAACAAGTCCATCAATGTGTGTGCCTTTACAGAAAGAATAGTCTGCATCGTCTATTTCAGCTGTTCTGTGGTTTATTTAGCTTTACCCTTCATCTATGAATCGGGCCTTACGCGGTAGGCCGGCTTAAATCACAAAGCTATTGACAATCGCCCCAAAATGGTAACCATGGACCGGGACTACACCAAAGTCCGGGCCGAGCCTCGGGCCTAAACAGCCGATATTTAGGCTAGCGATTTCGTAGGCCTGGGACTATGATTGCTTTTGGCCTTGTTATGCTTGGAAAGTTGGTTTTTCTTGTTGTTTTTGTTAGTTTTTTTCCTGTTGTTGCGTCTTTACGTCTGATTCCAGCGGTTTCTCTCTCCTTTTAATAAAAAAAAATTCTTTCTTTTTTCCCTTTCGTTTACTTTCACATGAGTACTAGATGTTCGTCAGCAAAAGCTCTTTCATTTTGGAGGGAAGAAAGATCGCATTCGCCGAGCGACACGAGCATAATGACTGATTAATGTGATCGTACGATTTAATGTTTGCAAATTATTATGAGAGCAAGTTTGCTTGACGTCTTACATTCTCACTTGATTTATTTTTCTTGTTATTTAAATTCATCTGCACAGCGTAGGCTACCTGTTTTCACAGCGGCCACTCGCCTTTCTGACAAGTTCAAAATGGCCGATTCAGTAAATGCCAAGAAGAATACTCCATCGAAGATGTCGAGAGATTATCGTTTTTACGAATAATCGCATCGTCCAGATCGCTTGGGTGTTGCAAAACATGGCGAATCACATCCAGAATCGGGGCCTGCCAGGCATGCCTTCACCTAATGTTTATGTTTACCGATGTTTGCGCGTGCGAAATACGTCGCAGGGAAGTGAACGAAGCGTGTCGGTGCGCATGCCCAGGTGGGATTGCGATGACGCGTGTGATGACAATTTTCTTATCAGCGCGAAGTCAGTGACTGTTGTTTCGACCGTTGTCCGCGTCCATGTATACGAACTTTGCCTAACTCAAAGTCTCGGACTCTAAAGTCAGAGCCTGGCCTACCGTAGTCCCGATTCATAGTTAAGGCCACATGTTTTTATTTCGACGATAGTGTCTCATCACGACCAATCAAATCTGAAACCTAAACGAACTACTCAATGCAGCAATATGTTCCGATCCCAGTTTTGTAGTACTAGGTGAGCGAGCATGGTTAGCGATTTACTTTTCTTGTCATCGACAAATCACGTCCAAACATTACGTGAGGTCCAATCACATTTACAGCACTTTTACACAAGTTTCACAACAAAAAATTTGGTGAAAAAATCATGGCTAATTTATATGTTATGGATTGATCGATGTGGCAAACAATGTAGTCCACTCCAAAGGCAGATAGTTTCGGTTGCACACTGTTCAGATTTGAAGACGAGAGTAACAATTCCTGTCATAATCACGACCGAGCATATGGTCAACTTTTATTAAAATGCTTCTTTCATTAAAAATGCTTCTTGTTTCAGCTTTTTAAACACAACTTGGCGACTGTTTTAGAAACGGAAAACAAAAAGACAATAAAAAAAGAAAAAGAAGAATAGTAGATGTAACACAGTAATAATAGTTGCTATATCTGTCATGTTTGTATGATACTGCAGTGTCAAAATGTTGACTGGATCAAAGCAGAAATCTATCAAATGTTAGACTGTCTTGAGATTTTTGATTGGACGTGATGATGACAAAAATATCTTAATCTCTGATATGACTGAATTTTCTGCCTTTTTTCAGGTTTTTATACTGCATATCAAATAAACAATATTTCTACCATGTATCAGCTGTGTTTGTTCAGTACTCTCAATATATTTTGCTTAATGTAAAGTACTAATGATTAACTTTTGTTGGACGTTACTGATGAGATGACGTTTCCATTGAAAATCTTCTTTTTTTTGGTCTGATTTTAGTTGGTGACAGCAATATACATCTTTCAGTTATTGTATATTTAACATTGATTTAATGCTCATTATGTTAATACTTGGACTACTTTTCATGTCATCAGTTACATCCGATCAAGGTAGGCAGTTTCAATGAAATCACCTTCAACATTAACAACTGGCCACAAACTATCTTCTAGCTCTTATATTTAGTAAATATAAAAGTTAGACAACCCACTAATAACATTCCATTTTGTATCTGCTATTGATTTATTCCCTCTTGTGTTACACTTCACAGATGACGTTCTGAGAATGGGTACCTATCGCTACACTATCACCATCAGAATGACCTGTATTAAGATGGGCAGCGATGAGAGCCACTTCAGTGTTTCATTAATTGTGAGGAACCGTGTCCACAAACCACAACTTTTGAAGCTGTATCGAACCGAGGTCCTTCTGCTTACTGCTACTAGGCCAAACCGGTTCTCATGAACGGGTACGGGCATGTACACAAGTAGTTGTGGCAGGTCTTTGTGGTTACACAAAAGACAAGCATAAAGATAATCAGGTACATTTATTTTCGGGTACGACTGTGTGTATGTTGAAGGGTGCATGAAGTTATGCCGGAAAGGCAGAATTAAAATGAGCAGGCATACTGATGAACGGCTATATCTGTGGACATAGAAATGTTGGTGGGTAGATCTTAGCGGCTAATGTGAATAGATGTATGAAAGTGAACAGGTGTATCTATGGGCATGTAAAGGAATAGTAGAATCACGAAGGAGGTCTTTGTTGTCTTGTTAGACAATTCAACTAAACATATTTTCTGGTAGATATGTGTACAGCATCAAAATAAACGGGTAGGTATGTTAAACGGGTACATCTGTAGATATGCAGACTCCTAGCTGAGGGGACCAGCAGAAATTCGATCACGGCTAGGAAGAAGTGAGGCATCAAGATGAACAGGTAAATTTATCTGTTCATCTAAGCCTTTAGATGAGTTGACATGTAACTTCATGTGACGCTGGAAGGGACAATGTAAACGAAGAGGTTGACGCCATTTCGGATAGCATTTATATTTCTTACATCATCTTGTGATTTCTGTTCATTTGTTTTTTCCGTGGATTGCACAAAAAAGTGTCTTATTGGTTGCAAAATACACACATGAAAGAAGAGAAAATTATGCCACCGGGGAGATTATGCCACACCATGCGAAATGCCTTGTTTGCTTTGTTAATCAATTGTTCATTAATCTTGGCATACCATCCGATCACGCGTCTTTTCTCCACAAACAATGCAACTCTGACGTCATTTGCTCCTGACATGACCATGCCCTTTCTAATCAAAACATTGAAAAGTCGACTGCTATCTGCTGTACACATTTCTTGATTTCTCCTGGGTATGATTCCGTAAATATTTAAGTAAATGTTTACTTGACCAATGATTGGCATGTCAGGATCTAATATTTAATCTTGGAATGTGTGCTACCGAAGTTTGAACAGTTAATATCTATAAAAATCCAAAAAAAAGTCCCACACAAAACAGGCTGACAGAAGTGCATCAAAGCAGTAAAAAGCACCATCCTGGACAAACAGAAACAGAATTCCGCGGGGGAAAAAAGTAGAAAGAAACAAAGCATAATCCACTTTGCTTTTTCCTTCGTGCCATGTTGTCGGCTAGTTCTTCTGACAATTTTGAACCGACCTCATCTTTCAGCGTATATGAAGAAATTTGTATTTTGGGCGACAGCCATCAGACGTTGCGCTAAAATTCGAATTTTAGGTGAAAGGCTCTTTCTTCTTGACGCGACATCATCTTTCAGTGAACCCTAAAGATGGCATATCTTTTGGCATAGATTGGTTAAATACATTTTGTTTAAAGTGACCTGATCCTTTATGAGTTGGGTTAAGTGAGCCTTTCAAATATTCCATTTGAAAAGACGTGTTGCAATACAATATTGTCCTGTAAAACCGAGCGTTAGCTCGACGAACTTTTGACTGCGTTGATGGTAAAAATGTGTCACGATGACAAAACAACAACAAAAAGATACAAAAACACGAATGTGAGTGAGTTGATTTGTATTTGCATCAACATACTTTTGTTTTTCACTCAAAAAAAGAAACAAACAAAAAAAGAACTACTTACAGTTAGCTTTGCTTCCACAGAAACCGAGGTCTGTTATAATTAGGGCCATCTGTTTGATAACTAGAGTAGCTCTAAGTTGGTAATAAAGCCAAGGACCTAGAAGAGTCTGAAATTCGAAAACTATCTGAGGAGGAATGACGATCATTAGAAGGGGGCAGGAACAGCGTTAAAAAATATCAAACATGAAAAAGTTGGACCATTTGTAGTTACAGCTTTAAAGATGGTGAGCTATCTACTACTCAAAAGGACGGCATCAAAGCTAGAGTTTAAAAACTGGAGACCAATTTCTCTTTCATGTGATATACAAAATTCGATCTGCCTGTATCGCTAACAGAATTAAAAGAGTACTACCATCATTAAGTGATGATGATGAGACAGGTTTCATTTCCAACAGATACATGGGTTGATGACAAATATTTTGAATTGGTCTTTCTCTGGTGAATTTCTTCAATTATCTAGCTCGATGCAGAATAAGCCGTGAAAGACACTTAGACTTTTTAATGCTATGTCTCAACCAAAATAACATAACTGCAAGTGAAAATCACCCGAATCGACCCCTACGGGCTATTTCTGTGTCAAGGGCCGATCGGCTCCCACTGAATTGGTGGGAGCGGGTCACCTTTATTTTGTGCGTTGAGATTTTAGCAATCAGAGAAGATGCTGACATCAAGGAAATCTGGATCAACCAAAATATTCTTTTGTCAAGTGAAACCAACTACAATAAAAATCAATAGATGCCATTAATAAATTTCAGAAAAATATCTGGTCTGTTTTTGAATGCTGACAAAACACAGGCTAGGTAGCAAAAAATATTCAAGAGTAAAATATATGCCAAATTTGAAAATGGTATGTTTAAGATCCTTGGCATATGGTTTACCCAGAATTTAAAAGTGTGCAGTAATCAACTACAATAAATATTTGGACGAAGTTAAAAAACTGTTAGGACTAGGAAGACCCATCAACGTTTCTATGTTTCTGCCTGTCAAAACTGATGCACTGGTAGATTTACCCCCCCTGATAACTTTGTAAAATATCTTCAAAGAATATGTTTTCAATTTGTTTGGAATGGAATGGAAAACAAGACAGAATCGCCAGAAAGACGAGAATAATAGATGTGAAAAGTGGAGTTCTGAATATTCTCTGTTTTAGAGCTAAAATCTTTGATACGTTTGATCAAAAAAATCGTTTGTCATCAAACCATCAATGGAGAAATGTTTCGATGGAGTTGTATCCATCTCTTCAATTAGAGTGCTACGGCCCCTGCTTTTTCAACCAAACTGTCAAAAATCATTCCTTCCGGTCAGACGTCTTCAAAGCTGATAAAATATTCTTTTGTAAAGTGAAACCAAACTCGACAGCTCAACTTCTTTTTGAACCTGTTTTCTATCACAAGAATATGATGATCGGAAACAAGGTGATCAAATACACACAATGGGTTGACAATGGGTGCTTTCGTACTTTTGCAGGATCTAATACAAAGTTTGGCATGACGGTTGATTTCTCGACTTTTAATAGTTGTACCAGTTCAGCAAAGTCTACGATACCTATTAGTAATAACATGGCAAATCAGGTAAATGTCTCGCTGAATACAATCTACTCTGCACCAAAAGGCATTCTCATAAATGACAACTGTAAGCCAAATTGTTGCTTGACACTGGTCAAATATTTCTTGGAATACAGTTTTCATAAAAGTACAAAATCTTAAAAATGTAAAACTTAAATGGTTTACATAACTAACATAGTATACTAACATAGTATGAAGAAAATGGGAGTCACTGCTAACAGTGTGGCGTTGAAAATGTTTTGGATCAGACGTTTTCGGAAACGTTTTTTTTTTTTTCGCTGGAAACACTCTTGAAAGAAAAATCTGAGACAGCGCTCAATGTAATATTTACAGTAAATCTTGTATTGTTTGGAACAGAAATAAGCATGAAAACTGACAGACTTTGACTGAGTGATTACTTCAAGCTAAGCAATTTATATATAAATTCGATAAAGTGCCAACACTCCTGCTTTCATGTTGAAATACAAAGTAGATCAGCGGCAAACTGCCCACCTTTATCTTGCATTCGCTCTATTTTTCACAAAAGAAAACTGATCATCTCAGTGTATATACATGTACTTATTTGAGATTTATAATGCGTACCTATGTGACATGCGGTCACTCACTCAATGTGCAAGGCAAATAAATATCTGCCTATGAAGTACTTTGTCCAACTCTGTATGGATGTCAGTATGGATGGGCCTTTTCGTCTGTTATGTATGCATGTTTGTATAGATATGCATGTTAGTTCGTCGAGGTCGAAAAATATTCGCAGTTCTCAAAGGGGAAAATGTAATTGAGGTGCAAAATGATTCTGCGTTGTGACAGGCCCATTGTGAGAGTTCTTCAATGTAGAAAAATATTCCCAATTCTGAGATCCCCCAAAATTGTCTCTGTCCCAGTAGCTCAGAGTTTCGGAACGCAGGAGGTCTTTCAGATAAAAAGAAAAGAAAAAAGAAAAAAGTATCAATGCTGGGATCTCGATTTTTGTTTTGACTTGTCTCAGTTGTTTCAGGTCCAAAATATGATAAAGTGATGTCCGGAGATGTCGGCTGACATATTAGGGACAATCTGTTGAAACAGCAGTTGCGCAGTGCACAAGTCGCTGGGTAATGGCGAGGTGACACCGCCTCCATTGTTCTGGCGGCGGTCCACGGTCTCGCCGGTCTTTTTTGGGCGGTCGAGCCTTCACTCTTTCATCCCTTTCCCACTCTGTCCCCGTCCCTAATAAGCCATCTCGCTTCCGTGGATGTAAAGCAATTAAGAAGTAAAAGATAATTAAGTGATGCCTAATGTCCTCAGATGTCAATTGACATACCAGGGACAAGCTGTGACCAATGACGAAGCATGGTTCAATGTTCAACGTCCACGGAAACCACAAGGCTTGTTAGGACGGCCACCTCGACTCTCACACAGCTCCTGAACAATGGGTCCAAAATATTCTGCAAATTCCTTTAATAAATAATTGGAAGCTCCTCAAAACAAAACAAAACATAAACGGGAAAACGTTGTTTTCGAATTTTTAATCAAAAACCCAAAGTCAGAGTTGTTATTCAACCAAATAGTCTGTGTTTTTAACTGAGGCCCAAAGTTTTTCAAAGTTCCTCCACATATACAAAATATTCTGGGTAATTCTGAAAGGGTAAAAAGTTCTTTGAAGTGGAAAATTTATGTGAATTCTGAAAGGCCCCAAAATCGTCAGCTCCTCGAGGTAGAAAGATTTAAATTTTAAAAAATCTATGTTGTATGAGCTCCGCAACGTCGACCCTAACCCAACCCCACTAACCATAACACGAAGCCTAACCCTAACTCTAACCGAACCCTAACCTAACCTCTGACTATCCTAACCTGACCAACCCGGGATTATGTGACGGTGTTTGTTTTGTTTTGAGGAGCTTCCAATTACTTATTAAAGGAACCCCTGTGGCACAATGCCTACTCTTAGCATCAGGGGTTTGAGGGTTAGAGGGTTCGAGTAAAGAAATCTACCAAATAATGTTTTCAATCATGTAGGATTTTCTTGGTTTTCAGGCTTTTGGTAGAGTTCGCAGTCACACACAATTAAATGATAAAAACACCTACGATGATTAGATCATAAAAAAATAGTAGGACACGGATTTAGATATGTTCCAGTGTTTTCTGATTTAATTGTGTGTGGTGGTGTTTCATTTAATTATTTGTTGTTTTTGTTGTTGTTGTTAGGTCGAAGTGTAGAAAAACACAGTAGTTAATTGGGTATGGTAGGTATTTGATCATTTAAATGTGTATCGGAGATTTTTTACCGTAATTGCATAACGTAGTTACTTTACGATCTAATGTACACACAGATGAGACTGAGAGAAAAGACACATGAGTGAGAAAGCCAAGTATGGGCACATGAATCCTTTGAAGCACGAAGGCTTTGGCGTTGATTTGAAAGTTAAGCAGAAAGCCACACTAATGCCACTGATGTTTCTTTTCTTTCTTTATTTCTTATTGTCAGGAGTGCTCCTCTCCTGACAATAAGAAATAAAGAAAGAAAAGAAACAAAACAAAAACAAAACAACAAAACACCTTTGAGCAAAGCAGCCCTTAAAGCTACGTATGGAAAACTATTACACACTCAGCCAAAGATAAATGTTTATTTTTGAAGCACAATTTCATCAAAACTTTTATGAATTTTTACTGTATATGTTCCAACTCTCCCCTAAACACAATATTTTGAAGCAAAAAAACAAAACAAAATTCCAACAACAAAAAGATAATCAGTCTGTAATATCGCACACATAATACCTTGATTTTTGTTCACGGTGTCGCAATTTTTGCAAGCTATTTGCCCACTCCAGCACAAATATTGCATCAGGGCATAATAGTTATCATCAAATCACAAGGGGGGAAAAAAAGAGGATTATGAAAAATGAAAGTGAATGAATGGAAGAACAAGGTTTTGACAGGAGACGACAGTTTCAGATTTTTCATGGTTACTTTTTTTCAACTAATCATGTCAAGCAACCCACTATTTTCACTTGACACTCTGGCTCATGATCATCACTGCCACGCGAAATTGGGTTACAAATGGTTGAGCAGTTCAGAAGGTAGTATCTTCCGGACAAAATCAGCAGACAGGCACATTTAGCAATGCAGATTGTAAGTGCCAGAATTTCTGTATCTGCAAAGGGCCAGTGTGTTTTAAAGGACAGAAAATCACACATTGTTTTTGAAATGGAGCAACGAGGAAATACGATTGTTGACCAGACAAATGTTGTGTATTGTGCTTATTATCCCCGCCTGCCAGCATCACCAGCATTTTTTTTGTTTGCAACAAACAAACGAGCCGCTCGAAAGACCACCAAAACCCGAGTCGCCTACGCCTACTCGAGTTGTATTTACTCGCATGCCAAGTTGTAGGCGAATCAGTTCTTTCTTGTATTTGTGCGCTAATTAACTGTTGCAGCACGTTTTGTCACTACGGCACGTTTTGTCAGAGAAAATATGATTCACTTACTGCACGTTTTGTCACTCCGGCACGTTTTGTCACTACGTGGTCCACTCGCTGCACATTTTGTCACCCCTTCGCCAGCAACACTATAATCCGTCTTTCCCTCGCTGTGTGTATGTGTGTGTGTCCGTAGAACCGCGTGCTCCCGCATGTGTCTTGTTGTGTATTGTATTGATTATATCAGCGCTAAACTGTAATTCTGTATTGCTTATGACCACGAGGCTACTGCTGCCCGTAGCTCTGTGAGCTGTGTGAAATATGACTATAGATACTTAGTGAAAATGCAGTTTGGTTGTGTGTTGTGGATGTCCTTGTTTGATTGAATGGCTGGCTGGTAAAAGATAACGTAAACGTGGACTGACTTTAGGTGTGATGTTTCATTCCATGCAGTCTTGTACACTTTGTAGCATAATATGTGCCTAACACGTTTTTTCTCGCTCTCTCTCTCTCTCTGTGATTTTTCTCTCTGTGTGTGTGTCTCTCTCTCTCTCTTCTCCTGTCTTTCGTTCTTCCCTGTGTGTTTCTCTCCCCCCCCCCCCCCCCCCCCCCCCCCTACCCCACCCCCACCCACATTCGCCCTCTCTCTCTGTGACTTTCTCTCTTTAGTGACAAAACGTGCCGCAACAAACTCCCTCGTTTGTTGATTCCGCATAGGTCCTCTGGACCTCGTTCTGTTTAAGGAATCATGATGATGAAAACCAAAAAAACATCAGAATTACAATTATGCTGTGCTTGGGCTTGTACAGTGATATATTTGGCACAGTTGCATGATACCTGTGTGTATGTTGAAAGAGAGGGAGAGAGGCACTAATTATTACAAATTACTTTCACAAAAAAGAAACACTACCAAGACAAAACGCCCATAAAGGCATCTTACAACCCATGAAATTTGATCCAAACAAACGCAGGAATACCAACTGCCTAAACAACCAGCATGTGTTTTGGTTGGTCATACCACAGTGAGCTGGTTTGGCCTAGTGGTAAAGTTAATTCTGCTGAGAGTCAGATACAACCCGATACAGTATTCCATAATTCACCTTTCGGTTCGTTTCAAAATTTGCAGTTTATAAGACATTGTGCAGCGGATGTCCCCATTCTGTCTGGTGGCCATCCTCTCAGACAATGCATGCCACTGCTTTCTTATTACATAATCATTCTAGTGGTGACAGTGAACCGTTTTCTCCCTCACTCCCCCCACTTCTTGGGCTCTCTGCCCCAACCAGCAGAACTACTACTCTGAAAGACAACTAATGGTCAACAATAGTTGTGTTAATAGTGCTTGACAAACACCGCATGGATGACAGTGAACTCAACAACAGGAACCTGTATTGCCTAGGATATTATCACCTTGCATGACTGTTATAGTTACCGTAAACAAGGCAGGCTGGTGTTGCCTAACTTCTTATATGTGTAACACCTGTCAAACACAATTAACATCCCTTGTTCGTTGGTGCTCTGGGCTCCATTCTGTTTCACAAATCACACAATAACAATTTGAATTAGTCATTGCCTAATGACAGTTCAAATCAAGCTTCACTTCTTGCCTGATCCCACAATACTTGTAATACCCTTCCTGCATTTTTTGCAAGAAATCAACAGAGAAATCTGTTCAAATTTCTGAAAATGAAATAACATGACATTTTTCATCAGTTATGCAGTTAGAATTGGTAATAATTTGATCTTGAGCAAATTTTGTTGTGAAATTTTCCAAGACTCATGAATGATAGCCAAGGCATGCTACCAATCCATTGAATCTTTTTGGAAGTGTAGGGTGGGTGAGTTCGGTGAGTAGAACTGTGAATACCATCGTCTGTGTCTGGAAATAAGGCTGTCCTCTTTAGACTTGACGAAGAGCGGCTTGTTCTCATACTGCTTGTTGTTCCAGATCATTACATCACGCTCCACCTGACACACACATAAGGCAAAACATCATTTTGTGCTAGCAACCATCGTCATTAAATAAAACATCATTGACAATTTTTTATGAAAACATTTTTTTAAGAGATTTATGTTCTAAAGTATTTTACTGTGTGTTTGTATACAATACAGTGCAGCTGCAGCTAAATGAGCTAAAACAGTTTTGTTTGCAACTGAGAATCCCCCCTCCCCCTCCCGCAAACACACACTGACCCACCTGCAATGCCTCCCCCAACATGTAGAACTTGGCCACAGGAATGGGCATAGTCCAGCTGACGTAGATGTTGTGCACCAGTTTTTGCATCAGGGGCTCCATAGGCGTTAAGCTTTGCACGAACACACCGCGACCAAACATGCTCTCAAACATAAGGTACACCACACCAGGCCCGATCTGGAGACAAACACATGTCATGAATACAGTTACATGTATTTACAGTTACATGCTTTGATCATGATTATGGACTTCAGTTTTCTTATATCATTCCATGAATCACAGATTGGAAAACCTGCATGCATGGGCACCCTCGGAAAAAGCCTACTGATTGTGCAGTCACATGTGCCTTTCCGTGTCAATGTTTATTCGTTCAACTTAAACGAACGAATGACGAGATTGAATCTTTCAGGAATATTCACTTCTCGGTGCCACAACTCGACCGCTCCTGTCTACTTGATTGAACTCCTGACAGTTTACAAATCAACCCACCAGCTACTACGCTCTTCTTCTGGTAGGCAATTCTCCGTCTTCCCTTTGTGCGCATGCACTCGCTTGGTCAGAGATCTTTTTTATTCTGCACTGTCTGTCTGGAACCGTGTTCCTTGCCAACCTGTTCCTTTCATCAAACACATTCAAATCACCTTTGAAATCTCACCTCTTCAAGCTATCCTACTGACTGTGTGTGTGTGTTGTATGTGTGTGTGTGTGATCACAGAAGTTTGTTTTGACTGTGTTTTGTTCACTGCTTGGTAATGGGCTATGTGCTCAAATTTGGAGAAATAGCACATGAAAGAGTACGCTATTATTCTTAACTGATTGCAAATTGAAGATGTTCATTTTTCATGTCAATGACACAGGACTTATTGACATTAATGAAAAGGGGGAAAATTATCAGTTTTGTTAGAACCGTTGCACTAATTTGTTGTTTGTTGCGGGATGGAGTGGGGGGCGCTATCCCATTATTGATTCAGCCACTTTACCCTGCATCCCTACGATCAGCCGCATCCAAAGCTCATTCCACATCGCAGCGCTGTCGCCATATCGTTGGTGGGCTGCCATCTGAAGGAGACATTGCACTGCTGCCTAGTCACACTGGTGGTGTTCAGTTTCAACATATGCAGGACACCACCTACTGTCACGGAGTCAGACTATGTCCCTCCACTGATTCTTGTATGTGGACTCTATCAAATTGAGGATGATTAGAACAATGGATCTTCAAAACATGCTAAAAAAAAAGGCTCATTGACAAGAGTACAGTGAGTCTGCAGCAGCAGACAGAATAGCGCAAGCAAAAATAATAGATCTGATCCAGAATAATTTTTGAGTCACCAACGAAAAGTTCACTCTTGACCCCATTCTTACTAATGAACGAGGCCCAGAGCGCTCATGCAGAATCAACACACAAGGGAGTTAATTAGCACTCAAAAGACGTCACAAAGGCACAACAACAAAGACCTGAGTCACCTCAGGTAGAGGATGTAGGTGGAGTTTATGTACCCTGTATTTGCATGCATGCCAAGTAGTGTTGTGTTTGTGTGACATCTTTCTGACAAAACAGTGTCTGCATGTCACACGGATTGTTAATGTTTCTTTGTCCACCGGCACTGTTCCATGACACCCATACTAAACAACCTGCTAATGATTTAAGAAATTTCAGACCAGTCTCAAATCTCCCATTTATTTTGAATATATTCAAGAAGGTAGTTCTTCTTCAACTGCAGCCTCATCTTAGCGCTTGAAATTCAACTTCTTACAGAAAATACCACAGTACCACTGTTCTGAGTGTCCTTCAAGATCTCCTTACACAGTGTGATCAGAAACTTGTGTCAATACTTGGGCTGCTGGATCTGAGTGCTACTTTTGACACTCTTAACAATGCTGTCCTGTTAAGACAACTCGAGACCACTTTTGGGGTGTCAGAAATAGAAACAGCACTATCTTGGTTTTTGAGTCATACTTATGTGATATGATGTTGTCTGTTATGGTCGATGGTTTGATGTCCACACCAGTACCCCTTGATTTTGGTGTCCCTCTCTCATGGATCAGTACCTCGGACTCTGTACTCACAACCCCTGGCTGTGATTAGCACATGTATGCTGATGACACAGAAATCTGAAGAGTGATTTCACTTCTGCTCAGTCCAACATTCAAACCTGCATAAGTGAAACTCAATGGATGCAAAGCTTAACACAAAAAAGACCAGAGATGATGCTTGTATGTTCATGTGCTTGCATGTCAGTTTGGCTAGCTGTAAATCTGCAGATACTGGAGGAAGTAGCATTCCTTTTTAGAGCACATCTTGACCAGAGGCTGTCGGGGAAACAATATATCAGTAGCCTCTGCCACACTACATTTCTTGCACTGAGAATTGCCTCTGTCCATTCATTCCTGTCTAACAGAAAAGCTTGCTGCGTTGATGATTGTGATACAACTAGAATGCTACTTTCGCAGGTGTAGCCAATGAACAAATCACATGCATACAGCAGATCCATAGAATACCGCCATGCAGCTTGTCTTAAAAAAACAAAAACAAAAAAGCATGATATGGGTTCCCAGTAAAATATGCATTCAATACAAGCTCGCAATGCCATCGAATGGCACTCTTCCATCATGTCTTCCTCTCTCTGTACATACCAACCATTGTGCTCCCTCCGGAAAATCAGAACAACTGTTCAAAATTCTTGAAGATAAACTTTCAGTTGATGTCGGAATTTGGTGGAACATGGAAACACTAAAATAACCCAGCATGCACTAATAGCATCAGACTCTTCAAAGAATGGTCAAAACTGTGACTTGGACACCATGCAAAGAAGAAATATCCCAAAGCAATGTGTCTGGCAGCATGTCATAAAACTCAGGGACCATGCACGTCTAATGTAACAGTAACATCAGAATGATGTCCATATATTCATGTGCATTAAAACAGATCTACTATTACCATGACAGCAGACTTCACTGAAAGCGAAAAAATAATTGGCCTTTCAATGGGTGAACCCTGCTATATGTCCAGCATAGAAATGTGAGAAGTAAATTGGTGTTTTACACCAAGTCAGCCAGTGCAGTTATATCAAGGTAGAAACGTGAGAAGCATTGCCAGACTGTAACAGATGTGTCAGTGAATCAATGACCCCTTCTCATTCAAGATTTTTTTGTCCCCATTCTTCTTTGTCTTTGTTGTGTCTTGATGCATGAATCAAAATTGTTTTGAATAGTTTGTGGTCTCCAGTGGAACGTGGGGCAGTGTCAGTCCATACATGTGTTTGTTTTCTCAGCAGCAGCCTCTATCAGTAACAGTAACATCGAGCAGCCATTTTGATATGATGTTTAGGCTGCTTAAACATAAAAACTCTACATGCGAAAAGGCTGGCTGGTGCCAATTTTTTCAATCTATAATCAATGTTTAGAAGGTAGGCGCAATTAAGGGGGCTTTTTGCCCTTCATGTGGGTCATGTGGGTCCAGAACAACTTCACCCTGAATTGCAATTCTTCCAAAGAGCCACTCTTTGGATCTGAGCATGTGAACACAGCTCACTGTCACATGTTCCTTAAATCACACCAACGAGCTGGGTGGCAAAATGTTTGAACTTAGTCTGGGTTTCAACACTCTGGCCAATTTTCTCTCAAGGTCTGCATGCATGTGCGTGTGTGTGTGCGTACTAGAACAAAGCATAACTCCAGTTTCTACTGAATGAAAGATTCCAGTTTGCCCTTTGAAAAAACTAGAATTCCAATTTACACTGAGAAATATCCAGTTGAAAATGAAATTCTAGTTTATTCTAATGCAAATTAAAATTCCAGTTTGGACTAGGATGATCTACTGGACTTGAGTTTGTACTGTGACATATTGTATGTATGGGAGTTATTCATATCTTCAATCACATTTATGCAGACCCTGGTACAATTTCCTACGTGCCCAGTCCCTGAAGAAGCCCCCCATGGGGGTGAAAATTTGGACTTCAACCTTTTCATATTTCATCATCATTGTTATCTTAGTGTTGACTGCTATTGTACTAATCAAAATATAACAGAGTTGTAGAGATTGTATTTGTTTACTTTTGATACTGTAAACACAGACTTGCTGAAAAGTGCTTAAACTGAATTTTCAAATTCCTTTTAAAGAGGGATACTAAAAAGCACCTACAAGGAAGGAAAATCTAGCTGCACCAGAGAGTAACGCACTCTTTTTGTTATGTTCTAGATGTATTATGTTGTGTGCATTTACTTACTAACATGTATGTTAGTTAGTAACTGAATTTTAGCATCCTGTCAACTGCACAGGGTCACCTCAGGACAATCAAACTCTGTCATAAGCAAATTCACATTTCAAAACTCTTCTCACCCTTTCTCAAGTTAATCCACAAAACCAGTCCCTACGAGAACATAAAACAGGATGGTCAGCTAGGGTGGTACAAAGGGTGTATGCAACAAAGATTCAAGGCATTAAGAGACTGTTTTGTCTGGATGCCCACAGGGTAACTGACTTAGCAGCATTTCCCATTCAATCCATTGAGAATGAAGCCCTGCCATGGCTGATCATAGCTCAGACATCAGGCAGATTTTACTATTTTTGTTTTGTTGTTTTTAATTTGCCAAGTACATCCTCTACATGGATGTAGGCTGGCTTTCACACTCATTCCTACTTCTTTTTCTCAAGCATTTGTTAATATTCTGAATCATTATTATTACATCCACCTGTTACAGTTTCACAAGTTTATGGCATATTCTAATACAATGTAATCATTCTTTCATTAATGGTATGTGTGTGTGTGTGTGTGTGTGTGTGTGTGTGTGTGTGTGTGTGTGTGTGTGTGTGTGTGTGTGTGTGTGTGTGTGTGTGTGTGTGTGTGTGTGTGTGTGTATGTGTGTGTGTGTGTATGTGTGCACGAGTGGGTGGGCATGTTTGTGTGTACAAGTGCATGTGTCTGCCTATGTGTGTCAATGTGTGTTTGTGAGCATGTGTGTGTGTGTGTGTGTGTGTGTGTGTGTGTGTGTGTGTGTGTGTGTGCATGTGTGTGTAGTTCTGTGTGTTTTGTTATTCAATCAGCAATATGAATATGAATTTCAAACATTTTGTCTTTTGATTTTTATGTAATACGCACATTCATGTTGTTTCACATGTTCATGAAAGACATCTATCAAAAACTGTGTATTCATTCTTTGATCCAAGTAGTTGTGTGTCAGTGTCAGTGTGTGTGTGTGTGTGTGTGTGTGTGTGTGTGTGTGTGTGTGTGTGTGTGTGTGTGTGTGTGTGTGTGTGTGTGTGTGTGTTTGTGACTGTGTGTGTGTTTGTGACTGTGTGTGTGTGTGCGTGCGCGCATGAGTGCGTATGTGTGCATGCATGCATGTGTGCATGTGTGCACACATGCATAATTATACAGAAAAGCTTTTAGTTATCATACTTGAAGCAAAGATTTTGTAAATAATATTTTTTGTTCACACAGTCCATTCATTTCCACTATAAAAAGGTAGATGTTTCAATAAAGGTATTGTCTCTAAAGAAAGTGCAACATTTTGACAAATTATCTAAACACCATTTCTTTACATTATGAAATTAAAAAATTAAAAAAATGATTGCTTTTCTATATGGCACAAAGCATTTTCATTTATATGAAGCAGTAATTATTATGTAGTGGACATTTGAATTTTGGTAACAGCACTAACAAATTTCACCACCTAAATCAATTTATGTTTAAATATTTTTTTCAGCTGGAAGCAGTCACTGAATACCTATCTTTGCTTTAAAAACACACAAAAATGATTATAAAATATGTTTACACTAAAAAAAAAAAATTGGACTGACCAAATCAATTTTTGAATGTCACCTTGATTTGCAGACAATTCTTGAAAATGTCCCATGCATGAGAGCATGTGGCGAGCGGGCCTGTGTACATCTACAAGCACATATAGTGATGTGGCTGTGTGTGTGCATGTGTAAGTGTGTGCATGCAAGCGTGCATGTTTTGTTACTGACAAGCAGCAATATTAACAGTAAACTTTAAAAAATGTCTCTTGGAATGTATATAAAATAACAGCACATGAGCACACTGTTTTGTTCATACATTGTTGTCTGTGATTCTCACTGGATTTCTCTGCTTTTATTTTAACCTGCTTAAATTAAGTTCACCATGAAAAAGAAATTCAATTTCTACATAATTATAATGTGTTCTATTTAAACACACCCACACATATATTTGCTACTCATATTACTATTGTAATTTGTACGATTAATAAATCAAATTACAGTATCAAAGGGTTAACTGTTTCCTTAATAACTAAGCAACATCACGGTTAACTTCAGTCTGATCTCAAACTTAAGATAAACTGTTTGGTTCTTTTCATCATACCCATTGAGAAATAAATGTGATGTAATCGCAGCTTCTTTCTTTCTTTTCCATCTTTTTCTTTCTTATCCATGATTCATCACAATGGGCCCATTGGCACTGTTATTAACTGCACAAGTCTTTGTATTGGCTGTCCAGGGGTTATCATTGTTTGTAGTTCCATTTACATTGTTCAGAAAATACCTGTCATTTTTTTCTTGTATGTAGTCTTAAATTACTCGTTTATTTCTCAGTGACTCTTGAAGTAGTTTATGTTGGTGGCATTGTTTTCGGGCATTATTTTCATACCTGACTAAGCAGGTATTTGCATATTTTTGAGTTTGATTTGTTTGGCATGGGTGGCAATTGCTAAAATATTCAGCCATTCAGCTTATTTGTTTCTCCACCCCCCTGCCCCCACACCCCTTCCCCAATTTGTTGTAAGTTCCTCTTCTTTTCCACCATCATTTCCTTCTTTTTTGTCTTTGGCAGCTGTCTGCCTGCCTGACTGCCTTCAGTTCAATTGAAATATTGTTCACATTGGCAGATAGCCTAACTAAACATGACTTCTTCAATCCTGTTGTACTGATTCCTTGTTTTCAAAGATATCACTTAAGGCTGTCACAGTTCCCGTTTTCCCAAATTATTTCATGTCACAACACTTGTCTACTGTGTCAGGCATGGACAGCTTGCCCAAAGCCAGGGGGACTAACTCCAAAGTGGTTTAAAAACGGCACTGTGGCAAATGGCCTATTGAAGATATATACCTCTGGTACCTTGTATTTACACGCATGCCAGGTGAGAGTTATTGTAGGTGACTGAGGTCTTTGTTGTGTTTGGGTGATGTCTTTTGAATGCTAATTAACTCCCTTGTGTGTTGACTGCAGGAATGCTCTGGGTCTCGTTCTGTTTCAGATTCATTCCATCTAATTTATCGATACCAGATTAAACAAAAAAGGAAGAAAAAGGAATGGACAGAAACAATAATAATAAAAAAGTTATATATATGCATAATGATAATGGCAAATACCAGTACCATAAGGCAGCAAGCTGCACATACCACCTACCAACTCCTAGCTGCTCAACTAAAGCCATACAGAAAAACTCTTAATGAAAAATGTTTGAAAATTTTCTAAACAAAAGTCAGGAACATGGGCCATTAGCAGAAAAATGGCATGACAGACTGAGCAAGAGGACTATAAGAAAGGAGATAGGAAAGAGGGATCAAATGACAGCCCTGAGATTCCAGACAGGGGAAAGGGCATCTGTCATCTCAGGGGATGTATGTATGTAAAACATGGGATTTTTAATAATGTTGGTGTGTAACATGGACACCTGTACTTGTTGGGAGGTGGGTGCCTATGTGAAGCAATAAGAGCCAAGACATACCTGTCTGGCAGTAACATTGAGATCAAAGAAAGGCAGCCGCAGGCCAAAGACAGAAATGCTGTGTGTCAGGCGGAGTTGGCCGATGTGGGCATCAGGCTCAGGCAGTGGGTCCCAAGCTGCTGTCCAGTGATGCTGTGCAAAGGACCAAGCCTTGCTCCACATGTACCGTAGATCAATTCCTGCACCAATAATGGGACCGTGCACCTGGCTCAGGTGAGACACATCAGCACCATTTTCAGGAATCTCCTGCAGCAATTAAAAAAAGTTTGTCATTTTATAGCTGTGATTTTTAATATTTATATTATCTGCATTGTTGATCTTTCCACCCCTTACCCCTCCCCCTACGCCCTGATTTGACTTACCTAGTTGACTGGGTGCAGGGGTCACAAATACTGAGAAAAAACTTGCTTTGGGAGTTGGGATGGCTCAGTGGTAGAGTGATGGACTTGTGATCGAAAGGTCTCAGCAGGAGCAGTGGGATAATTTTCTTTTCCAAGGTCAACCTTCTGAGCTGACTTTTTGGGGGGGTATTTGTTCCACCCCTGTGTTACTGCAGTAGCACATGAAAGATCCTGGTCATTCTGCCAAAGTGCAGATGGCACACTCACAGCTAAACACACATGCATCCTTTGAACAAAATGACACTCTAAACTGATGCATGGTTGCATGGTGTACACAGAACGTCTACTGAGATGGCAGCAATTTCACGTGGCACCAGCCATGTAACACCCAAACAGCGCTGTAACCACTTCAGTGGTAAGTAAGTAACTTGATGCTTTATCAGTTTATTCCCAGTCAACCAGTGTGGTTATATATAAAAAAAAGTCTGGACCTGTAGGACAGAATGCATGACAGAATGCATTTAAAAAAAATTAAATCCTTTCAGCTGTCTCTCACTCTGTCTCTCTCTCTCTGGTGTTGGGGTATGAAGCCAGCTGTCTCATATTTGTCTGTATACTGTGAAATTAAATGTATATAATTCCTATTTGCATAAACAATGACAGCAAATATTGGCAAACATCTGTAATGTTCTTGTGCCAATACATTTGCATTATTGAAATGACAGACTGCCTGCCCAAATGGCCTGACAAGAATAATATTCATGTTAATAGCGCAGTATCTAGGCAAATAAAGTCACAGGCCAAAAAAATAACTGATATAAATTGATTCCGTCCCTTTCCAAGAAAGTACCTCAAAGTTTATAATAATAATAATGTACATTTATCATGCGCTCACCAATGCCCTGAGCACTCGCATCATATATAATAACCTAAATACAATATTCTATACACACATACAGGACAGCCCTACCAAAACAATTTACATAAGGTATCACATGGAAACACACACACACACACACACACACACACACACACACACACACACACACACACACACACACACACACACACACACAATGACTGTAGCAAAAACTGGGGCGGAAACACTGTGAGAAGAGGAAGGTTTTCAGTTTGGCTTTAAAAGATGACAGGGTTGAGCAGTGTCTAAGGTCTTGTGGGAGTGAATTCCAAATGTGGGGTCCAAAGCAAGAGAAAGTGCGGAAGCCATAAGTCTTGCATTTGTATTGCTGGATTTTCAGCATGGAGGTGTCAGAAGAAGAATATAGTATATGAGATGGAGTGTTGACATGTAGCACTTCAGAGAGGACCAGAACCATTTATAGCACTGAACCACATACAAGCAAGTTTATATTTAATACATTCTGAAATGGGAAGCCAGTGCAGTTTTTCCCAGAGAGGTGTTGAGTGGTGGTGGTGGGGTGTCAAGAGAACGAGTCTTGCAGCAAAGTTTTGAATTTTCTGGAGAGGTTGGATGACAGAATTAGGTGTACCCATGAGGAGACAGTTGCATTAGACAAGCCGTGAGAGGATATATATATAGGAAGTAACAAGAGTCTTGGCTGCATCTTCAGCGAGAAACCTGCAGATTTAACTAATGCGTTTAAGCTCAAAATAAGTAGTATGACAGACTTTTATGATGTGCTTCTTCATGGACAGGTTTGAGTCAAGAATGACTCCAAGGTTCCTGGCAGAATCAGAGAAGGGGATGTTGGGAGAGCCAAGAGTAACCGAGTCAGGGAGGGAAATGGTGGAAAGTTTCAAGGAAGACGAAAAGGGAAAGAGAAGAGCTTCTGTTTTGTTGTTGTTAAGTTTGAGCTGATTTTCGGTCATCCATTTTTTTATGTCATCTGTGCAGGCATTGAGTTCTTTGGTGAGGTTGGTGACTTCACTGAGAGGAGTGGATTTTTGGAGCTGTGTATCATCCACAAAAAACTGATAATTTACTGAGTGGTTAGCTATAATATCAGAGAGAGGTGTAGCGTACAGGACGAAGAGAATGGGTCCCAATACTGAGCCCTGAGGCACACCATACATGAGCTGTGATGGTGATGAAGAGGACTTATTGACTGAAGTGGACTAATACCTGTCTGAGAGATATGACTGAAATCATTGGAGTGCAGGAGACTGAATGCCCAAAACAGAGTTCAGGCGGGAGAGGAGAATTTGGTGGTCAATAGTGTCAAAAACTGCAGAAAGATCCAATAAAAGAGGAACAGTAATGTTGTCATTGTCCAGAGTGGAGAGAATATCATTTACAACACATAACAAAACAGTCTCTGTGCTGTGTCCTGCTCGATATGCTGACTGAAAGGGGTTGCTGAGGTTGTTTTCTTGGAGATGGGAGAGAAGTTTGTGGAGAACAACTTTTTCAAGGAGTTTTGGACAGAAATGGAAAGTTAGAAATGGGGTGGTGGTTTTTCAGTTTGTTTTTGGTCAAGTGATTGCTTTTTCAACAGAGGTTTGACGATGGAAGTCTTCAGATCATGTGGTACAATGCCAGTGGTAAGAGATGTGTTGATGATGTTTGTGATAGTTGGCAAGAGTATGTCAAGGTTTTCATAAAGAAGTGTGGTGGGGATGGGATTGAGTTCACAAGACTTGGCAGGTGCACTGCTGATTATTTTTAAGACAAGTTCAGTCATCAGTGACAGGCTCAAAAGTTAGCAAGGGATTTCCAGTAAAAGAAGTATCAGGGCAAGCAGTTGGGTTTGGAGGAGGCAAACTGTTTTTGATGTCGCAGATTTTCTTGGTGAAGTAGTCAAAAAAGACATTCGGGAGGTTGTGTGAGTTAAAAGTTGAAGGAAGAGTGAAGAAATGTTTTTGCTGAGAATGGTGTTGAAGTTCTGGAAGAGCTGTTTACAAGTTGTGCTGGACTGAACTTTGGCAGAGTAGTAGGCTTGTTTGGCTTTATCTGCATGGTTTGTTACTTTCTGTTTAATGGAGTCATAGATTTGTTTGCAGACAATGAGCTTAGATTTGAGCCATCATCTCTCCACCTGCCGACGCTCCCTGTTTCGGCTCACAGAACTGCTCTGTGATATCGGCTTCCTTGTACAGACTGTGCAATGGCAGAGAGGGGCATGCTTGTCAAGGACAGAACAGAGATGGTTATTGTAGTCACATATAGAACTGGTTTGTGAGACAGGGTGAGAGAGATCTTGTTTAAAGGTGCCAGTGTCAATCTTTTCGAGGCATCAGTACAAGAAAGTTATAAAACCAGAATCATCAGAGGAAGCACTAACAGAACCTCATTTTCTAACAAAGTTTACTTCAAAACTGGCAAAAACAGCACGCTTTTTAAAAAATGAAATAGAGAAAAGTTAGAGAAAGGTGTTGACTGTCATGGGGATGTGATTGACGAAGAAGAATGCTTTAATAAATATTATGAAATTTACACAAAAAGTTACAACATTCAAGTTAAATTTCTAGAATATTGTGGACAGGGGTACAACAGGGGTTACAAATATGCTGAAAATGTGTTTTTAATGCAAAATAATCCCTTCTCATGCAATTACTCAAATCCATGAGCTGTAAAATGTCTCTCTCTTATCTAAATAAAATCAGACCAAAAAAGTAAAACATATCATACAGTTGTTCAGAAGTTGCTCATTGCATGTGATACACATTGGTGGCTCCTCTCCCTTCAATAAAAAGGAATGAGTAACATCCTTAGCTGCAGAGTCTGCAGCTGAATTTCCTCTAATACCCACATGGCCAGGAATCCTGATAAAAATGTACCCACATGGCTGGGAATCCAGAAAAAGACAATCTCCTTCCCATCTCTGATTAATTCCAGTTCTAAAATCTTTATTAGGAGAGAGTGGTCATATTTCAGGTTAAATATACCTTGTAGGGATAAAAGAGAATCAGACAATATCAGAAATGATTTTTGCTTAGAATGGTAAGCATGTCTGAAAGCCAAAAGAATAGCTCATAGTTCCCTTTTGTCCAGAAGCCAACAAGTGTATGGTTTGCGAACATGTTTAGTGGAGATAGCTGCCACAGCGACTCCTTCCTCTGTTTTTGAACCATCAGTGAACAAATTTGGGGCCATTTTAGAGGGATTAGGTAAACCATTTGGGGCCATTTTGGAGGGATAGCTAAACCCTTAGCCTCAAATATTCCATGCTCCTAGGATGGGCAGAAGGACCCTGGGGGAGAGACCCTTTCAATACATTAGACCTGTGATCTGGGACTCTCTTCCTCTCTCTATCAGGCATTCGTCTTCACTGAAAACCCACCTCATCTCTTCTGCATACTGATCAGTCATTTTCTTTCTTCTCATTCTATCAACCCTTCATCAGTAATGCATGTATTTGTAGTGTGTGTGCATGCGTGTGTGTATGTGAATGTGTGTGTGTGTGTGCGCACGTGTGTGTGTGTGTGCATGCATGCGTGCATACGTGCATGCGTGTATGTGTGTGTGTGTGTGATATAATGAACATATCCTTATGTCTCCCTAAGTGCTCTGGGCTCTTGCGAGATGGGGCACCATAAACTAGCTATTATTATTATCATTATTAGTCCTTTCCAGGAGCTGAATGCGAATGTTTTGCTCCTGGAGCCAGACAACAAGCAGATGTATAATCAAATATTCTGGGAAAGATCATCTGTTTGCCTTGATTAGACATGAGTAAAGCCTATCAAAACTTTTGAATTGAGTTCTCTCTTCCACCTCTGTGAAAAACTAGACTTAATCCATCCATCTATAGCCAATCTTTTTAGATTCCACCCATCAGTCTGCAGCCATCTTTTGTTCAATTCAGTGAGAATCATTTACTGAAAACCAACCTCAATATGAGCATTGATGATGTGTTCAGTCCTCCCACGGTACACCCAGTTGCCTTTAGTGATGTCCTCAATCTCAGGCAGCTGCCATGTGGGGTCCATACCCTCTGCATGGTACCACAGGTAGATCCACCCATTTAGTTCAACCACTGGCCATGACTTCACTTTGGCCATGTCCGGTACTGAAATGTAAATCAACCCACCATGATACTGTAGGTGAATATTAACTACTAACTTTGATTCTAATCCTCTTCTTCATAGTGTCACGTCCACGGTCTTTAGTTCTAAATCAACTGCACAATGTCTACATTATTTTCCTGCTTAACACTTTTTTCCATCTGAAACCTACCCACTTATGCTTATGATAACCATGTCATTTATGGTATTATTTCATTTGTAAGTATAGCCAACATGTTCCTAATTTAACAAGGTTTGTTGCCTTGCAAGGCAAGATATGCCCTATTGTGTGCCTAAATAGTGCAAGTCACTGCTACAGCCAGCATACTATATATGTTGCCCAGTTTGCACTAGGTCTGGTAATTAATAATCATCAGCTGATGGTAATTAATAATCATCAGCTGATATCTTTGCAACCAAGCTGGGTGTGTTACCCAGCTTGGTTGCAAAGATATCAGCATTACAGAAAATATAGGACTGAAAAACATTAAGCAAAGTTTTGAACCAACACCTTGACCTTGAAAGCAACAATCCAATCTTTTCATATGATGATGTATCATCAAATTAAGCTTCATAGCAAAATGATCAGCAGTTTTGGACAGAAGTGATCATATTTTGATTATATGAGCCTCACTGTGATCTTCACCTTAAGATCTGAAAACAATCTTTCCGCATGAGACTCTGGCTCATGATGAAGCATCAGCTACAAAAGATCAAACTGCTCATGACATATTATCCAGACGAACATTCAATGAAATTCTGAACCTTTGACACTGACTTTGAACACAGCAAAGCAATCTTTCAAAAAACATTCTGGGTTATCATAATGTACCATCAAAACTAAGCTTAATCGCAAAAGCATCAGCCTGTTCAGAGGAAATAACAGAAAGTCATGCTTTGATTACTGTTCAGAAGATACAGTAGAAATAGTCATATTGATTATACAAGCCCCCACTGTGACCTTGACTGTGGAGATAGCAACCAAAATGATGCACTGGCATTCAGTGCTTGGTTACAAAATGCTGAGTGGTTCAGAAGATGTCATCTGGACAAAGCCCAGACAGACAGAGTATTCTAGCATTTGTTTTATGGGGATGAGTGGATGGGTATAAAAATTTATGGAAAGTCCAATTCCACACTACAAACCTTCAAGTTCGAAAGAGGTTTGTAACCTTATGTGGCAAAATAACCCCCTCCCCCAAATCCCTCCACACACCTAGTTTAGTTGCAAAGACATCAGTGGTACAAAAAATATCAGACTATCAAACATTCAGTCAAGTCTGAACTATCACTATGACCATGACCTTAATCTTTTCACAAGACACTCCAGTTTATGGTGATGCTCCATCAAAATAGGTTTCTTACAAAAGAACCAGCAGCTCTTAAGATGTATAGTACACATTAATAGAAACAAAAATATATAGTACACATTAATAGAAACAATCATATTTTTATTATATGAGCTCTCATTATAACTTTGACCTTAATGATAGCAAACAATCTTTTTGCAAAACATTCAAAGCATTACCATACTAAGTTGGCTACAAAAGGTTAAATAATTTTGAAGATATCATCCAGACATTCATTGAAATTTTCACCTTGACACAGCAAAGCAATCTTTCCACAAGACAGTCTGGTGTACCATGAAACAAAATTTGGTAGTAAGGATCGGAAGTTCAGAAGATATAACAGAAATAATCATATTTTGTTTTTGTGGTTCCTAATTGTGACCTTGACCTTGAATATAGCAACCTTTATTTTTTGGCATGACACACCAGCTTATGATAATGTATCACCATACCAAGTTTGGTTATAAAAGGTTCAGCAGTGCAGAAGCTATTGTCCAGACAAACGTCAACAGAAATTCTCAACATCACTGTGACCTTGAATACAGCCATCCAATATTTCCACTCAGCATTTTGGCATATATTTTGATATGACGATCAAACTAAGTTTGGTTGTTAAAGAATAATTAGTTCAGAAGCTATTGTAGAAACAGTCATATTATTTTGATTATATATAAGCCCTGTTTTTATGGTCCCTAATTGTGGTTTTATTAAGTCTTTTGTTATTAAACGGCCACTGTTTGAACTAATAATGGGACAAGTTAAAGGTTTGCAAAGGCTTCAAAGAGGACTGGTGTCGACATTCAACTTTTCAAATGGCACTGTGATACCTAATTTCAGAGTTTTTGTTCTGAAAATCTGAGCTCAAAACTACTGTATATGAAGTGAATAGAGCCAGGCAGCTTCCTCAAACTGTATTCTTTACAATTTTATTTTCAATTTTTTAAAACTGTAAACCAACAGTTGTTTGTAATTTTGGGTCACTAAAACAAAACAAAAAACAAAAACATGCTAAGGTCACAATGCAGTTCACCACCAATTGTGATCAATACCACAGGACAACTCACTGACAAAAATTGATCACAGACTTGGCCATGTAAACAGAACTTTGGCAGACTGGATCCCCAAAGTCAAGGTACTAAAAGAAATATTGTTCTTTGACCTGTGCATGACATGATGCACTCTGTACACATGAAGGCATAAGAACCAAGGCTAAGAAACAAGTCATTGGGTCTAACTTGGTACTCACTTTTGTCAGTGTAGGGGATGTGGGTACACTTTCCATCATCCCCCCTAAAACGCCAGGCGTGGAAAGGACACTCCAGACAGTTGCCCTTGACTCGTCCCCCTGCACCAAGGTTGGCTCCCATATGGGGACAGTAAGCATCCAGTGCATGGGCCACACCCCGCTCATCACGGAACACCGCAAGGTTTAGACCTGCCGTTATACACAGAAAAAGGCCAGCATAATAACAATGCTTTTTCTGTCACCTTGAAAGACATGTGTTGAAGTAAAACTTAAATTCTCTCCCCTCTTCTCTCTCTCTCTCTCAGTCTCACACACACGCAGACTGACATAGCAACATACACATGCATGCAAATCTTTGAAATGTTCCCTTGCTGCAATGGTAAGTGTTTTTAACAGTCTCTTGAATGACCCTAAATGACTCCTGTGTCTTCATCTTGGGTTGCTATTTTTGTTTATGTCATCAGTTGCGCCATGACATAAAAGGAGTGTGACTCTGATGGTACCTAGTAAGTAAGTAATTTGGTGTTTTGAGCCCAGTCAACCATTACGGTTATTTCAGGGCGTTACACATTTTGTCGATACACAATAATTGTTAAAAATATGTCCATGTTAAAAACTTATATGTATTCAGATTATTAAAAACCTTTTCTCAAATATATATATATATGCTTTGTCAAGTCAATCCAGAAAACCAATCACTTCACAAACGTAAAACAGAAATCCATGTATAAACATCACACATAAATTTTCAAACCATTAGTCCCTTTAATATTACCCCCATTTGGAGAGCGCATAAGGGCTAGGACATGCTGATATCGTCAACCATTCCGTCTAATTGATCAATACCAGGTTAAAGAAAAGTATAAAAAAGGAATGGATGAGCATAATACAAAATTAAAAAACATTATATAATGCTTAATGGCTAATACCAGTGCCATATGGCAGAGTGCTGCACATACCACCTGCTAACTATCATCTCCTAGCTGCTTAACAGGAGCTATATCAAGAGGCCTAACTCCCAACAAAAATTTGCGAGTTTTTTGGAAAAAGGTCAGAAGAATGGACTATCAGCAGAAAAATGACCAGACAAAAAGAGCAAGAGGGTTATGCAGAAAAACAGGTTTCCTGCGCTCCAATAATAGCTGTTTTATACCATCTTGCAAGTGGATTTATCTCCTCAAAGTTAACTTAAAACCTCTCAAGAATCACTGAATAATGAAATAAACCATTATTTCAGCTTTAAAGAACTGATGATGATTCCATTTTGTCATCTGACAGGGCAGAGAATGGCTGGAGAGAACTAGGTTCCTCTCCACCTTGCTCTGCCTGTCTGGAACTTTTGGCTTGGGTGGAACGGAGTGCCTGGGGTGCGAAAACCCCTCAATGTCCATCAGGACCCCTCCACCCTCACCTTAGTAGGTGAGCGCATTGAAGATGATGAATCATCTTTTGAGGCCACGGTTTTTGAGGGACCTGCTGAACCCTTTGGTGCACTTTTGGAAGGAGCTGCAGAACCCTTAGATGCCATTTTGTGAGGATTGGCGGAAGCCCTGAGGCCGTTTTGGGGGGATCGGCTGAACCCATATCTGTCTCCAAAGAACACTTAGCAGATTTGCACGGAACCTGGGTGTCGGCCAATACCGTCCCTGACTTCCCAGAGGAAGCCTGAGTGCCAGTCGATACCAATCCGGGTCCACCAGAAGAATGCATGTTAGACTCAGTTGTCCTAAGTGGATGTTCTGAAAAAAATGAGGTTAAAGATGTCTGACATTCAACAGTTTTGGACTGTCTTCTGCTGGAAGTGGCAGCAGCATAGGACTTACCTCCAGAGACCACAGTCAGCATCTTGGCTTCAACCAACTGTCTGGCTTCCAGAAAGGATATGCGTTTCTCAACGCAGACTCGCTGAATCTCCTTCTCCTTCTGCCAGACAGGGCAATCTTTAGCTGATGAAGCGTGGGGACCATTGCAATTAGAGCACAGCATGGGTCCCTCACACCGACCTTCATGTTTATCTTTTCCGCAATCCGGACACTTTGCAGCAACCTTGCAACGTTGGCTCGTGTGGCCAAATTTGTTGCAGTTAAAGCAACGCATTGGGTCAGGAACAAACAGGGCCACCTTCACCTTTAGATAGCCGACCGTGATCTCTTTCGGGAGTTCTGGAGAACAGAACGTCAAGAAGAGAGTGTTGGTGGGGATCACCTTCCCCTCCTTCTTCCACATTTAGTTAACCACAACCACATCCTGATCCTTCAGTTCATCCTGGATCTCAACCTCCGACATGTCAGCAAGGTCTCAGCACCTGATTACTCCCCAAGAGGAGTTCAGTGCCTTGTGGATTGAAACATGCACGGGTCGATCAATGAACTGAGTGGTCGTCTGCAGTTTCCTAGCACATTCCACCAGGAAAAACCCATCTCTGTCTTTTGATGCTTTTAAGGGTTTCGGCTATTGCCTGGAATCCCTTTTGGATGGCAAATGGAGACAATTTACTAAGTGGGAGGTTGACACTCGCTGACTCCACCACCAGAAATCTTGGCCAGTTAGCACTTGTATTACAGAAGTTTTCATTCTCAGAATCCGTGTCCGTATCCTGGTCGCTGTCCCTTACCGTTTGTGTTTTTTTTGGGAGCCATGTTATGTTTATAAATGATTCATTACATTTTGTCCCCACCTGCCACCGAGTCCAACAAGGGGATGCACACAAGCGGCATTCCAGCAAGCGCGCACCAGGGCTCAAAACGTAATATGCTCAGGTGATAAAAAAACATAAAGTTTAATTCCATCCCCTGATTGACCCTGAGCTGCTGCCTTCTAATCACCCGTCTAGGAGAAGTCTGGGCCAAAGAAGCATGTTGGACCCCACGGGGGACCTCAGCCACCAGGATCCCATCCTCTCCTGACACGGGATGCAGCACATGGCAAACACGCTGGGTCTGAAGGTGACCGCAGAGTGCAAGAACTATATAAAGAAGAGCTGTGTTGTAGTAGATACAGGAAAATGGCTGGTTAGGTAGAAATAAGCCGTAAGAAGGGAGTTGAAAACAGAGGTATTGTTTTTGGAATGAAATATAGTTGAAAGGGCTGGTAGACAGAAACTAGACGTAAGAAAAGAGTGAAAGGGATGGAGCAGCTTAGTTTAAACACCCCTGGCACGAGAAGCCGGCTCCTTGGGGGCTGATGGTATCCCATGACCACAAATATCAAACTTGCTTCAGCAATTACACAAAGGAATAAATATTAAATGCAGAATACTTTTAAAAAGCACATTTCTTGTTGATCAAATTTGGACACTCCATGTCAAAATCAACCTACATTTCATCTTTAGGTCTCAGTTTCTGGCTCACGATCACTTTGACTTGGCATCATCTTGCAGCTGAAATATGGTTTTAAATCAATTACTAAAGAGATGAAATGCATTTGTTTTGAGGTAAATAAAATAGAATAAATACATTTCAGCGCATTAAAAGAAGTGAGTTGTTGTTGAAGTGATAACAACACTCAAATAATTTGAATTTCCAAATTTTCTCACTTTGAGGTACACCATTTGTACTACTGTACAATTGGGTAGAGAAAGTTGTCAGTGGTGATAGGAAAAAGGCTGTTAAGAATATAAATTAAAATGGAAGTATTTTTTCCATTGAAAACATCTGAAACATGAATGACTGCTAGTGTTCTAAAACAAGATCCAAATGCAGAAATGAATCTACAAGGTAATCCCCTTTATCAAGCTACAAAATGACACTTAACAGTTAAATGGTGAAAACAATGATAAATGAATTGAAGCATTCTTCCAAGCACTGTGCACAAAAACAACATAGCTCAACCAAAAAACAAAAACAAAAAACAACATATCATCTCATATTGATCAACTGTTGTTTAAACGCCATTTTGTAGCTTGATAAAGGGGATTACTCCCAAAATTTGCATGTTGTGTTTTGTTTTAATAAATAACGTTCCTTTCAACCTTTTATTTGTTTAAAAAGGAAGTAACTGGGTAATTGAAACTGTATTAATGTTAATGACAATGTCCACTTGTACAGTGCAGCTTAACTCCATGTAGACAGGCTTGTTGTGCTTGGTGAAGATGATGGAGAAAGGGATGCAGGAAGGGCACTGTGGGAAAAGGGATGCAGGGTGGGGGATGGGGAGACTGGTAAGTGACTAAGGAGTTGTTTTTATTTCATATTGTGTCCATCATAACATTCTGAAACTTTTAGTGTATGCTGGGTGTTTTCATAACCTACAAACTCTGAAATGGACTACAGGATCTTTAATGTGTGTATGGAATCTTTTTGCATGTATATACACACTGGAGACCACATTTTATGGTCTGAAGGACTTTTGACTTCAAAATAAATATACATATATATATTCTACTTTGTGAAATGACCTTGCACCTGATTGCTTTTTGTTTGTGTCTGCTCTAAATCCAGGTGTGTTAAGTCTGCACTGGGAAGTGAAGTAGAGTGATTGAGATGGATAAAACAAAAACAAAAACAAAGTTATCTAATCTACTATTTAATCTACTCATTCTCAAATCTCAATGTCTTTGTTTCAGTTTCAGTTATGTTCAAAGGAACACCGACTAGGCTTGTTCAATTTAGAATCAACTGTAAAACCATCTGTAGTGACCTGTCCTGATCCACCCATATTTAAGATGTAGCAGCCAGAGAAAACCTGACAGTGGGGATCCGGTGAAAAAAATTCAGGGAGTTTACTCCAAAAGTCCAAGAGTATACCTTGGCTGTGTAGTGTCCCCACAAGCACAAGGACAACCAACTACTGGAAAAAGTTCAATGCCAAGTAACCATGTCTGTGACCAAAAATAACTACATGGCCACAGGACTGATCACCAGACACTGTAACAGCCATGCTTGAAAATCTGCATGACCAAAAACAACTGCATGGCCAATGGACTGATCACCAGACACTGCAACAACCATGCTTGAAAATCTGAAGTGGAAATTTTCTGAACAACAAAGACGACAGACAACAGACCTGCTATGTCTGTACCTAGCCTGGGGATGCTCTTCAAAATCAAAAATGGCTTCTACACATAAAACTAGCAAGCTTCTTCTGCCACTCTGACTCTAGGATCAAAGGAGCACAAAGACTGCGCCAGGAGCAGAGTTACATACCCAACACCATGTCCTCTTTTACTCCTTCTTCCCCATTACAGTCTCTGAATGGACCTCCTCCTTACAGCTATTTCTTCAGCCTATTCACTCAAGTCCTTCCAGAGTCCACAGTCTCCACAACCTGCGGCAAGTCCCCACCTCTCCATGAGGTAATAATGTAGAGTGTTTAGTGTTTCTTCCCAACGAGAGTGAGAGACTGGAACAACCAGGATGAATCCCAGTCTCTGCTGAGTTGATCAAGAAATTTAACAACCTTTTGTCAACTCATCATCAGAACTTAAGAGAGAACTGAACAGACTGTTCTTAACCATTTTTTTAACAGATTTCTGAGGATAATTTGTGCTGTCCCCATTTTTTGCCACTGAAGCATATGTCATAAGTGGTCCTGTCACTGACAGTGTCAATGTATCCAATCAATATTAAGATCAATAACATTAGATCACCTGCCTTTTAAGTAATCAAAGTTTTATTATTTTAATAAAACCCAAGGCACTGACTGTGACCACTGTTTCAACACAAATCACTTCAGAATTTGCTATGTTGTGTCAGAGAGCCAAGTCCTTAACAGGAAGAAGAAGAAGAATATGTCCAACTGTCGATCACTTTACTGCAAGGCCTATGGAAGAAGAGGTTCTGACAGTTTTTGAAACTACTGCTCGAAGTGAAACCCCTGTAGCACTAATGCTAGTCAGCAATTTGATGTCCTTCCCTGCCCATGTCTGTACCTAGAAGAACAGGGAACCACACTTTTTATTGCAAAAGCAACCGTCGCATTGAGCAATGTCTATGGTGGCTTTATTGTGTATACATAATGACTAATTTTGCGCGTCTGATGTAACCAAACCATTGGAACTGAGCATCAGACATTTACTACATAGAGGTCATTAGTAATTATGGTGAAAGGACCCTTTCATGCTTTGTCCAACAGCTTACTATTAGAATCAGTTAGTAACTATCACTGACAGTGCATGTGTAAACATACCATTTTTTGTGTTTGAATGTCCCCTGCAACAGTGTAGCAGCTCATCAATTTTCAAAGACTGAAAAGCATGGGTAAGTATGATGTTCTAATTTATGTATATTAAGAGTACAGCCATCATCATTTGTTTTATTTGCAGTTAAAATTAGACTCATTGAAATATTCATAGCAATCGAAAAAGAAGGAAAAAAGAAGTGCTGACAAGCCAGCACAGGCGCACTTACACGGTTTGACATAATAATAATGTGGACATAATTGTAATTGTGTACTTTTAATGCAAGTAAACCATTTGAAGTGGCATGAATGGCTCCTAAGTAGTATTTATGTGCACATAATTAGTAATCTGCTGAGGATGATAACTTTCTAACAGACAGTAATGCTTTTTATTTGAGAGTTTTTACGTTTTGGTTTGACACAGAGAAAACATTATTCCAGGTAATTTTGGGTTTGCTATAACTAAGTATTAGTGTATGCAGATTGAGAGAAAGGGGGTGTATGTTTAAGAGTGTGTATGTGCATGTGGTTCATGATCTAGAATTATTGAGATATGTTCTTCATTGTGTGATCGGATGACAGCTTTAATTTCCCACTGGGATTAATAAAGTATATTGTTATTGTCGTTATTGTTACACAATTACTAATTATGTTAATGACTAATTACATGCTTTTGATGCAAGTAAGCCATTAACTGTGCGAGTCAAAAGCACATAATTAGTCATGTCAACAAATTATGGATATATTTACTAATAAGTGCAAATAATTACTGATTATGTATTTTGATGCCAGTAAGCCACCATAAAATTAATGTCTATTTAAAATCAGTATACAAATTCAGGGAAGTGGCTTCATTGTGCATGCACATGTTTAACCCTTACTTAATTTTTCCCAGGACTCAAAACTACCAGATGAACAAGAACACACGAAAGCTTAAAAAAACACCAAAAAAAACACACACACACAAAAAGACAAATTTTGAATGAAAGCACCTTTTTCAAGGAGCAAATTGATACTGACAAATGACCTGATCTAAATTGGTAGCCATATTGGTTTAAGATCTTAGCCTACCTCTTCTTTTTCCCCCTGACTGCCTCAGCATGTGCACACACATCATATAATTGTGACAGCATGACAAATATATTCAGATCACTCTAAATACTTGTCTTCCTTGTTGCATGTACCGATACTTATAGCACTCTTCCTTCTTGCTATTAGACTCTTAGTAATTCCAGTTAAACATCCCCTTCTTCTGTACGGCTAGTTTAATATTTTAATTAGCTCTCCAAAAAAGTTACTTCCCCGTCATTTTTAGTAACGGTCTAATATCCAAGGAGGCAGTTTCTATTCCTGGAATATTTTATATTACCATTTTAGGTCACAAATATCATCAGAATCATCCAAACACAGTCATATCAAGCAAATAACCCCAAAATTTGCAGGAAAAACTGAAAAAGTGAGTTTTATCATATTTGGGTCTTTCAGTGTGTGTATGCTTTCAGATCTAATCTAGTTTCAGAGTAACCACACATGCTTCCCGAGTGCTGATGTCAGCAAAACAATCCATTGCATAATGAGATTACAGACTGCACTCAAACTCATTTTTGTTGCAAATCTTGGCTTCATTTGCTACATATGACCCTGTCTAAACGATTCTGATGATATTTGTGACCAAAATGGTGTTTACAATGTCCCAGGAATTTCCGACAGTCTCCTTCGATATTACCTTCTGGTTACTTCTTTTTCCTATCTTTCTTCTGTGTAAGTATGAGGGCCATTAAAAAACACAAAATGTGGTGAAATAAAATTGAACACTTCTGCAAATATTTTGGTTGGAAATACTTTTTTAATTTCAAGCAAATGAAGGCATGTACCCTGAAGTGTTTGAATCCAAATTCACCTTTTTCTCACATTCCTTGATACATCAGATATGGCTTATGGTGATGTACCATCAAAATAAGTTTGGTTGCAGAAGGATCAACAGTTCTGTAGAAACTGTCATATTCTGAATATAAATTACGAATCCCCACTGTGACCTGCACTTTGATGGTAGCAAAACAATCCTTTCACAAGACATTCTGGCTCATGATGATGCATCACCATTGTAAATTTGGTTAAACAAAAAGTTAAATAGTTTTGAAGATATCATCTGGACAAACATTCAATGACATTTTGAACTTTTGCTGTGACATTGATTACAGCAATCCAGTATTCTCACAAGACTCTGCATGTGTGTGTGTGTGTGTGTATGCATGTATGCGTGTTCAGAAGTTCAGAATATATACAGAAACAGTCATATTTTGATTGCATGAGCCCTATGATTGTGTCCCTGAATATAGCAATCCATTTTTGTTTGCATGACATTCAGGCTTTTGATAATGTACCATCATAGATTCATACCAAGTTTTGTTACAAAAGGTACAGCAGTTCAGGAGATATGATTGAAACAAACCTTAACTTAACTTTTTGAATGTTCTCTGTCCAGTATTTTTACTGAACACATTGGCTTATGATGATCTACCATCAAACTAAGTTTGACTGCAACAAGATCATTGGTTAATAAATTACAGCAGAAACAGTCATATTTTGATTATGTGAGCCCTCACTGTGATCATGACCTTGAAGATAGCAAAACAATTTGTTTGAATGTCACTCCAGCTTATGATGATAAATAAACACATACTATACCAAATCTGGTTACAAAATTTTGAGTGGTTCTGAAGATATCTTCCGGACAAAGCTGAACAAATGGACAGACACAACAAACGGACAGACACAGTGCTTCCAGTATACAGCCCACCCCCCACCCCAACTTTGGTAGTATAACAAAAAGACATCAAGTGTACTATGAATGTGAGCAACAGTTAAAAGTTATTATTTGAATCTGGGCACATTCACATCACTGCTGAATACTATCAACATCATCACCAGGAAGGAAAACCACAACCATCTGCTCCCCCCCCCCCCCCCCCCCCCCGCCATTTTTTTTACATGCACTCAAAGGACATAAGCATTTAGTCTTTGGCTTTAATTAAATGAATTGATAAATTTAATTAATGGCTTTAATCAGTATGTTAAAATTGGGACTCTTAACAATAACATCCTAGACTAATGTTACAATAACATCAAAGATGCATACACAGCACATATTGTACACAACCTTGGACATTCTGTTCACAAAACAGTCCAGCTCATACCTATATCCATATCTCAGCTAAACCCATTGAACTGTGAGGACACCAGACAGTGCAGAAGAGCTAAAGGGCTGTTTCGCATGCACAAACTGGGATAACTTTCATCAGGAAAACACAGGATTAGATGACATGGTTGAAGCTACAACAGACTATATTAGCTTCTGTGTGGACACAATAATTCCTAAGAAGAAGATAAAAGTTTTCCCAAACAACAAACCATATTTAACAAAGCCCTTATAAACAAGAATAAATTAGCTTTTGGGAAGAATGATAGAATAAAAATTAAATGGGGTCAAAAAGAACTAAACCAAAAACTTAAGGAATCAAAATGTTACCACAATGAGAAGTCAGAAGATCAGTACAAAATGATGAACACACACACACACAAAAAGAAATCTGGGATACTATTAAACAGGTGTAGACATGAAAACATCAAAGAAACCACTGCATGCAAATGATGAGGTTCAATTTGCCAACGAACTGAACAGTTTTTATCAAACATTTGATACTGGCAACCACAAACAGGAATATAAGCAGGTGCCAGCTCAAGTGTCATGAAGTGTCTTGAAAGACTTGTGACCAGAAAATTGTATGATGATATCAAAGATGTACTTGATCCATTCTAGTTTGTGTACAAGCAAAAACGTGGTACAGACGACGCTATAAACCTCAAACCCCTCAAACAGCGAAAAGCGTATGCACACATGCTCTCTGTTGATTTTAGCTAAGCATTTAACACCAATCAGCCACATGCCTTACCAGAGAAAATGAAAGCAATAAAAGTCGACCTTTTTATCATTAAATAGTACCACTTTTTCTGACTGGCAGATCACAACTTGTTTGAGTCAACCAAACCCATTCCCTCTCCTTGATCACAAACACAGGTGTTCCCCAGGGATGTGTCAGTTCTCCATCAACAAAAATGACTGTACATCCATAACCTCTGAAAACAGATGACTCAGCCTACTGTTTGCCCACAGACTTTTCCAAAGTGAATTGATTCACAGAATGGTGCACTGACAACTTCCTTGAACATACACAAAAAACTAAAGAAACTATATTTGATCCCAAATCAGTTTGCGCACACATGCATGTGGTTATCAGTGATCAAACCATCAAACAAGTTGGGTCATGCAAGCATTTCGGTATTCACATTGACACTAATAACAGCAAACTCAGCTAGAGTGTACATGTTGAAGCTGTGTGCTCCCAGGCCCAGAAGCATCTCTACTTTCTCCAGTAACTCAGAGCATTTGGCATAAGTACATACAGCTGTTGTTCTATTGTGCTACCAGTACCAGTGAAAGCATGGTTAAATATGGCATAACATCTTTTGATGAAAACCTGTCAGTTCAGTCCAAATCACAACACCTGCACATCACAAGCACTTTTTCAAAAATAGCAGGCTGTACTCTCTCTCCTTCACTTCAGGAACTCTTTGAACAGGCCCTAGTCTGACAAACACAATAAGATATCCTTCACTCAGAATATCAACTGCTTCCCTCAGGTAAACATTACACACACACACACACACACACACACACACACACACACACACACACACACACACACACACACACACACACGCATATAACACAGACTTAATAACTGCATACCAGCATTTTCTGCCATATAATTTCTTTTCTATTTTGGTGTGCCCTTTCCCTTCCCTGTTGCACTGTTCACATTGGTTTCCACACAGGCGCCTACAGGAAGAGGTCACAACACAGCAGACAGGACACCAGCTGAGAGGAGTTGCAGCTTTGCATCAGCTTGTCAGTTATCCCATATGGTGCCCTGCTACACCTGTGACGTCTTCAAATGAACACATTAACAGCATGTTTTTGTCGAATAAATGTCTATCAAGTTGATAGAACAAATGAAAATGTGTCCCCACCACATAAAAATGTTATCCCCCCATCCCTCTTTTTTTCAAGAGCATTTGCAAAAAGAATCAGAAACAAATTACTGAAGTATTAAAATAAAAAGTGAGTTTTATTATATGCTTATATCTCCCTGTATGCATGTTCCTTTGACATTTGACCTGTAGTTTCAGAGAAACAACATGTGCCGATTATTAGCAAGATCATGTACTGAGGAAAATATTAACTGAAAGATGCAAATATAATCAAACTGTTTTTGTTGCAAATTGTGGCTTCATTCACTAGACCTGTTTGACTGATTCTGATATCTGTGACCTAAAATTAATGGCATTTAAAATAGAGCTGGGGGGGGGCAGTATGAATGTGTACTCAGTACTGCTAAAAATAAATCGTATTTTATCTTTGCTTTAGCTACATTCTTTGGTACAGCAATAAAAGGCCAATGAAGTCACATCAGCTGGTCATGTGCATGTAGTGACAGTGTAGGCAATCAATCTACCGGTTTACCTCTGTCGATCCTATCTATTAACATATTTATATATTATCATTGTGGCACACTTTTGACAACAGAACAGCAGGCAAACCGATGCCAGCAGTCACATTTGATGGAGCTGTGGGTGAACAAACAAGTCATCTGAGATACCTTGGGATCCACTTTGACAGAATGCTGACCTACAGAAAACATGTGGAAACAAAAGCACTGAAACTGTGCAAGAAAGCTCTTTCAATCCTGAAGGCTGTGGCTATGTCACCTCTTCCTTCTGGGTCAAAGTGTGGTGCTCAGTGTTATCGACTATAGACTAGGCCTCACAACAATGGCACATGCAAATCTGCTAAAGCTGGGCAGAGTGCAGAATGAGGCAATGCAAGTCATACTGGGAACTACCAAGGACACATCCACTGAGGCCATGAGGTTCATGATAGACCTCCCACCAATGCGCACCAGACAGAAAGTAGAGCAGGTCAAAGCATACTTCAGTGCTGCCAAAAACCCTCACAACCCACTCCATGACAGTCACAAAGGGATGCAGAATGGGACGGAGCTAGTCTTGGACAGGTCAAGCAGAGGACTCGATAATGCAAATCAAGGAGTGGGAAAGGTACCCGAACTGATTCCAGTGTCTCTATGAGATGCTATGCCAGAAAACCTGGGAAAGCACTGTTAAGAATGGCCAGCAGGAAAAACAGTCAGAGATCATGCTTCTTGTCCAAGAAAACAGCAAACTGCAAGACCTCACAGTGTATGCTGATGGTCCAGTCGCATTGGCTCAGTCACAGTCAGGGTGGGACTTCACCGTCAAGCAAGGTGTGACCACCATCCATGAAGACAGTGCAGCCTATATGATCTCTACCTCCAGCTTAACAATGGAGGTGGAAGCAGCAGTCATCCATGCCCTCTGCTGGATTGCCTCAAGAGGTGACATGGAAAGCCTAGACTGGAATGTGTTGATGGTCGACATCTACCTTTGAAAACTCCTGTGGGTGCACTGCCCTGGACATGTCAGAGTAAATAGAAATGACTGAGCAGCTACACAGGTGGGCAAAGCAACCACCACAAGTGGTTCGCTGCTTGGAAAACCTGAAGTGTTGAGGAGCTTGAGACACTACCTGCAGGCACAAAGCCAACAGAAGTGCTAGACGATCTTCCTTGAAAGGACAAGAGAGGGCCATCGTCAATCAGACAAACATCGGAACTGTTTCAATAGCTATCCTACTGACTCTGTGTGTGTGCGTGTTTTCAGTTCTTTGCTCCGATTTGGAGAAACAGCACATACAAGAGTACATTATTATTATTAATGCCTGTCACTAGTGTCAGTCATGAAGGCTACGACTGCAAAGGGTCTTGAAGAATGATGCCTTTGCCCACTGCAGTATCAAAGTGTGGTGCTCAGAGACATTAACTATGGACTAGGCTTCAGAACAATGTCACAGGCAAGTAATCTGCTAAAACTGGATAAAGTGCAGAATAAGGCAATGACAGTCATACTCGGAACCATGAAGGGCACACCCACTGAGACCATGCAGGTCATGCTAAGTCTCGCACCAATGCAGACAGAAAGTGGAACAGGTCAAAACATACTTCAGTGCTGTTGAAAAAACCCAAAACCCACTCCATGAAGCTGTGAAAGACACAAATGAATACTGAATGGGATGCCCAGCAAGTCTTGGATGGGACAAGCCAAGGAATCAATACTGCAAGTATGCCAGCTGACAAAACTCCAGCAAACCAATGAGTTGGCAAAATTACCCAAACCAGTTTTGGCATCTCTATGTGACACCAGTGCCAGCAACTTCGGAAGGCACAGTCGAGAAATGGCCAGCAGGCAGAATGGATTCAGAGATCAAGAAAACAGGAAATGGCAGGATCTCATACAGTAAACTGATGGCTCAGTCACTGAAGTCAAGCAAATTGCAACCACCATCCACAAAGACTGTGCAGCCTGTAAGGTCTCACCCTCCAGCTTGTCAATGGAGGCAAAAGAAGTCACCCATGCCCTCTGCTGAATTGCCTCAAGAAGTGGCCAGATGATGATGGCCTCACCACACATGCCATCATCCACACACTCGATCAGCTTGTTGCCAAAAAAATGAAAAGTGGAAGGGAAGCCCCGACTGGCATATATTTGATATCCACCATTGAAGACCACGGTGGATGTACCACCCTAGACATGCCCCTGTTAAGGGAAGTGACTGACAAGACAGATTGGAGGACAAGCCAACCATCAAAAGTGGTTTATGTCTTGGAAGCCCTGAAGTGCTGAGGAGCTCAAGACATTACCTGTGGTTACAAAGCCAAGGACAGCAGGAAAGATGTCACTTTGCTTGACACTCTTCCTTAAAAGGATGAGAAAGGGCCGTCATCAATCAGATGAACATTAGAGCTGTTTCAAAGGCAATACTGGGGAAACTTCTGAGATGGGGTACAGCGCATATGGGCTTTTTCAGGCACAGAATACCATCTTAGGCATCTAAAACTAAACAATGGTGGCTTTAGATAAGGAGTGTTACATGTTTAACATTCTGCTAACATGTGTTTCCTTAGTGTTCTAGTACAGCTGTTGAAAGAATCCCCCTTCTGCCAACACACACATTTTTTATTTTTTTTAGTTGTTCTATACACTGCAGAAATCCTCTAGTCATTCTTGGAGATCTATACACAACAGACACTGCAAGTTTGCAAGTCTGAGTGAGAGTCCAGCAAGCATTTCTGCGGGCATGGGAATGAGAAAAATGGTTTTGGAGAACATCTTCTTGCAATCTGACTAATTTCTGTGTTGCTCATGATGTTAATGAAATACCCATGACTCATTGCCCATGACTATCTCATCCAAGCGGTTGGGGTCAAAGTTTTTGTATCACCTATCCCTATTCTTTTGAGTTGTCAAATATGCAGGATACAGTGCATGCACATCATCTTGTATCCAAGTTTTCAGAGAAAAGTGAATGGCTGCCTGAGAAAAAAACAAAACAAAAAACAAGCAGTAAAGAAAGAGGAAAACCTACTCACCAAAAGGAGGCACATGGACACACAGAACAACAACAAAAACCAGCACTTCAACGTTTTTTTCTTCTGGCCTGTTTCTTTTTCTTTTGTCTCTCTTCGACATTACTTTATTAGTATCAGTTAGTCACTTATTTATGAAGTCATCTCAGTCAAAATGTCTATGTGTTTCCTGTATCTGTATCCGGGCTTCTTTTGATGAGTGCATTTTCTTTACTCCAAGTTCTTTGTCAACACTCATGGGAGTTAATCAGTGTTCAGAATACGTAACACAAGTACAACAAAGACCTGGGTCATCTATGGTAACTCTCACCTGGCATGCATGTAAATACAAGGTAATGTTATAAACTCCACCAGACGTATATCCTCAAATTTTTTCAATGTTCTTTGGACAAGATTCTGAAAACAGATGATGAATGCATAGCAATATGTTCAGCAGTCTCCGCAAGGCCAGGTCTCGGGTCTGTGTCTACTACTTGAAGATGAGCAACTAACTTTTTTTCATTTTGGAGGGGGTGGGGTCTTTTCATCTTACCTCTTGTTCTCTTGGAAGCCTTTATTTCCTGAAGAAAAATGCCTTATTCATTGGAAAAGATACTGTATTTATGATGAAAATATGGTAGAGACTAATGCACAACATAAATTGTTCTGTTGCCTTCACCCTGTAATTAAGTGTTTAAGTGTTAATGGTCTTTTGGGTTAACAGTAACAGAGAGTGGTGATGACAGAAATTAGACGTAATAACACTAATATATAGCTATGTTTTTCTTACAAGGAAAGACCACTTTTGGCATTTGAACAGTCTGGCTTTCTCATTCTGCTTCAGGTGTTACAGCAGGAGACTGATCCTGGTGGTTTTGTCTGGGTGTGATACCTAAAACCATGGAACTGGGATGGGAAGCAAGCTTGGAAATGGGAGGATACAGCATCCTACTTGATGGAATATCACGTTCCAGCAGCAAATGTCCTCAGGAAAATGGAAGATGTCCATCTCCATGATGATGGGAGAAATGGTTTAACACTTTCAACTAAAGTTCAGGTTTCCACACAGGGACTGGGAGAGAAAGTGTTCAGTTTTCTCACAGCTTTCGTGCTGTTTTTCATTTTCTAAGCAAGGACATACGTTCTAGGTTTTCACACTTGGAGTTAAAGTGTTCAGTATTCTCACATGTTCAGTGTTGTCTTGCCTTTTCTAAGCAAAGATGAAGAGCTGGGTGTCACACATGGAGATAAGAGTGTTTTGTTTTGTTTTCTCACATTTTCAGTGTTTTGTGGAAGACCAGCAAAAATGTATGTGCAATATTGGTGCACATCAAAAGCAAAAAAATATATATTAAAAATAAAATGGGGGATGGTTCTGTGGCTGAGGTACATGGATGATGGAATTGGGGTGCCAAGCAAGCTTGGTGGAATGCAAAGTTCTGGCAGCAGATGTTGATCTTACGTTTCCCTGAAAATGTGATGGATTTTTTTTAAATTTTGACTTTAAGTCCTAGGTTTTTACACTGAAATGTCACATCCTCAGTGTTGTTGTTTTCTTTTTAATACAAGGCACAAAAACAAGAAGAAAAAAAGAAAGTACAATGCAGGTGGTGCATTTGTGGAAAGAGGGAAATGATTTTAAACAAAAATGGACAGTAACTGTTCCATGGTAGAGACCAAATAAATTCTGGTGTCAAGATTATCAACAACAACAACAAAAAACTTTCTAAAGCTGGCATTTGAACAAATGGAAAACTGAATTACATTTTTGACGCTGAATTTGGTGGTTTGTTTTGTTCTGATTTCTGGGGACTCATGACACCATTATGTTTGTTTCTCACGCACATAAGTGTGAATGACTGCAGTGAGGGTTAAGTTAATATAATACTTTAGACCAGTTTGCTTCAGTTGTTAGCAGTTTAATTTTTTTTTATGAAGTATTTGTTTTCCAAACTGGCAATTGAACTCAGTATTTTACCATGTCTATGTTTCTGCGTCACAGTCATGCCTGTCACAAGTAACATTTGAGTGTTACTGTTGTTTTTATTTACACTAGATAAGTTGAATTTAAGGTAGTAGTCTAAGAGGTTGTTGCTCATATCATTATAATTAAAGTGATTGGACGCATGGTAACTTTTAAAAAAGAGAGGGTCTTATAGCCAAAAGGAAACACTGCTTTTGTGTATATATATATTATATGAAATGTTACTTTCACTTTCACAGTTTCAGTGTAAGAATCAGAGTTTGCTGCACTTACTGTCATTTGACCTTGTACTGAACAAATATCTGTCCTGACAAATAAAGTTACCCTTCCATAGTTTTGCTCTCCTTTCGTATGCTTTACAGTGTGGAATTGTCTGAGTGTGAGAGGCAGAATTCTGCTTGCTCTAGTGATGTTACAAACACTGCCAGATCACCAGTCACCACTACAATGTAAAAACTGACATTACACTTGCATTGCACTTGGGTTGCAGAATATATACATGTATGTGCTCTTTGAACATTATTTCTTAAATATTGTGCATACAGCAAAATAATTTATGTTATCACACATCATGCAAACCATGCACATTGATGTCAATTTCAAACAGAACTATATTAAATACCAACCAACTTTCATCTTAAGTTCATACAAAACCATTTCCGTGGAAGAAAGAACAACAACTGTATGCCCCAATAATGACTGACAAAGACATTTCATTTTGGAGTGACTGGGAAAGCACCTTTTGACAGTGCACCATATACTCAAATCCCACTTCACTCCAAAAACTCTCTCCCCCCACACTTTGTATCTCTTGTGGCATGTGCACACATACACACAAATATATATATATATATATATATATATATATATATATATATATATATATATATATATATATATTATATATATATATATATATATATATATATATATATATATATATATATATATAAATATATATATATGACAGTGCCAAAAGGTGCGCAGGCATAGGGTTATGCACTTCAGTTGAAAATAAAACATTGTTGAAAACTGTTTTTATTTGATATGTTGTATTGTGTACTTGCAATGAATGAATATATAGTACAGATAATTTCAGCAACCAGGCTGTGGTTGATTTCAAGATACAGTCATCACACATTGAAAAAGCGCCAAAAAATGACCGCCCAAAACGGACATCCATCATCCATGTACTGAGTGATTTTCATCACTTTGCTAACAAACAAATCGCAAGCACATGGAGTAACAATCACTGATTTTCACACGGAAAACATCGTTTTACACGGATAATATAACATCAACACTCACGATAGTTGTATTCTCGATCAATTGATCGCGAATGTTTGCCCTGTAGGTACGTGAGATGTGTTGTAAACTCGAACTGAAAACTTTGAACCGAAAAACGACAGCATCGCTTCGGAATCACTGGAAACGTCGCGTGTGTTCCGATCCATGCATTTGCACTACACAGCAATACGTCATTTGTTTTTTTTCAGCGAAGTTTTGCACGAAATCTGAAGAATATTTCCCCGATAGTTTGATATTGTTGTAACATCTGACATCCCTACAAGATATCTAATATTTTGTACAAAACAAACGAGAAAGCAGTCTCTTTTTTATCGACAACATCCGGCACGTCACGTGACCTTTCCTGAATGCCTTCATTTTCCCGGCCGCATGGCGTGTCTTTGTTTGGAAACATCGAAAGGTGTGTTGTAGTCTCCTTCAGTGGTCTGACGTACATACATGAATCTGATGTAGAACATGCACTGTGCGCTTTTTCGGGAGTTTATTGAGAATATTTTCAAGTTTTCCGCCGATTTGGGCGTGTGAAATGAAAGTACTGTGAACAGCGGCATCTTCCAGCACCGAAGATTTGAAACCCGTTTTTTTATACTTAGCTGAGTACAGAGTAAAGAATTGGACTTAATTGTTAATGTAAATTAGCTTGATATAAATATATAAAATATAATTAAAATATAATAAATATAAATCAGGTCATTTTGATTTGTTTTTGTTAGACTGATCTAAGCAAACAGAATGTTTTCTATGCTAAAAAGTTATTTTGTTGTAATACTGATGTAATACAGAATTTTGTTTTATTTAATTTGTATGACATGATTAAATGCAAACTGAGAAAAAATCTTCTCACTGTGTTTTTGCATGCACTTGTATGGCTGATTACAGTATATTGCATGAAAGGGTGTGTTACTTGTTATATAAAAAATGTTGAGTTATGGGTTTATGTTGCCCATCAGATATTACAACAATCAACATGTCACAATCATGTGTTAAATTATACGAGTGTACAAAATTTGGCACAAACATAGTAGGGGAGACGTGCACTAATAGTGTGACTTGATTTTGTGCATACTTGTGCAAAACTGAAGACACAATGAACTATGCATGTTGTAATATCTGATGTATAACATGCAGCCTTTTATGACCTTTGTCAGCAAATATCTCCAAAAGTGCTTGAGTTTTTATCTTTTGCTTTTAAGAAATCTTTCCGAGCATTGTGCACATTCTAAAAACACAACTACTTTCAATGTATCATCTACTTTATTTTCTACCCCCTTTGTCCTGTTTTCATGCACACCTTTTGGCACTAAGTCATATATAATCTTAATTACTTATATTTCATAAATGTTAATGATTACGGCTGCTACTCATTCATGATCAAAAGCACTTATATACTGGACATTTCAGTACTACTACTAGTTAGTAGTTCTAGAATTTGTCAAAAGAAAAAAAGATTTATTGAATCAACAATTGAATTATGAGTTCAAACTACAACACTGCAAATAATGTTTGCAATTGAAATCTTCATTCCCCTCCCTCCCCCCAATCCATAATCAAGTGTGTATACACACTCAAACATTATTTATGCTGTAAACCAAAGGAAAATTTCTCACTAGGTGCGTTTGCATGATTTGTATTACTGATATTGATAAAAAGGCTATGTGCCAAAAGGTGAGTTATATATTTACTAATTTAACAGTTACCTTGCAAACTAGGAAGATAGTTCCTCTAACGTTTTTTTGTGATATTAGCTCTTAAATGCCTTCTAACTCTAAGCTTGTATGTCGGACATCAAACATAACAACAAGATTAGGTTGTTGCTTTTTATTTGATGCCATATTTTATGTACAAACTGTTGTATGGTTAAGAAGAAGCAAAGGGAAGCAGCTGAAAAAAGTATTGTTTTACCTGTCTCATATAAATTAACATTTATGATGGAAAAAAATTGTAATGTTTGATGTCCGACATACAAAACAAGATTATGTCAGTCATCCATCATTACAACAAAATCTTTTCTCATCAGTTTCAGTTACAATACTTCCTACAGGTAGTGTGTGAGCAATGCAAACTAACATACATTCAAACTAAACTGATGAGAAATTGCTGCATGCAGTAATTGCAAGAAACTGGCCATTTCACATTTCAAGCATGTCGGTCATCACTGACTGAAAACATTACAACATCCCTAGAAAACATCAAGCATCCCACCAGGAACCATAGATCCACAGTGGCATTGATCAGCATGTGTCACAAGACCAAGCAGAACTGGGAATGAGACTTACATTTCATTTTTTCACATTTAGTTTTTATTTCTTGATATTTCAGACATCATTTATTACAACAAAAATCACAGGTGCTAAAAATCTTGGATTAAAAATTAACCGTAGCCCAAAATTTTCAAATAAGGGCTGCTTTAGAAAGAGACCTCACTGGTCAATCAAAGAAGATATAAAGGGGCCTCAAGCACATTTCTTTGTTTAGTGGGATCATTCGAAAGCAACGCTCATGATATTACAACACTTTTGATGTATGAAATACTATTGCTGCATGAAGTACTCTTCAGAGTCAGAAAAACTTTAGGAGTTGGTAATACTTGGATTGTCATAAGCAACATTTTGACTGTACAAATCTGTTTATTTGACAGCAGAAAACCTTTTGATTTGTTTGAAACAGCATCTCGAACACACACTTTTGGGATGCCTTTTTTGGACCTTTTTTATGAAAAGCTAGTCACTCATGTAGAACCACATGCGGCTGCAGTGAGTCTGCTCAAGAGAGCAGAGAATAGCACTATATACGGGAACATCAATCAAACAATCAAATATTTGCAGTCAATTTACGACAAATTCCTGTGCACATTTTAATTTTAATCTGTCAGTTTTTAATGAAAATTATACCAGTCATTAACTGAGCGTTAAGACATCTGTTTCTAACAGAAGGTTGGGGATGTGTGAACCTAATGATTTTTATTTAATTTGAGAGTCTTTACATATTGGTTTGACACAGAGAAAGCATTATTCCAGGTAATTTTGGGTTTGCTATAACTAAGTATTAGTGTATGCAGATTGAGAGAAAAGGGGCGTATGTATAAGAGTGTGCATGTGCGTGTGGTTCATGATTTGAGATATGTTCTTTGTTGTGCGATTGAATGACAGCTTTAATTTCCCACTGGGATTAATAAAGTAAATTGTTATTGTTGTTATTGTTATTATTAATGTGACTGACCGTCACTGGCGAAAAAAATGTCCTTGTATTTGTAAAGTTGTATCCTTGTAACGTCAAACTCACGAATCAGTCCTAGTTTAATAGATCTATCATCCATATACTGTGTTTACAAACCTTGTTCGCTTTGAACGACCTATAACAGTATAACTTATATGGAAAAAAAAGACGGTAATCTGCCACTGTTTCAACTCCAATCAGACTTGGGCAAACGTCATGACATTTTGTGTTTAAACTCAAAAAGGCCTTTCCGGACCAATCTCGGTACCCCAATCTCAACCGTACTTGCCATTAATTTCTTTACCCATGTAGTTTGCACAGCACACAGAGCATTTCTTTCTCTTTGTGACCTGTAGCAACAGCTATCAACTAGTCTAACTTTATGTATCGCGCCCGAGGTATCAACATCCGGCTTAGAGCGAAGGGGAACAACTGAGCAACATGAAATTGTTTAAATACCCCCCACCCCCTCCAACACACACACACACTTTTATCAATGGAATTTGTCTTAAAACCTTGGTGTTATTTTTGACAGCCAGCTTGACTGAAAAAACAGGTGAACAAACTCACCAGGGGGATTGGATCAATCCAACAGTATCTTTATGTTTTGAAGCCACCAAAACTCTTGTTTCCTGTATTGTTCTGTATAAGCTTGATTATTGTGCTGGCTCTCCTCAGGTTTTTCCTGACAAAATTCGAAGAGTGGTGAACTGCTCGGCTATTTTTTAAGCTACCAAGATTGCCGTCAGCTGCTTTTCTTACCTATATCTAGCTCTCCATCTTTTATTTTCTCCCTTTATTTAAAGAAACAACTTTTGTTGTTGCTGTTTCTTCTCCCTTTTTGTTTTTGTTTGTTTGGTTTTGTGCCTGTTTGCTCTTCTTTTTTTTACGTTCCTCCTCTCCTCTTGTATTCGTTTTCTCTGTCTTGCACCTTCTTCCCCTTTTCTCTCCCTTTCAATCATCTGCCTGACGGCCTCATTAATCGACGAAGGGAAAGAGACATTTATCTTCTTCATCCCTTTAGTCTTCTTTTGAAATTTCGGCAGACCAGCAAGTCATCGATATTTCTCGACTTCTATACTGCAATAGATAGAAGCAAAAGATGACGTTAGGAAATATAATAACACTGTCTATGAAAGATGTCCATTCCTTGTAACTGTGGGGTCATCCTGGACGCCATACTTTTCCTCATACCTGATCACAAACCTCACGACCCTCACCTCTTCTAGATATAAATTCAGTTTTGTAATTGCGGAAAGATTAGACTGAGATTGTTGATGTTGAAAGAGTGGGGTGGGCGTGGGAGGATTGATTGCCATGCCGATATTCTTCCAAGCACTGGGCACGAGAAACACAACCAGTGTTGCTACGGGGTTGTTTTGTACGGCTGGAAAATTCGCATGTTGTGTTTTGTCCTGATAAGTAGCGTTCTTTTTAACCTTTTATTTATTTGTCAAATGAAAAGACCTAGCTTAATAGCCATCCTCCTCAATCCTCACTTCTAGTGCCTCGTTTTTGCACCTCGTCATAGGTACGTCATTTGCCTCCCTCTTTCATCCTCAGTTGCTCCTCGGCATAATAGTGCCGAGTATTAAAGGGCAAGTCCAAAGTTTTGGACGATCATAGTTCAGGAGCTGTGTGAGAGTCGAGGTGGCCGTCCTGGGCTGTCCGTCCTAACGAGCCTTCTGGTTTCCGTGGACGTAAAGCTATATTGAACCATGCTTCGGCACTGGTCACACATGGCTTGTCCCTAAGATGTCAACTGACTTCTGAGGACATTAAGCATCACTTCATCATCATCATCATTTTGGACGATTTTTGACTCGAGTCCCGCTAAAGCTCGTTGAGAACAATGGTGGAGATGAAATTGTTATTTGAGTTACATAAATACGCGAAAAAACGCATCAGTTTCTGTCTCAGCGGCAGTAGCAGCAGCGATGGCACTGGCATTGCCAGTAGTGGTGACGTTCCATGTTTTCCAGTCTGTTTGGTGTTTTGTGCACAGATGGGAATGCTGTTGGCTTCAGATTCCGCTTTGACGCGAACGCCATGCTATATTCCACGAAGCTAGAGAAACCACACTCAGCGGCCGCAAAGTGTTCGCTACACAAATGCGCTTCAGGAGACCAGCAGCAAAGTCAGTACATTTGATACACAAATTTCATCCATTTTCTCCTCACTGGCACAGCGGGTCGATTAGGTGGGAACGCGTGCATAGTCATGTCACAGTTTTTTGTTCTTTGCGAAGTGTTGCAATTTGCTGCAACACAGTAGGCCGTCATAACTAGATGTTTCAGTCTTGTCGATCACACATACACATGCAATGATCAATCCAAGATGGCAACCGCACAGGCTCCCTAGACCGACGTCAATAGACGATCTCCGGAAATCATGCAGCTCTGATAGTAGGTTCCCCCAATTTTGTGAAGGCGTCCGTTTTGCGCCGTTTGCGAACGCTTGAAACATGCTTTCGTTGGATCCGTCAAAGCCAGTCAGCAATTTTTTAATTTTTTTACTCATAAGGAGCGTCTGAGCTAGTGAAATGACAATTGCAAGCAAGCAATGTGACGTACCCAGTTGCTTTTTGTTTCAAGTGTAGTTGTTGCTGTTGCACGCGCGCGCCCGTGTGTGTGTGTGTGTGTGTGTGTTAGGGAACCAGTTGTATGTTTTTGCTTTGAGGATGGAATAACAAATGTATACGTAAGCACTATGTAAAATATGACACTGAATCTTCTGTAATATCCAAGGAGGCGATCGGAAATTCCTGGGACATTTTAAATGCCATTTTGGGTCACAAATATCATTCAAATCAAGGATAACCAAAATTTGCAACGAAAGTGAGTTTTATTACAGTCTGTAAAAGGTGAGTTGTCAGTACACTATCAATTATTGTGCCGACATCAGCACTGACAAAGTCTGCATGACTCGGAAACTAGATCTAGATCTAACGTCAATGGCGCATAAGCATACTCAGACACAAATGTGATAAAAACTCACTTTTCTGTCAGGCTTCTTGCACCCATCTGCAATTAATTCTGCATTATGTTTGTTTTGGTCAGCTTATGCAGATTTCTCTGGCAGATTATTCTGCTTACTTACACGAGTTACAAGTTAGTTGCACACTTTGATCTATTTCAGGATGATTTCTGAATTTCAAGTCATTATTCTCTAACAGTTTACCATCTCTAAATCTGAAAAAATTCAGTGAATATTGTATTAATTAACAGTACACTCACGCTGCTGAAGTGCATGTAAACAGGGTGTAGTGTTTTTGTTTTTTACACTACCCTCCTGATGTCAAATGTCCTGATGGACATATTGCTTCACGCTGACAGACAGCACAGAGCTGTATGATCAGTTCATACGAGAAATTATCAACACCTCAAAACTGACTATATTTGAAGCAGTCTTTCGGTGAAATGTCTGGAGAAGATTGTCGGCTGCTATCCACAATCCGATGCGAGTGATGGAACAGCTCAACCGGCTTCGCCTTGCTATTCCTGGTTCTGTATTCGGCAACCCTCTGCCGGCCGCAGTGAACTGCTTCTCAGTGGTAAGCCACGAAGCGCTACCGACGATGCAGCAGAGGCTACCGATGACTTTTTACATTTCTTCTTCTTAACCAAGAACACGGTGTAAATAAGGGACGCTCGCAGTCGATTCAGTCAGTCCGCCATTCTGTGGCCCCACCAAAAAGACTGCAATACGCGAGAGAAAAAAAAGAAGAAGCGCTTTTCGACTGTCGGCTCCATTCTGAAATCATCGACATAATATATAACAAAAATATATACGCCAGTAGATGAACTCCGTGTCTGAAATGGTATCCTACCCAGGGGAATTTCACTCTTATTATTATAATATTATTGTTATTTCCGGAAATTGTCTAGTTGGAGAAAAAGTCACGTGAATGATGATGGAGAACCCGAGGCCAGCCTACAGAAAATAGAATCGATTAAGAATCTACTTAAACGTTAAATAATAATAATATTTATAAACAATCATTAAATCTGAAACTCATTTGTCAGTCATTTCGATGGTCATTTTGCAAGTTAAAAACTCATTCCTCCCGACTTTCCCTCCGATGATTACCTCCCTCCCTCTTTCTTTGTGAATATTAAACACGTATTTGAACGATTTAACACGACTTGTGAAGAGTTTTAATGGAGCTGTATATTTAGATTTTTTCTTTTCTTTCTTCAATGTAGTTTATTTGCCGGCTTAATCTAGCTTAATCTACCCGAACTACAAGAGTTTGATATAGTAAAACTACTTGGCAATGATGAAAGGTTAATAACGCAAAACCATTGACTGCTTGCTTGGACGGACTCTGCAGGTTTTGGTGTCTTTTATATTCCGTAACTGTGACCACTGCCTTTTCCTGTTGTGCGTGAGAGTAGTTGCTGATGGCAGGATGACAATGGGAGTGCGCCTAGTGTTTTGGGGCGTTTGCATTTGTGTGTTTGTTGGTCTTTTCTCATCTGGCAATATCTGTAAAATGTCATCATGGTTTGAACCAACAGAAGAACTTTCAAGCTGAGCTCAAGTTGACACCCAGATGATAGGGGTAACTGTCAGGGAAATAAAAGGAAAAGTAGGAAACAGGTGTTAAACAGAAACTGGGAGGCAATAGGGCGCAGTTGCCTACTGTTGCGGCTGTAACTATATGAGTAGTGCTATCCATTGTTTACCTGTGTGCTTGTACTTTCGTCTATTGCTATTATCATCGTGACTGGTTCTAATCCTTGAACAACAACAACAACAACAAAGAGAGAGGGGGGGGGGGAGGTTAGGGTGTGTGTGTGGAGCGGGGGAAAGGAATTTTCAGTTCTTCACAGTTTAAAACCCAAAACGGGCTTTGGGACACAAAGAAACAAACCCTCTCCCCGTCCCATCTGGAGACAAAAGTGATAACGCAGCCTGTCAAATTCATAAAACGAACTTGCAGCCGCATTTGAACTGAACCAAATTAGCAAGAGTAGAAATCAATCATCTAAAGTAGAATGCTGCTACATATCATTCAGTCTCGCCTAACAACAAACGGGCAGTGTGACCGAGTACTCCGCGCAACTACTGTTTGGGGATACACTACACATTCTCGTCTGATGCTTGGGCGGCGAAGCATCAGTACGGCGGCGAAACAATGAAGGATATGCATGTGATTAAATGACAAGTCCAAGGTTTGGGGTGATTTTTGACACGATTTCCGTTAAATTCGCTGAGAACAATGATGTAGGTGAAATTGTGATCTGAGGGTTATAAATGCACGAAAACAAGCATTTTCTGTCGTACCGAAAGCGTCGCCATGACGCTGAAAATCATGTGCACATGTGCGCACTACGTCATCTGGGGAGTCACTGCAAAATGGCTAGTAGCCACAGGGTAACCGACTTGGAACAAATTCCAGTTCGAATCTCCAAGGATGAAGTTCCGACGCCATTGTCAGTAGTTGGGCCTTTGTTTATTTCCTTTTTGTTATTTCATTTTTCTCGAACCTTGTTAGGTGCGTGGCGTTTCAGTATTTTTCGTTCTGTTTACTCTAGCTTTCACAACAGGCTAGACATCATCAGGGAGCCTGCCTTTTACTGGGTGTTTTCTTTTCTTTTCCCAATTTATCCTTGTTTGTTTCATTATATGTAAAAATGAAAAAGTTTTGTTCGTTCCAGTTCAATAGACTAGCGGTTCCGTGGCCTCCCTGGGTTTGGGTTTGGAGTTGGGTTAGTTACCGGTTCTTGCCATTCACTGTTTTTTTCTTTTGGCTTGTCCTTTTGTTTCTCGTGTTATATCGTTCATTTACGATGTACGAGTGTGTGTGTGTGTGTGGGGGGGGGGGGGGGGGGGGTAGTCTCGATGTTTAACGAAACCTCTCATTCTTTCTTTGTGTGGGGTAGTTTGTGAGCGTCTGTTGCCCTGCCGTGTTGTCACTGCTAAGTGGTTTGTATCGTGTACACGGATTACGTGTATCCATCCTTTGTCCCGTTGCTCTCTGACAATACTTGCCTCCTCTTTCTTTTCAGAAAATGTTGTTGTTTTCTTTCTTTTCTTCTTCTTTTTCGCCATGCGTTTTTTTTCTTTTTCTTTTGTTCTTTTTTTAATCTTTGGTTTATTGGCCAATTCGTACCCGCTTGTTAGCATGCCTGATTAGGGCAGCCATTTTGTATTTCTCTCGTCGTCTGCATTTGTTTACATCCCGATGCGTTGCTTTATCAGTCTGCAGCCATTGTTTTTCTAGATGGAAGCCGGGTTAGTGAGGGGTTAGTTTAGAGTTAGTTATGGTTAGTTTGGCTTCCCATCTGTTTGTTGTTGGCACAGTTATTTTTGCTCAGTGCTCTTAAGACTGTAGTCGTCCACTCCTTTGTTGCAGACAGTAGTCTATTAGAATGTTGTGATTTGGTGGTGTTTTTGTGTGTGTGTTTTTTCCACCTTATGCTTGCAACCGTTTGGGGTTTTGAGGTGATTTCAGCTGTTTTGTTTCTTGCATTTAGTGTCAGCTGTTTGCTTGCCTGATTAGGGCAGCCAGTTTTCGTTTGCCACCAGCATTTGTAGCCTTTTGGTCTTTCTTTCTTTGCCACAGGCATTTGTGGTCTGTTCTTTCTTTGTTTGCCACAGGCATTTGTGTACAGTCTCTTTCTTTCACGGCCTTTTCTGCCGTGGCATTCGTGTTAGACTTTTTGTCTTTGCCTTGTTAGCGCTTGTTTCAGGGTATCAGTGCATCTCTCAATTTTGGTATCATGCTGTGCGCTTGCTGCTCGTCAGCTTCATCCTTGGAGATTCGAACTGGATTTTTTTCAAGTCGGTTACCCGGTGGACAGCCCTACAAATTCCGCTTTGAAGCAAACCCCATTTGGTATTTCGCCATAAAGTTTACGAAACCGCACTCAGCGAACTGCTCGCTACACAAATGGGTGTGACTGAAGCGCAGCATCAAAGTCAGCTCGTTTGAATCGTACAAATTTGACTCATTTTAGCCTCACAGCGGGTCGATTCCACAGGATCTCGTGCGTAGGGTTGCTTGTGAGTAGTTACAGTTTGCTGCAATACAGTAGGCCGGCATGGTAAGAGCTTTTTGTCGACCACACGCATACACATCCAATGAACAATCTAAGATGGCAACCGCACTGACTCCCCAGACTGACGTCACTTCCGAGAAAATCACGTGACTGATGGAGAACCCGAGACAGCAGTCTCGGCCAGCCTACAGAAAATAAAATCGATTAAAAACCAACATAAACATTTTATTTCATTTTTTATTTAATTAAATCTCAAACTAGTGACTCATTTGTCAATCATTTCGATGGTCATTTTGCATACTTAAAAACACTGGACCTTTCCTGTAAAAATGAAGGTTGGAAGTCTACATGCAAATAGTTAAGCCTTCCAGGAGGAAAGTCTAGGCAACATGTCGCGGCCATCTCAACCTAATGTAACCAGTCAAAAGATTAATGTTTTTATTGTTTTCTAGTTTGTGCCGTATAACTGTTCGATTCCATGTCAGTTGTATGTATTCCTCCCACTTTTCCGGATGTTCGGCTCTGCCCCGACTTTTGTCGCCCCGGCAGATGCGCTCTCAATTAGGTGTTACGTGGCACCTACACTGAGCCCTCTAACAGGATAGTCTTTGTGATGCGATTCCAAAGTTGTTTATGAACCAGTGTATTTCCCGCGTTTTTGCCTAGAGGCTGGCGTAGTAATATTAGTATTTTATTATTAAATTCAATGTCAGATATATTTAGTAAACATTTAATGTTTTTATTTAATTATGTATAAGAAAACGTTGTATTTTAGTATAAAGATTACGGTTGTAATGACTATGTACTGTGTATTTGTTGAGGGCACTATTTTTAGTAGCAAGCATTAATCTGTGTGATGCGTGTCGATCCCACAGCTCGGGCGCAGAAATCGGTCTCTTTTTCAACGCCAGCCAAGCAAGGCAGTTCAGTTTTAATATTCGCTTGGCTGTGCTGAAGCATTTTTCTACAATGTCATCATTCATGCAGCAGCCGCACCTGATGACCGCTTGTTCTGAGGTGCCAGAGGTTTTAGTCCTGTATAAATAATGAGGAGGAACTGAGGTGTTCCGTGTCTACTTTCCCCCACATCCCCACTGTTAGATAACACTATTCAAATGGGAGCTGATAGAAAAAAGCTGTGGTACTCATTTGGTAGCTGATTCTTCAGTCTTGAATGTGCAGCCACTTTAATTTGTTGTTGTATATAGGCAGTGGTTGTGTGTACAGTTTAGTGACGGACCACCCCTGCCGCGCCTTGCTAGTCTGCTGGGCAAAGCCCGATATTCGTCAGAGTGCATAAGCTCGTACAAGGGTTTGTCAGGGGTGTACCAAAGGGCCCTAAGGTCCAGCGAGTGTGCCTTTTAATGCTGGATCTTAGAAAAATCATTAAAGAACGTATGGTGAACGTTCTTGACGGCATACGATTTAGGGTGTTGCCTCGCAGAAGCAATCAAAGGCCAGAACACTTGTCTGTCACGCAGCTTCCTCTCGACAGCTGCATGTCCGCTGCCAGCCTGGTCTATCCAGGACCTGCTACTAGCTACTTCTGCAGTAGTGTGAGGTCAGTTTGTACAGAAAGTGAAGGAGACAATTTTAAGTAATACGTTTCGTTTTGGTAGCAGCAACCATTTGAATATAAAATGATTGTTGTCACTGGAATGGGGCTGTTGTTTGCAACAGTTACAAGACAGACAAAAATGCAACATGCAAAGTTGTTGCTGGTAATATTTCCTTGGCCCTGGTGCCACAAATAACGTGACCTTCTGCAACTAAATTGAAGAGTGCAATCATAGCAGGCAAGCTTTGTTTTAAAGTAGCTCGCATTGGTAAATAGTCTGGGGCTAGCAGCACTACCTGAAGGTCCATAGTGACGACAACAGTGTCTCTGTTGCCTTTTGCAGCTCTTTTGTCACGTGACTTTTCATCCTGGTCCTCTTTCTCTTCACATCAGCTGCATGGCTTTTACTTGAGATGTGACTATAAGAGTGGGAAGAGTACACGTCACATTGATCCTTTGTTAGTTACATATATCGCAACGTTGGGCTCTTTGGGAATAAGATTAAGACATTCTGGGCAGCCGATTCGAGTCACGGTAACCCTGAACTGAGTTGTAGGTTTTTGACACGATGTCTCATACGAGGTTTTCTTCCCTATTCATAACGGCCATTCGCAGAATAGCAATACGAGTGCACGGCACCGAAAAAATGGGCAAAATTTAAAGGGAAACAACAGCAGTAAAACCTCGATTTCCGCCAAAATGCTAGTTACGAGTTTTTCCACTAACACCATCGATATATCCCGTCAAAGCTACCGCTTTGTTGACCATATTTATGCCGGAGGTAGAGTCTACTACAGTGTGTGTGTGTGTGTGTGTGTGTGTGTGTGTGTGTGTGTGTGTGTGTGTGTGTGTGCGTATGTGGCGGGGTAAGGGGGGAAGAATCAACGCTTAGTGCTCGCATTACAATACAATCTTAGGTTCAAGTAACACAGAGCAAACGTGACCAGGGTAAAACAACAACTAAACACCAAAATCTGTCGCAATGAACCTGTCACCAGCAGTTCAAAAATTCAGATTCGATGTGTTGAATCATTACAATCCATACTACCCAATTTGACTATCTTGTGACTATCGATGCGCTGGCGGGATGGAAAGGAAGTTGTTGGGCACGTTTTGTCACCACGGCACGTTGCAGCGATGCTTACACATTTGGTCACCATTGAGAGGGTAACAAATCGTGCAGCCAGTGTACGTTTTTAACTTCGATATCAGCACGATATTATATATATATATATATATATATATATATATATATATATATATATATATAGTGTGTGTGTGTGTGTGTGGTGTGTGTGGTGTGTGTGTGTGGTGTGTGTGTGTGACAGAGAGAGAGAGAGAGAGAGAGAGAGAGAGAGAGATGAATAGTATAAAAATCATAAAAATAAACGAAACAATGTACAATGTACCAGTGGTGTGCAAGTCTCTGAACTTACAAGCTGTATTGTCACAATACTTTTCTCCGCAGAATGCTCAGTTCTCCTGAAATCTTGATGAATCCTTTGAGTAATAAACAAATGGTGCTGCTTTGATCTTTTTTTCTTTTGTTGTTTGTTTTTTGTTGCTAGGCGGCTATGTGAATGATGTGCTACAATCAAAGTGCTCCTGATCATGTGGGGCTTAAAGTCCTCAGATGTCGGATTGACATATTGGGGACAATCAAAGTGCCGCTACCGTTTTTATGTTAAATAGCAAACATTTGAAACAAAGACGACAGCCAACGTTTTGTGTTTCCACTTTAAATTAGCCAACTGTAATTTGGAGCCGACTGTCTGTTTAATCTTGACGCCAGTGTGCGGCCGACACAGTGGAGTAACCACCTATAGTTAAGAAAAATCGGCAGGTTTTATTGTCGGTGGAAGGATCAAAACTCGTCAGGGTCAGGAGTGACGGGTTGCAAAACAAGTTCGACCACAATGTCTGCATGCCCCGAGAGTAGCTGCGAAAACAGTAATTGATAATAATACCGGAAACATGTTAGCTTGATAATAATACCGGAAACATGTTAGGCCGTACATATAATGCTAACATTCTGAAACATGAAGCATCAGCGCTCCGATAGAAATTTTAAGCGAGGGTCACAATGACGCCCTGTCAAAAAAATCTTGGGGTCAAACAGCCTAATCTGAAGTAGCCTATATGCATATTCAGTAACAACCGTTTTTATATTAGAACAGCAAAAATATCACACCACGGCAAATGCTCCATCATTACTATCTTCACATTTACAGTCATTTAGTACATGATATAATCAAATAAATTATATATATATATATATATATAAATTAAAAAAATACTTTTCCCCCAGTACTTTCAATTTGAGTCCTTTTAGAAGTGTTCTTTGATTCAAATGCATGACAAAACAAAACAATCTCAGAAATCTGGCAAAGGTGGGAGATCACGTCGTCCCCCCCGATTAACTTTTAGTCGCAAAATGGCACCGCCCGGATTTCAGATGCTCACAGTTCTAGAGTGATTTTTGTTTCCATCAGGTAGCCAAATAATCAATTGTAATTACCGTCTTTGCAACAATTACAGCCATGGAACAACCGCCTCAGTTTTGTTCAGTCGAGGTTGTTCCGATGGTATACAGCACATCAGTGAAGGAAGCCAGTACAAAAGTAGTTGTAAAAACGGTAATTGTAATAAATCATTTAGCTGCCAGGGCGATGAGTAGATCACTGCGGAATTGCAAGAGGCATTTTCCCGCGACTGAGTAAAAATGAGGGCGGCCGTATTCGCCTTTGCCAAAATTCAGTCGCATTTACGCTGCCTACTACAGCTGTACCAGTCGAACGTACGCTAGCGACTACGGTTGCGCTAGGATCTTTTTGAGCTGCTTTAATACTTCTCTCCCCCTCAACGATAATATTTTCATCAGACTTTGCTGCCGAGCGCTTCTTCGCACGTGAACCAGGTATAAGTGACATGTTTTCAGCCGAAGTGACAAAGGCGTAGAAAGGAAATGACAGCGTAGAAAGGAAGTGAATTTCCGACCAATCAGCTTTGAAATACAACTGCCGGAAATGACATTTAAACCAGTCAGCATCGCGGACAAGAATGTGGTAAAAGTAGCAATTTTGCGTTCCGAACCTTGCCGATCTGGTGTCTTGATGCGCTAAATGACCGTCAACTATCTCGATCGCTTTGAAAATATGGGTGCGTCAAGATGACGCACGGATATCTGATCTGTGCGTCAAAATTCAAATTTGTGCGTAATAGACCCGCGGTTGTGCGTTATTGGGAGCACTGAACATTCAAACCAAAAAACAGTCATCATACCCAAAGTCAGTCTACGTTTACCTTTTCATTAAACCATACCAACCATACCATCAGACATATATATCTACAGGACATATGCACAACACACGATCAAACGACACGATCACTCGGTCTCTATAATTTGACTATACAGCTCACAGAGCTACAGGCAGCAGTAACCTTGTAGCCCTACCCAAAGCAAAACAGAATTTCAGTTTAACATTAATTGAAGCGGGAATAATACAACACAACACAGCACAACACAGCACAACACACACACACACACACACACACACACACACACACCACACACACACACACACACACACGACACACTGACACACACATCGCGAATGACTGAAGAGGAAAGACAAAGTAGTACAGGCGAAGGAGTGCCAAATCGTGCAGCGAGTGAATGTTTCGGCACGTTTGTTACCACCATGCCGTGGTAACAAAAAGTGTAGGCATCCACAGACATTAAATAATGGAGACTGTTCAAGGGCAAAACATTCCGAAGCCGCAAAAAGAGAGTTGCGTCCCCTGAATGTACTCTCTTCGGAGCGATGTCCTATGTTGTTTGTGCCCTGGCAGTCAGCAGAATTGCGCCTATTCGAGCCATGCTCTTATATCAGTAAATAGAAAAAAATCACTTTATTTTTATTTTTATAGAAAAGCTTTTCTACTGCGGCAGTATATCCACAGACATTGAATAATAAGACTGTACAAAGGCAAAACATTCAGAAACCTAACCTACAATCCTTGTAAAATAAAGCTTTCGAGTTCGAGTTTCTCTGTGTGTATGTGTGTGTGTGTGTGTGTGTGTGTGTGTGTGTGTGTGTGGTGTGGGTGTGCGCGCGCGCGCGCGCGGGTGTGTTTGTTTGTTTGTTTCCAGCAGCAAAAGTTGAGTTCTCATGCTTATTTGTTTCATCAATAAGCCGGTCGGCTCAGTTGATACGTTGCCGGCTGCAAGTGCTTGAGATGTTACAAAGGCACACACAGGCATACACTGTTTCCACTTGATCCCTCCAAGCAAACAAGCACTGCTGAAAAAATCTAATCGCCAAATCAAAAACCAACCTGTCCCGATACAAACCCGATTGTCTCCATCTCTCACATCTTTTAAATCCAGCCTCAAAACGCACCTCTTCCGCAATGCCTTCACCTGAGTCTGTGAAATTGTCACCGTAGGCATGGGTTGGTGGAGGGTTGGGGGAGGGGGAGAGGGTTGGGGGGGGGGGGTTGCAAAGCATGGGACTAACAGGAGAGCCTGCTGCTGCCGCCACTTTTTCATCTGCTGGGCGGGTGTGTTTGTGTGTGTGTGTGTGATGTGTCTTACTGTGTGTGTGTGCGTGCGTGTGTTATGTGTTAGTGTGGTATGTGTCACAGTGTGTATGTGTGCGTGAGTGTGTGTGTGCGCGCGCGCGCGCGTGTGCTTGTGAGGAGGTGAATGTGAGTGTGCAGGTGTCTGTGTGTAATCATATAGTAGGTGGCTGTGTGTGAAATGCTTTTTAGTGTTGATGTATGTATTTACAATATTATTTTTGTGCTTTTCTGATTGTCATGACAGTACTTGTGCTTTTCTGATTGTTATGTTGATATTAATATATGCATTATTTTATAGAACTTGTGATTATTTTAGTGTGTGTGAAATGCTTTAATATCGATGTACGCATTTACGGTACTTTGCTTCTTCTTCTCCCTTCCTCCCTTTTTTCTTCTTTTTTTTCCAGCTCATCCTGGCTTTTTTGTCATTTTGATATTGATGTATGCCTTTATAGTACTTGTACTTTTTGTTGTTGTTGTTGACTGTCAAGCGGATTTTGATGTTGATAATGTCCAGCGCCGCGAGCTTGTAAATTTTTACGGGGTATAGCGCTATATAATAGTTATTATTATTATTATTAACTTTGGGGTGAATGTTCAGGGGACATTACTCCGCCCGGTCGCTTCAAGTGTTCCTTTAGTAAGAGTTACCAGTTAAGTTGTCTATTATTCAATGTCTGCGAGCGCATCCAATTTGACACCTTGGTGACAACACGTGCTGGGGTAACAAAACGTGCCGCAACAGAAGTTTCTGCCCGGCCCATCAGTCTAGTTTTTTGTTGTTTTGTTTTTCCCCCGATCGTTTCTGTTATTTTGTCTAAGCTGTGTTCCATGTATACTGACAAGCACACTCGTCTAAACCTTTCACTCTTATTTCCTGACCGGGGAAATTCCAATGATAACAAAACCGATAACCTCTGATCGGGAATTCCAGTGATAACAATACCGATAACCTCTGATCGGGATCAGAGGTTATCGGTATTGTTATCATTGGAATCAATGATAACAATACCGATAACCTCTAGATAACAATACCGATAACCTCCGATCGGGATCAGAAGTTATCGGTATTGTTATCATTGGAATTTTATTGTCTCTGGCGTCTGGGCTAAAGCAAACCATTTGTTGTGTTTAGAGTCAAGTGTCAATTACTTTCACCTATAGTCATTTTCATGACACAAAACTCCATTATTAAAATCCATCTCTCGTCTTTTTAACTATGCATAAATTATGGGAGTTATATTATACGGTGGGTATAATGTCATTATATTATACGGTGGGTATAATGTCAGTAACTCCCATAACTTAAGCATTTTGATGGCTATTGGTCAGCCTGTTCGACCGCACACAGCTGTGGACTCTGAATAGTCTAATTCATATTATGTAGCGGGAAATAAATTTTGCAACTTGTCTTGTCCCACGCCATCACTACCCAACCAGTCCTTGGTATTTCCAGCAGAAGAAACTAATATAAACGATGATTTTGTGCTTGAGCCTTCAAAAGACCATTTTTCTGCGTTTTCAACATCCCCGATAGGCCAGACCGAAATCTCCTCTCCATTCCACTGGCACAACATATTTCTTGGTACAATGAAGAAATGGATCTCAGGTAAACCTAAACCTCCTTTCTAAGCCACCTAAACAGCGTATACGTCTGTCTGTTTCAATGGAAGATTTGAGGATGAGTTACTAAGTCACTGGAGTTTAACGTCCTAACCGGGGTCACCTCCTAACAGGGTCACCTCAGGAAATCCAAACTCTATCCTAAGCAAATGCACATCTCAAAATTCTTTTCATATGTAAAACCACATTGAAATGAAATCAACAAAATCAGTCCAAACACGACAACTTGGGAATTTTTACTTTTTAGCACCCAAACAACTTTTGAAGGGCATCGCTTACTCACTGGTTGTAAAACACATCACGTACTGGATCTAGCTATCAAAAAGCTCTCTGGTGCAGTTAGATCCAGTTCTCTCCCTTCATGGGCGCGCATTCATTTTCTCGAGTCTTTATAATTAATTAGCAAAATATCTGCTGTGCCAGCTCTTCCACACCAATGGAAGTGTTGAAGCTATTTTCGATTATGTGATTGCTGAGAGAGAGAGAGAGAGGGTTGGACATTTTTGACGATGTTGTTGCGGCAGCTGAACAAAACAGGTGTGTAGGGAGGGTATGTGTGTGTGTGTGTGTGTGTGTGTAGTGGTGGGGGTGGTCAATAATATACGTTACCGTACAAAATGGCAAACTTATCTTGTATGCGTGTCCATAGGCTATATGAGTACATTATAAATGAATAAGGCTGAGTAATGTAATTGAGAGAGAGAGAGAGAGAGAGGGGGAGAGACGCACCCAACAAGCTAACTGTTGTTGCCTGGCCAGTCTGGAGAGAAAACGATTCCATGATTCCAAACCATCCATTGGGGTACACTGGAGGCACGGTGCCAACTTTTCTCCGGCGTTGCACGTAATTGGCCGTTTCCTTGGCTAAAAAGCTTCCCTCTGGGATATAGCCAATGTCTCCAAGTTTGCGAACTCTGTTAAGCGGTTTGAGAAACAGCATGTAGGCAGCGATGAGCGTGGTTAACAGCACAGTTAGGTACACATAGGTTTTCCAGTGGTACAAGTCTGGCATGGTGGTGAGACACTTGAGCACACGACCGTACACAGTGGAGGCGGCCTGCAGCCACAGCTCTCCTACCTCCAGCAATGGAGTCTGCAGCACTTGTTCGGTCACAGAGGCGGACACGACGAGGAGCAACAGAAAAGAAAACACACACACAAACCATCGCCTGCTCCACACCGTCGCCATGTTGAAACTGCGGGCCAGCGTGCGCTACCGATTAATATTGACTCAAGAGCGATCGACACACGGCAGAGAGAATCGTTTCGTAAGTTGCGAGGCGGTGGCGTGGCGTGGTGGCGGTGCGCAGCGAGTAGTGTGGCCAACACCAAACAATCCGTCCCCAAGGACGCGTCGTGCGCCGCTCGGCCGTCACCGTCATGTGACCAAAAGGCCCCCTCCCCGCCCTTCCTCGCGTCTCACTGACCACACCTCTCTGCGCCAGGGTCTTGTCACGTTCACCGCCTCACCTCAGTCCCTGCCCACAAGGAAAGGAAACGATGCCTGTTGTGCCACTCTCTGTTCTTTCTGCATTAAGCGTTCAGATAAATAGGACCTCATCCCAGTATCTGTTCACTTACTGATCCCAAAGTGTAAGCTTATACTTCTAAGTTAAGAAACTGGTCGTCCTCAGAGAAGAATTGTCGAGTTTCAGTCCTACGTGTCCGACCTGCACGTGTCCTGGGCCACGACAATGATCAAATGTTTGTGGTAAAATACATTGCGACATTCGCGGTTTCACTGATGTTTTTGGCATTGTTTCGTTTTTGTTCTGGTGGTGGTGGTACTGTGTGTGTGTACGTGCACGCGCGCGCGTGTTTGCCTGTTATCTTTATGTTATTTGACCTACTGATCGATTTGAGACTGAAACTGGCTCAGTGCAGATATCATCACGGTGCAGAACATTAAACTGCCGGCGACGACGAACACGGCGATATGCAATGACGAGACAGCAATCAGGTCAGGAACGCGAAACTGGCATTCTTCTTCTCTTTACTATTGTCATCTACAGTTCAACAGCTCCTGGCCAGTGTACAACTGAACACACCATTGCTAATTCTATAGAACCTAAACGTACATGATTACGACCTTCTAATGAAAAGCTGCTCAAAATTCCAAAGCGAAAACTCAAACCATTCGGACAACGTTCTTTCAGTTTCATGGCACCATCTCTCCGGAACTCACTCCGGCCACCCTAAGAAATGTACCAGCATTATCCCAGTTCAAATCTCACCTAAAAACCTTCTTGTTTGCCCAGGCTTTCCAGTAAAATCGAGCGCTTTGTTTGAAAAAAGGTGTGGCTGTTGAATGTGGATGGATGCACATGAATGGTGGTGGGGGGGATGGGGGGTGGGGAGCATGAGAGATCTAGGAAAGGGTATTGATTATTTATTAATTCTTGTATGAGTGGACGAGCGGAGACTCGTGTGCGCATGTCTCTCTCTTCTCTCTCTCTCTCTCTCTCTCTCTCTCCTCTCTCTCTCTTCTCTCTCTCTCTCTCTCTCTCTCTCTCTCTCTCTCTCTTCTCTGTCTTTCTCTCTCTGTCTTCTTTGTCTTCTCTCTTTCCTGTGTGTGTGTGTGTGTGTTGTGTGTGTGTGTGTGTGTGTGTGTGTGTGTGTGTGTGTGTGTGTGTGTGTGTGTGTGGTGTGTGTGTGTGTGTGTGTGGTGTGTGTGTGTGTGTGTGTGTGTGTGTGTGCATGGTGTTTGTTTGATGTGGGTGTGGGCAGGATTATGTAGGCTAAGTAACTACAATACTCAAGGTTCTGTTTGTTTGAAATGTATGTTAATGTGGATTTTGTCATAAGATGTTTGTACAGCGCAGTGAGTTTAACTATGGTTAGAGAACAGCGCTTTATAATAATTATTTATTATTATTATTATTTTGATTATACACAGTACAAGTCTGCGAGTGCGACCACAAAAGCCCAGACCGGCTAGAGAACCTTTTAACGACATCCTTTCTGTTCCTTGTCCACAGTCGTCCCTTTTCCCCAAACTCCTTGGTAAAATCCACGAAAACGCACTATCAGTCAGATGACACTAACTGCCCAACTGAGTGGCATATCAGTTACACAATCAACCATACTAACGCTTCAACACGACGGCACCACTCCCATTTGGCTATTTCATACAACCACAAATAATTTGTAATACAACCCCGAGGTATACAAATGCAACCAATACAACTTAACTAACAAAATGTGTCAAATCAGTCACATATCTATGCTAAACAAACACTCATTAAACTTACTGGCAAAACATAAAACTTGCCAAACGACCCAGCTACCCAGCCTACAGCCTCTTACCTTTAATAATAATAATAATAAATAATTCTTATAAAGCGCTGTTCTTTAACCAGAGTTAAACTCATTGCGCTGTACAAACATCTTATCACAAAAATTACATTAGCATACATTTCAGCAAACAGAACCTTAATTATTGTAGCTTAAATTACCATTATCGCCTATCGAACATTAGACACACACACACACACACACACACACACACACACACAATGACATGCGCACACCTGTCTCCGCTCGTCCACTCATATAGCAATTAACAAAATATTAACTTAATGATCTCAAACAACAACACCAATTTGAATCTGTCTTTTCACCCACCCAACCCGTGCCTCCTTCTCTTACCTAGATCTCTCATCTTTAACAGGTGGCCCAGGTATGGTCCACGCTGTCCATGCTACAGCCAGCTCGAAACACCATCTCCATCTCAATATAAGTGGCCCTAGCACTCTGCCTTGTTACGGTTTTTGGCCCAGTCAAGTTACATAAAGACAGGCCAGCGAAAATGTACACGCATTAACCCGATCTATCACTTCTACAATACTAAGCCTTAAAGCGCGTTCTTAATTGAACGAACTTTTGCTTCGCGAACCTAGTTCGTGGTGTTCTGCGAACCTGAAAAAGGCTCGGCGAACTACTTCGTTTTTAATTAGATGAACTTTACTTCAGGAACCTGCTTCAGGCAGTTCGTCAAACTGCTTGAGAAACCAAGTTTCTCTCTCACACTTACACACCTTACACACTTTACACACTTTACACACTTTACACACTTTACACACTTTACACACTTCACACACACACACACACACACACACACACACACACACACACACACACACACACACACACACACACACACACACACACCACACACCACACACACACACACACACAACACACACACACACACAGTCATATTGACAAATAATTATGACATAACGATAATACATATGTAATGGTGTGGAGTGGTAGAAGGACAGGACACAGGCAGCGGAGTCAGTCAAAATGGAGACCACAGCAGGCGAACGGCAGCAATCAGGTTTTTATTCTACAGCAGCAGACAACTTTCTCAGCACACCCAAAATCCTCACGCGCACGCATAGATAAGAGAACTGCGCGGGCCGCAAGGAACACACGCTATCGCTACCATGAAATCGGCCCTCTGGACCACAAAATGGCTGACTATTGTGTTTCCTTGGCCCGCACAAATACAGTTTCCTCAACAATAACTAAACTAATTAAAACATGAAATACATCAAATAAAAGCTACAGTTACAACCTTTTAAACCGTATAAACAAAATGTACACACATGACTTATTTAATTTGCAACAAGAGTGGGAAGCGTGGCTTGCACCTGTCTATAAGCAGATTCGTACAACTAAATCACAACTAACACAATGTACAAAATCTAACTGTCAATAAAACTTACATCAGAATAAAGTGCACGCTCCCACGGTTAAAATGGTACATAACAATTACAATACAACGCTGCTATAAGAGAAGCAAGACACACTCAAAGACTAGTACTAAAACAATCGGTGCGAACTTTCGCCTGGGGCGCGTTATCTTAGTCGCAACAGCGCTGATAGTGATATCAAGTAGTCTATGAATATAACTTAGCTTCTACAGTACACAATACTCAATAAGTTAATTTCAACCCAAAATAAACACTAAACATGAAGTCAGCTAAGCAAAATACTATACGACAAAGCACTGATCGACACAGAATTACTTTCATCGAGTCAAAACAACGATTCACTACTATTCACTAGTACTACACAGAAAATGCGCCATGCAGACGACGGCTATAAAAAGAATGGACCTAGAGAGGAATCGGCAACTGATTAAGCTCGATCCTGCGTCTAAATAAGATCTAAATAAACATTCTAAGATGCCAAATTATATTCCACATGACTTAGTGCATAAAAAGGACTAGGTGAACAAAGAGTAGGTAAACAAACAAGCGGTCAAAATATTATGGGAGTAAACAGATTTGAAAATGGCGCGCACCAGCGGCTATCGCCGGTCGGCTGTGTGAAGGCCATGTGGCGTTACGCAACACGCAGCGCTTCAAAACAAAAGCGTCGTCTGCTCCGGTTCCCGGGTTACTAACAGTACAGTAATGAAATTGCATGGATCTGATAACCGGGGCGGGATTATTGTAAAAACGTACAAAGAGCACTTGCTCACACATAATCGGTAAGAGAAATCATACTTCACGTAGTTTTACAGATCTACGGTATTCCTGCAGTGCCCACTGGCCCCATTAAAACTACCGGCAGGGGAATCCCGCTTCTTGCCCGCCGCGCGCAACGCTCCGCGTTGCAAACTGAGACAGAAAGGTCGACTGAGCACGCGTTGTCGCCGTGATAAAGGTTGCGATGCGAATGAGATTAATGTCCTTAGATGCCCTGGCTGACCAGAGACACTGCTGTGGTCAAAGTCCAAGCATGTGAAAAAGTACAGCATAATCTACGAGCAGTTTCTTCTCAATGGAAGGTAGCTGCCCCCTCCAAAGAAGATCTATACATCTTCCAAAGAAGGTGCCGGAAAGAGAGGCCTGGAGGGCCTGTCGTAAAATATCTAAACTAAAGAAGAAGAAACATATTGTTATACAACACATAAACACATAATAAACATTGAACAATAACATTGCAGTGGCCAGGGACAGTTAATGCAGGTCGGACACTTAAGGCTAAACTTTAGACAGTGCTGGCCTCCCTTCTTTGGGCAGACTAAGCGAACAGATACCGGGATGTGGTCCTATTTATCTGGACACCTTTAGTGCAGGAAGAACAAACACGGGTTGAACAAACGCCTGTTGTGCCACTATCTCGTCTTTCTGTACGTCCACTGTCGACCCAGTATGTGTTCACCCACTGAGCCCAAAGAAGGGAGGTCAGAACATGGCAAAGCTGTGAAGTAAACGTGACGAATCGTATCCAGAATCTTGGCCTGCCACCCCGGCCCCGCTTAGTGCCGGCTTCTGGGCCTCGTTTATTGCTTTCCAAACAACAGACATACTTTGGGGCTAAAGAGGCCCAACTGACAACACTTGACAATTTTCCACTTGTCGTTGTTGCTAATAAGGGCTGTCTTATTGACATAAAAACAGAACATCTTGAATCTGTAATGAACTGAAAGTGGATTGATCGTGTGATTCATTCGCACAGGTCTGTTCGTACCAACTACCAGTGTAGAGTTAGATGATCGGGATATTTACATTATCACAATCAAAGAAAAGGACCAATACTGTGCAGATCCGTAGGTTTACACATTAGCATTTCCCAGGAGCGCACATGCACAAAACATAGGCTTTCCCTCCGTTACAGCACGGCGTGCCTAAATACCGAACGTCAACCCCTAAAATGTTGTGTGTGCTTTTTTCCGTATAATACTTTATGTAAATTGTTTTGGGAAGACTGTGTGCTGTATACGTGTATAGAACATCATATTTAGGTTAATATGTATCATGTAAGCACTCAGGGCGTTGATGAGCGCATCATAAGTGTACATTATTATTAAAATGTAACAAATCAGGAAAAAGACAGATAGGTAACTTTTTTTTAACACCCAATCAACCATGACGGTTATATCAAGGCGGGGAAAAAAATGGACAAATCACAAGGGAAAGAGTATTACAATATTAATTGGCCTTGAACTGATTACCCTCCAGTGAAATCCCCAAGCTAGGTATTTTACATAGTCACAGTTTGCAGTTCAGATAGATGCAAGCGAGTCGGAAAGGAAGATATTTGAGTTGAAGTCGCAATGTCGTCTAATAAACAAACCCAAACGTGACAACATGGCGGACAGGTGAAGACGGACTTCTGTGGTCTCCCATTTGAATCTGGATTTCTGAAGTGGGTATATGGACTGTGCTATGTTGACTTGAAGTATGTGTTTATGGTGTGTTGCTGAGTGTTGTGACAGTTCTGACAGGTCTGAAAGTTGATTTTGTGCGGGTAGACACCTACGAAAGGTCTGTAAACGAACACTTTTGTGTTTTATCCTGCTCGCAAAACGCCTGACCCAAGCCATTGTTGTCATTCTACGCCTGTTGCACGTGCTGTGTGGGGTACGCCGACTTTCTGTATTCACCACAGGCGCTAGAACTTCTTTACATTTCTTCATACCTCTTCATACTTTATCGTATTCTGTTGTTTGGCAGACGATACCACGAGGACCGTACGACCTACTAATAAACAGTACAGTGTCACTTAAACTTAAACGGTCCAAGGTATCGCCAGTTAACGAGGGTGACATCGACAAAAGGCCGTGTATTGACACTCTCCACGAGAACTTCTCTTCCCTAGGGGACTCAAACACAGCCTACAACGAGACAACGATTCTGGAGCCAGACTCCGAGGCGGAAGTTTGTCGGCTTCATAGTACTGTCCTGGAACCTGCCGGTTCAGACGACCCTGATCAGTCGAGACATGATATGTGGATCAGGAACAGCCTGAAGGAGGCCCTGAAAGACCCGGCTGTCGTTTAGGTCCTGACCAACGCCATCACGTCTTCTTTCCCTCAGAGGCGAGATCCGCACCCTGCGAGTGGCCCTGGAGAGGAAGGAGGAGAAGATCGCGGAGCTGCAGGACCGCGTCGACTCGCTTGAGCAGTACTCTCGTCGGAACAACGTTCGGATCAGCGGTATCCCTGAAAGCACCAGCGCTGTAGAGGACACCGATGTCATCACACAAAAGGTTGGCGAGGCGATCGGCGTGACGATCACTGACGAGATGATTGATCGGTCACACCGGGTCGGCAAACCGGGCAAGATGGGAAGAGATGTCGTCGTCAAATTTACATCTTACCGGTATAAGCACCTCATCATGAGGGCGCGCAGCGGCCTGAAGAACAAGGATGCTGCTAGCTTGGGGCTGTCTCCTGCCGGTGCCGTCAGGCAGTCGGAGTCAGCAGCTGCCGCGGCGGGCAGGGTCTACGTTATCGACGATCTCACACGCGAAAGATCTAGAGTCGCCGCAAGAGCCAGACAGTTGAAGAGGTACAAGAAATAAAGAATACCTGGGTACGCACAGGTGAGATTTATGTGAAAAAGAACGATGACTCTATCAACAAACTGTCTACAAGTCGCCAGCTGGATGTGTTCGGTTAGTTAATAGCCTATCGAATTATCAGTTAAACCAATTGATGTGTGATTGACTGACTGACAGGATGCTAACCGATGTTTAATGGTTGTACCAAGAGTTACGTAACCAAACAGTACATAACAGTGGATGTTTGTAAGTTGAAGTGTTGGGATATAGTTTGATTTCGACTGAAGATTATGAACTGGTGTCTTGACCTGTTTGACCTGTTTCAGTACAATATCGTACACTGCGTCTTTTCAAAATGTAACATTGAGGGGCTCACCGAGATGTCCCCCCCCCCCAACTTGGATTTGCAAGGTCGGCTTGTTGAATTTGCTGAGGGGTGTATTGGTCTGCCTCATGCCTTCTGCGGCTGCTGGAGACTGTGACAATGTCTGGGCGTGTTCGTGCGCGCGCGCGTGTGTGTGTGTTTCACTGTTGACACAGGCCTTACAAAGCGAACGCTTTGCACGAAGTGCGTGAAGTACGTGCAAGTATGTATAAACAAGCCAGGCTTTCGTGAGTCAACGATTAGCATGAAGTACGTGCTGACATGTTGTCTAAACAAGGCAAGTGCTGACAAGTGAACGCTCTGCACGAAATATGCGCCGATGTGTAGAAACAAGCCAGGCTGTAAAAAGTGAACTCTTTGCACGAAGTTTGAACATTGTTACAACTTACATGTAAGACTTGGGTTGAAAGTAAAACTGTGTGTGAGAGAGAGAGAGAGAGAGGGAGAGGTGAAGCACTGATTTCCTTCTCCAAGTGACATGGCATTTTGTATTCATGTACAATATGTAAACCTGCAGTCCAGTGCTATATGTATTTCATTGTAATTTTGTACCTGGTTGGGGGCCACACCATCATCCTGTTAAGCTCGTGTCGGACTTAGCCATTTTCAGTCGCTTTTGTGTTTTGCTTGTTTGTTTTGCATTGGTTTTTGGTTTTATTGTTCATTGCTTGGTTGTTCATGTACATAGTTTTCTCACCGAGGCGCTCTTGCGCTGCCTTCTTTCTGTCGCGTGCTTTCCAGCGCGGCGCTTCTTTTGCCTTTTCTTATTCACCCTTCTTCCGCTCTATAGGATGTGCGTGCCACTTCGTACCAAGACAGCAGTCCTAGCCACTTTTATTCAGTCTCAGTGTGTTCACTGGCACAGTTACACAAACTATGACCGTAAGCACAAACATATGCAGAGATGGGATTGGGAACTTTCACACAAGGGCGGCAGCACTGGGCCGTAAACTAGCTTCTTCTTTTTTTAGACCAGTCAGTATTCATACCATTCTTCATACTCATCAGATCGTTTAGTATTTGCCACATTTGTGTATTTCTGTCTTCAGTACACTTTTAGTACACAAGATCTACTCTTGCGACTAGCGTATAAAACGATGCCAATCTCATGTAATAAGAGCGGCTCTTTGGATGACCACCCAGCTAAACAAAATAGAATGTTTTTTAATCTGCACAAAAAAATATTGCTTTTTATATCAGGAGATGTAGAAAGAAATCCAGGTCCTCCATTAGAAAAGGGTCTATGTGTCGTGCACGTTAACGCTCGAAGCCTGGGAAAGAAATTGGACCTTCTTGAGGCAGAAAGCGAGCATTCTGATATCATAACACTGTCTAAAAAGGACGATAATAACGACCTTCACTTAACAAATTTTCAATCAGCTGTCAGACAGGACAGAGCTGACGACCCACACGGTGGCGTGGCAATTTATGTTAGAAATAACCTTTATTGTAAACCACGCATAATCTTGAAGCCGTCTGGGTCGACACCAAACTTAACCAGGAACATCTCGTAGGTTCATTCTACCGCCCTCCCAATGCTAAAACTGAATACTGGGACCTTATTAGCGAGAGCATCCAGAAAGTAAACAGATACTATGACCAAATTATATAGTGCTTGGCTATTTTAACACAAATAGTTTTGATAACATCAAAGCATTTACTCGACATTTTAAATATGTACCAGCTGCATCAGTTAACAAACTCCCCCACCAGAATAACAGAAACCACTAGCTCGTGTCTTGACTTGATCATCACACAAAGTCCCCGAATTGTAAAGTATACCGATGTCTTGCTGTCATTTTGTAGTGACCACATTGTCCCTTGTGCAACCCAAGCATAATAGCCATAGGTTTAAGAGAACTATTTATAATTATGGGAAACTAGACAAAAATAAATTTTGTAGTCTTCTTCAACGCCAAAATTGGGAAGACATTCTTGAAACAAGAAGCATCGACGAAAGTGCACGTATGTTTACAAAAGTATTTATAGATTCTGCACGAGATAAAACAGTCCGTGTGCGTACAGATGATGCCCCTTGGATGACGACGAAATCCGATTATTAACAAAGCAACGTAGTAAAATGCATAAGAAAGCTAAGCGGAGTAATCTGAAAGCTGATTGGGACAACTTTCGCACTTTTAGAAATAATGTTATTTCCAAAGTTAGGAAGCGTAAACTTGATTACTTTGATGAACTCACCGAAAAAATATCTAACCAGGAACGTTTCGGCAGTAAGGATTGGTGGAAACTAGTCAAATCTATTCTCAGAAGAAAAAAACCGTATCGGCCCTGAGGAAATCCCCCATTGTGTAAAAACGGAACAATTATTTATGCAAATAGAGAAAAGGCCGATACATTTAATAATAATAATAATGTACATTTATGCGCTCATCAACGCCCTGAGCGCTTACATGATACATCATACATATTAACCTGAATATGATATTCTATACACATAGAAGAGCATAGTTCTACCAAAAAAATTACATAAAGTATTATACAAAAAGAAAAGAAGAAAAAAAGCACTACACACACACACACACTCTCTCTCTCTCTCTCACACACACACACCACCCCCCCCCCCCCCCCCCCCCCCCCCCCCCCCCCCCCACACACACACACACACAATGACTGTAGCAGAAACTGGGTACTGATATTAGTTAGGATGGAAATACTGTGAGAAGAGGAAGGTTTTCAGTTTGGCTTTAAAAGATGACAGTCTAAGGTCTTGTGGGAGTGAATTCCAAATGTCGGGCCCAAAGCAAGAGGTGCGAAAGCCATGAGTCTTGCGTTTGTATTGTTGGACTTCCAGCATGCGGGTGTCAGAAGAAGAGCGTAGTGTACGAGACGGAGTGTAGACATGCAGCAGTTCAGAGAGGTAATGACTTTTTCATCGGACAAGCCACTTTAGAAAACGAGGGCGAACCGCTACCACAAGTTACATTTCTCGACTGTGAAATAAATGATATTAAGCTGACTGAACCTGAGGTTAAAGAAATAATAAACAATCTTAATACCAAAAAATCTATAGGCCCAGACTTAAAACACAACAGATGATTAATAGCTGCAAATGACGTGATTTCGGTCCACCTAACACGTTTCTTCAACCGTTGTTTAAATGAAAGCATCTTTCCGTCTATCTGGAAAACCGCAGCAGTAACGCCTGTACTCAAGAAAGGTGATGCAACACTGTGTAACAATTACCGTCCAATTTCATTATTGAGCTGTGTAGGAAAAGTGCTCGAACGGTGTGTGCATAGGCATATCTTTAGATTTTTGATGCTGAATAACACAGTCACTCCATCGCAGTCTGGTTTCCTACCTGGCGAGTCAACTACAAATCAGCTCTTGTGCATCTGAAAATCTCTGTTCAAACTTCGACAAAATAATCACCACTCAGACTGTATATTTTGATTTTTCTAAGGCATTTGATCGTGTATGGCATAAAGGCCCTCTACTAAAACTAGTCTATAGGTGTAAGAGGAAAGCTGTTGAACTGGTTCCAAAATTACCTGACAGATCGCACACAGGCAGTAGTTATTAAAGGAGAAAAATCTTGAGAAAAGAGAATTTCCCAGCTGGTGTCCCTCAAGGATCTGTGCTGGGTCCCCTCTTATTTCCAGTATTCATTAAGGACATCGGGCACAGTATTGAGTCCATTATTAAACTATTTGCTGATGACACTAGTATGTCATTAGGCCTCACGAATCCAGACACTAGAGCCGAAATACTTACGTGCTATCTAGTAAAAATCAGTGACTGGGCAAAACTTTGGAAAATAAAATTCAGTGAATTTAATACAGAACTTGTAAACATTAAACGTGATACAAAACCGGTACAGAAGAACATATCAGTAACATTTCTAGTAAAGTAAATATGCTCATTAATTGCTTGCGACATTTCAGATATAAACTAGGAAGGAACGCGCTTGAAATAATGTATAAATCTTTTATTCTTCCATACTCATATTATCTGGGATAATTGTATCAATACACAATCTAACGTACTCGAAAACCTTTATCTTGAATCCATACGAATTATCACTGGTTCTGTCAGGGGAAGAAGTCATCAAAAACTTTACGAGTCGGGATTTTGTAATTTAAAAGAAAGACATAAAAGACACAAACTGATACAGTTCCATAACATTATAAACAATACTTGTGCTGATTATCTCCCAGACATCCTCCCACCCCTTGTTTCAACAACTAATCCATACTACAGACGTCGACCTTATCCTCCTTCCGAACTGAATTATACCGTAACTCTTTCTTCCCTTCTACTACTCTCCTGTGGAACAACCTACCAGTAAATATTCAATAAAGTTCTTCTCTTAATGAGTTTAAACGCTATTTAACTAATAACGATACTAAGGTCCCTAGTTACTACTATTCCTGCAAAAGGATGGAACAGATAATTCACTGTAGATTACGACTTAAAATGAGTGACTTAAATTTTGATCTTTTTCACTGGCATCTCACCGAAAACCAATCATGCGATTGCGGCCACCCGTTCCTGAAAACCAGTTGGCTTTATAACGAATTAGGTTACAAAAAGAACTCGTACTTTGAATCTTCCATCTGTTTATTCGGCGGGTGTGATGATATGTTCAGTAATCCATTATCGTAATAGTAATTTTATTAATACAGTAATAGTAATAATACTAATTGTAGAGACAAATTCATCTTTTTCTGTAGGCCCCAGTGGAACTCGCAGCACACAGATTGCTGGAAGTTGATTGCTAGTATAATATATATATATGCCCCCAGACTCAGTCATCTGAAACACTAGACTGAACCTGACCAGAACGTGCAGCTATTATGTACTGTTATGTAAGTGTTGTACTATAATTTTACTTGGTTCACCACATTTCTTATTCTGTCCTTTTTTATTTTAATTTTTATTTTAATGAATGTTATGTTATTCCACTGATGAATCCTTCCAGGTGCCATGTGAGGACACAAGTTGGCCTGAAACATGGGACATTTCCGCTTGCAGGCTTCATATGGTTGTTCTATCAATATTTCTGATTGTTATGCAATAAAACACATTTCTGTTTGCAGGCTTCATATGGTTGTTCTATCAATATTTATGATTGTTATGCAATAAAACATCAGTTATTTCATAGTATTTTTTTTAATTATTATTTTCAAATGCGTCCAAACATATTTCTGTTTTTCCCACAGAAAACCTTGAGCCTTTCAACTTATATCAGACCTTTCAACTTATATCAGACCTGTTTTGATTTGAACAAAAAATATTTTTAAATGGTAATACTGCTGTGGTCTCCATTTTTGACTGTCTCCACTGCCTCCACTCCATTACAAAAATAAAAGTAGCTGATAGCAGTAACAGTTTGTGTTACCTGTGTTTTCTATAGACAAATCATCACATCATAGCATTACATGGTGGCAACGGAAACTTCATGAACTGAGAAAATGTGAATAACCCAACACAGACACGTTCCCCCCCCCCCCCCCTCCGCCCATTGGTCACAGACTGAGAAACACTATAATTATAGTACAAGTGTTTATTAACTCAATTTGTGCTTGACTTGCCTAACACATCAGTGCGGCCTGTTTTGTTAGGTCTAGCCTGGTGATCATTGTTGTGCTTAAGTTAAAGTGCAACGTTAAAACAAAGAGCACAAAAGAGAGCCGAAATCATGCTAATACAGCAGTCGTACAGAAATTTGTGCAAAATGTGCAAAATGGACCACGCACCCAGGATGGACTGGTTCACAGACAACCATGCCGAGTGTTTTCAACTCTTCTCACAAAGACTGCAGCTGTACTTCACAGCGAAGAAGATCCCAGAGGCTGAGCAGACTGTCCACTTTCTTCTCCAGGTGGGGGAAGAAGGACCCAGGCGTTCCAACTCATTGGCCCTGCCTGAAGAGCAGCAGACACCAGCGACAATCCTCGGCAGGTTCAAAGAACAGCTTGAGCCTGCAAACAATTTCAGGATTGCTCGACTGAAGGTGATGGCCAGAGATCCCATGAATCGCTGGACGACTTTGTCAACCGGTGCAAGCTGCAGGTGTTGAAATGCGCTATCGCTCCAGCAGAGTCAAGCGAGCGCTTGCTGGAGCTGATCATCGCCAGCTGCAGAGATCTCGACATCCAGAAGAACCTGCTACAATATGCCCACCAAGGGATTGAGAAAACCAAGCTGAGAGCCAGAGACTCGGTTTACTGGAACCAGATCAACCAAGAGATCGAAAAACTGGTCAACAGCTGTCCCATTTGCCAGGAGCACCAGCCATCCCAGCAATAAGAAACCCTGAGACCACATGAAGTTCCACAACGTCCGTGGGAAGTCCATGGCACATATCTGTTCCACTTCCAAGGCGCAGAGTAAATGCTGGTGGCAGTACTTCTTTTTTCGTAAACTCGGACAGAACACCAGCAGCAGCACGATGATCCGAGCCTTGAGGCAGATAGTCGCTGAGCATGGAATTCCCCGGAAGATCATCAGCGATAATGGTCCACAGTTCGCCGCAGCAGTCTTCAAACAGTTTGCAGAGCAATGGTCCTTCCACCACATTACCACATCCCCCATTTACCCAAGTCCAATGGCTTCATCGAACGCCATGTCCAAACCGTCAAAGCGGCCTTGATCAAATCCCAACAGGCCAAGACTGACCCTGTCTGTGCACAACGCCTATTTCATCCAACCTTCCAAGTCCCATGGAAATCCTGACTAGCAGAAAGGCCATGTCAAACATCCCCACAAGCTGACCAGCCCACAGCCAGAGGACAACATCTGCCAGGAGCTACGGCAGCGTCAGTTGACCCGGCAGAAGATGTAACATGATCAACACACCAAAAAACTTCCACACCTTGCCTGTACGCTTTCAGGATCATCAGACTGGGGAGTGGAGGGAAGCAACAGTCCTGGAGAAGTGCGAAGAGCCGAGATCGTACCTGCTAACGACACACCAGGGACAGCAGCTAAGACGGAGCAGGGTCCACATCCGTGATGTCCCCAGGCCTGCAACCACCAACACATCGCCCACCAGCAACCCCCTGCCAGAGGACGACAGCAAGAACCCGCACCAGGACCCGAACAACCATCAGCAGAGCCAGCACAGCAACAATCAAAACAAGCAAATGCATCATACACCACACGATCCAGTTGGCCAAGCAAACCACCTTGGGTCATGGACCTGTGATAGTGATGAAACAACCCTATAAGTTGTAGAATAGCGAAAGAATAATGTGCTAGCATGCTTCTCACTCTTTAAATTAATACTTTAGATATATACCGGCAAGTACCACAGTAAACCATACTGATATCCACAAGACCGACCACCACAACGTACTCCACAGAAGACTGAAGTGTCAAAATTCCTACGGACATCCATGTATAATGAATAGTAAGGCTACATAAGGGGGAGGGGGCTGGGGGGGGGGGGGGGGGATATGGTAGAGAATATCCACATAACTGATTCTGGCACTCTTATCTTTCATCAGCAATGGCCCGCCGGGGACAGTGTGCAGTGCAGCAGGACCAGTGAAATGATAACAGTGCATACCCTACAGCCTTCCCAAAACAACTTGGCCCTGACACGCAGCTTCAGCGTATCTGATGCAGTGAATTTATATCGCACTATTGTAATGCAAGCTGTTTTCCTAAGCCTCTAGTTGCTTTCTGCCTATACTGCAGTGTGTACTCGTATTATTACATTTACTATGCTAGCGTATACTTCTTGTATCCAGTTCCACTGTGCCGAGCTAAATTGTAAGAACTGTAGCAAGTCTTTGCTTCTTTTGAAAAGGGAGAGTATGACTTAAAATTTTGGTTATACTTAGTGCCAAGGTGGTGGAAGGTGGGCGTGATGGGGAACAGGGATAGCTCAGTGGTTAGAGCGCCGGACTCGTGATCGAAAGGTCACGTGTTCGAATCCCTGCAATGGTGGAAGAATTTTCTTCTCCAAGGTCAACTTTCTGTGCTGACTCACTATTTCAGTATCCGTTCCACTCCCGTATTACCGCAGTAGCACGTAAAAGACCCCGGTCATTCTGCCAAAAGCGCTGGTTACAGCTAAACACACATACACCTTACGTATGTGGCTTTGCATGAAGTGACATGGTGCGTGGTTGTCTGGTGTACACAGAACGCGCCGAGATGGCAGCAGTTTCATGTGGCACCAGCCATGTCAACTTCGGTGGATATTCAAAAAAACGCGCTACAAAAAGCTAGTCACTCATGTAGAATCACATGCAAGCGCAGTGAGTCTGCTCGGGAGCGGAGAATAGCGCTATATAAAAGCGATCAACATAACACACAACATAAAACACATGGGTGGAGGGCGATCTGAGCGCCTCATTCACCTCCGGGGCCAAGCCCGTACGGTGGGGTGGACTCGGGGTGGGGGTGGGGTGGTTCAGCGCCGGTACAGTAAGATAAATAAAATAAAAAGGAAGAAAAAAAGAAAGAAAAAAGACCGAAAACATAGTTACATTGTAAACAGTGTAAATGGGGTGTGGGGTGGGGGGGGGGGGGGGGGAGCGGGGGTTAAATAGGGGGTTACTTCGAACCTGGGGGAGGGGGGGGGGGGGTCAACCCGGGCACTGGGAAAGCCAGGGACGTCCTAGGGTGTCCCGCACATTACAGGTATGCTGCCACCGGGCAGCTATAAATAAGTTCAGCAGCTATAATCACCCTGTTCCCCCACCACCATACTCTCTTCTCCATCTCCCCGTCCCTAATAAGCCTTGTGCTTTCTGTCGACGTTCAGCACCATGTTTACTTACTTACACGGAGGAGGCTCCAGTTCTGCTGGTGCCGCAACGCCGCCACTGAGGCTTCGGACGCAAAGGTGGAGTCCCAAACTGGTTAAACTACTGGTGACTGGCAAAGTGGGCCCAGCACTCTGTGAGATACCGCTCCTCCACATCAGATCTCTGAGAAAAGTCCGTCCATACATCACCTGCAAAGCTGAAAGCAGCACTGCTGTCTGTCTGATTTTGTCAAAGCTTGACTACTGTCGGGACTGCCCCAAAAACAGATTTAACGTTTACAGGCGTGCAAAATGCTGCAAGAACTGTGCAAGAAATGGAAAAAAGAAGAAGAAATCATGTCACTACCATTCTTAGACAGCTTCTTTGGCTTCCCATCCAGAAACGGACTGCCACAAAATTATCTCAGCCACTTACCAGACAGTTCATGATAACACCCCCCCTCTACCTCTCTGACCTTCTCCATAAACACAACCCTTCTCGCCTTCTGAGATCAGCATCTAGATCTCTCCTGGATGTTCCCGGGACCTGGGATTCCAAGACAAAGCGGTACGGCCAGCGAGCCTTTAGGGATGTCGCTCCCTCCCTCTGAAATGTCCTCCCTGAGAGCATCAAGCAGAAGGACTCGATTCAGTCTTTCAGACCTTCGCTGAAAACACATTTTTTTAAACCTAGGAATGATGTCAATGCGATTGTGCGCGTGCGCTTGCGCTGATGTGTGTGTGTGTGTGTGTGTTGAGTGAAGTTGATTTTGCCAAAATTACTGTGTGTGTGTGTGTGCGCGCGCGCGCGCGCGCGCGTCAGTGTGTGTGTGTGTGTGTGTGTGTGTGTGTGTGTGTGTGTGTGGTGTGTGTGTGTGTGTGTGTGTGTGTGTGATTCCTTTTTCTGTTATCATTATTTGTAACTGTATATATTTTTACATTTAACTGCTATGTATAGTTGCACTTTTGGGAAGGGGTGGGTGGGTAGAGGCTGTTTGTATTTTAATATGAGTGCCCTTTGGTAGTTTTTAGCTTGCGAGAACTTACATGTAACTATACACTGTGTACCTGGCACTGTGAACACGCAAGGTTTTGTGTGGATGTTTTTTATGCACTATTTGTAAATTTTCATTCATTCAATCATTCACAAGGCTTGGGTGTACACATGGACCGCCGTAAAAGGTACGTGATTCGAGCGAGGTGTGTGGGCACTCCGGGGAAGAAGAATCCGTACCCTGCTAGGAGAGGAGGGATCGAGCCACTCTTCGGCCGTGGACTGGGCTCGAAAGTCTTCTCCCCGTTTCCCCTACACCCGTCGGGGATAAACCGAGCTTGAGATCATAGCGCGCAGCCGGCAGTCCAGTACATACAGGTCCATGACTACTATGCCCGTTCTTAATAAACCTTATGGTTTCTGTGGCCTGCGAACCGACGGGGCTAAAAGTGGACATTGCCCTAGTACTAGGCCCTGTCCCTAATAAAACACACACACACACACACACACACAACACGCACACAATCGCACGCACGCACGCACGCACCCCCCTAAACACACTGTAGCAGAAACTGACTGGGTATTAATATCATTTGGGGCGGAAATACTGCGGGAAAAAAAATGAAGGTTTTTAATTTGGCTTTAAAAGATGGCAGGGTTGAGCAGTTCGAGGATGTTTTGCCAAAAGGTCATGACGATTTTTTTTATTAAAAAAAGAAGTTTTAATGTTTAAAACAGAGTCTTACGTCCAGTTAAGCAAGTAATTCCTTACTATTTAGCATTTAAAGGACCTCTTCTTCACAGGCTAAATTTCTCGTGTGCCGTCACATGCTTGGCGAACAACAACAAAACATGTGTATGAATTTTTCTTATTTTAGTCATGTCTTGTTTGTTGCATTATGTTGTCATCTTCCGGCTAATTTTACCAAAATAATGAGTTAATGAACTATATACTAACATGAAAGAAGAAGGAGAAGAAGAAAAGTTATTAAAGGGCTTGTAAAGGCAGTTTTTGTTTGCAATGGAACGTTGAAAATCGACCCAATTATGAAAGTCTAGTGCATAACATGACCTTTAAATCTAATAAAATGTAAGTGCCATGAAAGTAAGTATGTTTACGAAGGAAGAAATGCATGCCGATCAGGCCGAATTTCGTCTGCTTGTTTTAATCTCGAAATACGCGCGAGATCCGTGACGTAGGTCTCTGACGTCACAAAAAGACCACTGAGGCGAATGGCGAATGAGGCGCGTTTCAACATCAATCGGTCCACAACGAAAATGCCACGCGAATGTGCGGCCGTGGGATGCGCAGAGCTGCAAAGGGTTGTTGTTTTCCTTTCACACCTTCCAGAAAGATAGCAGTCGAAGGAAGCTTCATCCTTGGAGATTCGAACTGGAAATTGTTCCAAGTCGGTTACCCTGTGGACACCCACACAGACATGAATTTTTTACTGAAGGGTATCAGTCACGCATCGCCCGGCTTTCGCTAGGCTGATCATTGGTAGATGGAAGGAACGGTCTCTTCGGATGAACCTCCGTCCTTGCCAATTCTACAAGGAATATATCCAGACCGACCAAAGCGCTCAGAAATACATTTTGACACCTTGGCACCCAGTGCAACGATTAAAATTAAAAAAGGGGAAAAACCTTTTTCACAAGAAACCCTTCAGAAAAAGAAAGGGAAATCAACAAAAGAGGCAAATGAACACACAAATCCTCAACAAGAATGAACTCGTAATAAATGCAGCAGAAGATGAAGGGAGAGAAAGAAAACAAACAAAAAACATGGTAAACACGGAGAAAAGAAAGGAAAAACTGGAGGTGTGTATTGAACTACCAACAAATACCCCTGCCTTGTCTAAGAAACAAAGCAAAAGCGACGCAAAAAATCAATGAAAACAACCGAGAGAAAAGTAAAAGCCGAAAGGTAAACAGAAACTCGGCTGGCCTGTGCACCAACGAATAGTACAGGGCTTAGGGAAAAAATAGCGGCACTCTCACGGGCCGCGCCGAAGCCACGGCACCATTCGGTCGACATCGCAGTTTGTCCCTAATATGCTCTTTAGCATCTGAGAACATTAAGAAAAAAAGAAGGCACGAATGCCTACAGCAGAAAAGGCCGTGTAAGTAAGAAACAAATGCGTGTGACAAAAAAGAAAGAAAGAAAGAACAGACCACAAATGCCTTTGGCAAAAAAAGAAACACCAAACCACAAATGTTGATGGCAAACGAAAATGGCTGCCCTAATCAGGCAAGCAAACAGCTGACACCAAATGAAACAAACAAAACAGCTGAAACCACCTCAAAAACGCAAATGGTGGCCTACCTGCAAACATAAGGTGGAAAAAACACCACCAAACCACAACAGTCTAATAGATTACTGTCTGCAATAAATGAGTGGACGACTACATTGACTACATTTGTAGCTAGAGCACAGAGCAAAAATAACTGTGCCGACAACCAGATGGAAAGCCAAATTAACCATAACTAACATGAATCTTAACTAACTCTAACTAACCCCTCACTAACCCGGCTTCCATCTAGAAAAATAAAGGCTGCAGACTGATAAAGCAAATCGCTAATCAGGACTACCGAAGGCTGCAGACTGATAAAGCAAATCGCTAATCAGGACTACCGACTACCTCCCTTCAGTAATCGTCGAATATTTGCTGTAGCTTAATAAATATGTTTTTCTTGTTCAGTTCAGTTCAAGACGGTATCCATGTGCTCAGAAAAGCCCAGGTTTCTCAGTTTTTCCCAACGTTGGCTTTGAGACTGACGGTGTTCCTCCCTCGTCCTTTCAAAGAAGATCGTCTAGCGCTTCCTCTTTCCACGCCTCGCTCCTCCAGGCGATCGATGATGTCCTTGGCTTTGTGCCCGCAGGTAGTGTCTCAAGTTTCTCAACACTTAAGATCTTCCGAGATGCAAGCCACTTGTGATGGTTGCTTTGCCCACCAGTAATTTTGCTCAGTCATTTCGATTCACTCCGGCATGTCCAGGGCACTCACAGGAGTTTTCGAAGGTGGATATCGACCATTTACACATTCTACTCTGGGCTTCCCATTCCACTTTTTGTAGCAAGCTCACTGAATCTGTGAAGATGATAGCATGTGTGGTCCGATAGTCACCTCTTGAGGCAATCTAGTGGAGGAGGGCATGGTAATTGTTTCCACCTCCATTGTTAAGCAGGAGGTCGCACCTTACTTGACAGTGAAGCCCCACCCTGACTGGTCTTTGGTGACTGAACCATCAGTATACCCCCCCCCCCCCCATATATATATATATATATATATATAGAGAGAGAGAGAGAGAGAGAGAGAGAGAAGAGAGAGAGAGAGAGAGAGAGAGAGAGAGGTGGGGGGAGGAGAGAGAGTGGGGGACAGAGAGACGAGCTAAAACTGGAAAAGAACAAGTTGAGATCACAGAAGAAAGGAAAAACAGCATCAACCAAGCCACATCCATTTACTTTAATCCCCAATTATTCTCAGCCAGAACGCGTTGCCCATTTCTGTTACCGGTGGAGGAATTCCTTCGCAGTCCAGCATAACTCTAGCTAGATCCGCACATGCATGTGACTACAAGTCAAATCACACTTCGGAGTCTAAAGCGGGTTCAAAGCATGTGTGCGTATCCCTGAGGAAGCCCTCGTAAGCCGCCTTGTCGTGTATGCTGGTCAAGGGCTGCAGACCAGGATCGTCCATGTAGAAGTCGTTCTCTCCTTCACTGTCGTCCTCATCTGACGGAAAGTCTTGGGCTCCGCGCACTTTCTGCCATACATGTGCGGAAATGTTCAACGGATTAGATTTAATGAAGCACGATCAGCGCAAAGACTGTCATTGCTGAATTTCAGCACAAAAACAAAACAAAGATGATGATAATGATAATCATGAGGGTCGGTTGTAATAGTGCCTTTTCATATTCTTATCATGCTTATGCAGTAGTGAGTAATTTGGTGTTTTACGCCCGGTCAACCATTACGGTTATATCAGGGCGAAACACATTCTGTCATCGAACAGCAAATGTTACAAATGTGTACACGCTAAAACACACACACACACACACACACACACACACACACACACACACACACACACACACACACACACACACACCACAATTATTATTATTATTAGAAGGCTCTGGATATTCTGCAAGTAGTGGGACATACTGATTGGGGAGCCGAAGGTATCGTCCTGCTACCGTGCGTTAGTCCATTCCAAACTGGATGACGGATACATCCCCTTCTCAGACCCCGTACAATCAAACATATATTAGACCTGTTGCAGTCGGAGTGGGATGAGTTCCTGGAAAATAAATTACATAAAATATTTCCAGATTTAAGACAGTGCATTGTTTGTCCTCGGACAAACAGAAAAGAAAAAACTGTGTTGGCCCGATTGCACACAAAATATTTATAAATCTTTTCCATTGAGATTTCTTCAAATAAAACACGTAGCGACAGAGCTGTATAATGGCTCACTTGTTTCAAGGAAATCTGAACAAGTAAGGAAAATGTGTTTTACAGTTAAAAGTTCATCACATCCGATGCACATTGGCGGTTCCTCACCCTTCAATAAAAAGGAATGAGTAACGAAAGAATGGCAGTTTTTTCTTTTCTGTTTGTCCGAGGACAAACAATGCACTGTCTTAAATCTGGAAATATTTTATGTCATTTATTTTCCAGGAACTCATCCCACTCCGACTGCAACAGGTCTAATATATGTTTGATTGTACGGGGTCTGAGAAGGGGATGCATCCGTCATCCAGTTTGGAATGGACTAACGCACGGTAGCAGGACGATATTCAGTTATTGACTGAAGTGGACTGATATCTGTCTGAGAGGTATGAGTGAAACCATTGGTGTGCAGTAGACTGAATGCCAAAAACAGAGTTCAGACGGGAGAGGAGAATTTGGTGGTAATAGTGTCAAAAGCGGCAGAAAGATCCAACAAAAGAAGAACAGAAATGTTGTCATTTTCCAGAGCGGAAAGAATATCGTTTACAATACGTAACAAAACGGTCTCAGTGCTATGTTCTGCTCGATAGTCTGACTGAAAGGGATTGCTGAGGTTGTTTTCTTGGAGAGATTCCAGAGGAGTTTGTGGAGAACGACTTTTTCAAGGATTTTGGACAGAAATGGAAGTTTTGGACAGAAATGGCAGTTTTTCAAAAGATTTTTGTCAAATGATGGCTTTTTCAACAGAGGTTTGACGACGGCTATCTTCAGATCACGTGGTACAATGCCAGTGGTAAGAGATGTGTTGATGATGTTCGTGATGGTCGGCAAGAGGATGTCAAGGTGTTCATAAAGAGGCGTGGTGGGAATGGGATCAAGTTCACAAGACTTGGCAGATGCATTGTTGATTATTTTTAAGACAAATTCATCAGTGACAGGCTCAAAAGTTAGCAAGGGATTTCCAGCGAAAGAGGTTGGGTTTGGAGGAGGAGAATTGTTTCTGATGGTGCGGATTTTCTCAGCGAAGTAATCAGAAAAGTCAAATGTTGAAGGAAGAGGATGGTGTTGACGTTTTGAAAGAGCTGTTTACAGGTTGTGCTAGACTGAATCTTAGCAGAGTAGTAGGCTTGTTTGGCTTTATCTACAAGGTTTGTTACTTTCTGTTTAATGGAGTCGTATATCTGTTTGTGGACGGTGAGCTTAGATTTGAGCCATCGTCTCTCCGCCTGCCGACGCTCCCGTTTCAGCTCACAGAACTGCTCCGCAATACTGCTGAACCAGGGCGTTGGCTTCCTTGTACGGACTGTGCAACGGCAGAGAGGGGCGTGCTTGTCAAGGATAGAACAGAGGTGGTTATTGTAGTCACTGATAGAGCTGACTTGTGAGACAGCGTGAGAGAGATCTTGTTTAAAGGCACCGGTGTCAATCTTTGAGGCATCGGACAAAAAGTTTCAGATTTTTGTACAGGTACAGATACATCAAGTTTGCACAAGATGGCTGTGTCAGATGTTAGTCCACGGTGTAGCTTTGCAGAAAAGAGGATGTGACCACTTTGCTTGGAAAACACTAAGTCAAGCAGATGGCCTTGGTTTTGAGTAGGTTCAGAAACGGACTGGGTTAGGTTAAACATGTCTATGATATCGTGTAGTTTTGTTTTCTACGTTTTCAAAATGAAAGTTAAAGTCGCCCATAAGGAGTGTTTTGCCAGGCAGACTGTCAGAGTGTTCAAGGAAGTCGGAAAACTGATCGAAAAACATGGAGTCAGAGAATTTGTTCTTTTTGCTGGGTGGAGGGCGGTAGATACAGAACAAGTTGGTTAGTTGCTTGTTGTATGTTAGTCAGCTGAGCGGTTTCAAAGCAGGGGTGCTGAACAGGAAAGGACGAAGTGGTAGCGACATGCGGCTTAAGAAAGTCCCTTATGACGAAGGCGAAGCCCGCCTTTTGCGCTGGACCCCCCTGCAGAGCGGGGGAAGGAGAAGACCGAGTACCCAGGCGGAGCCAGGTCAGCGATCTTGGCCTCGTCACCGGCAGGGCGCAGCCATGTCTCCGTCAGCAGCATGATGTCGATGTTGTTTCCTGAATAAAGGTGGATATGTCGGACCTCCTCCTGGAAGTGCCGACGGATCTTGCATTGAAGAGGCAGACAAGGAGTGTGTTTTCGGCTGAAGAACTAAGGGGAATGTGAAGCAGCTGTCTGTGAAGGGGACACAGCGGAGCGCTGAGAGGTCGTCACGGTCATTGGGTGGAGAAGAAGGTGGTACGGAAGTGGTGTGTTGACACTCGTCAGAGTGAGGCCGGAGAGCTGAACTGAAATGGTAAAAGTCTAGCTCGGCAGGCTGACGACAGGGGGTTGGAGGGCCGGAAGAATCGGATGGAATTCGATCACGAAAACCGACGATCATTTTTATCTTCCTCCGTTCACTCTTCCCTCCTCTTCTCGATCGGCGTGGCTTCTCGCAAAGCCGAGATGTGATAGACGAGCGATCAGGGGGGAGGTGCGGCAGCGGTTTCCAGAGACAGAAGGTCATGTCGAGTGTAGCAGGGGTGGCACAGGTGGCAAACAACACTTTCTTCTCTGTGTTGTGTTGCTCACGATTGTTCCGACGCACGGCTCGACTGAACACGCTGTCATTGAACACAGGCTCAACATGACCGGCTGGCGGCAAGCAGTGTAAAACAGACAGTAGAGTCAGGAATTGCAGAAACAGAACAAGACCAACTGTCCTCACTTCCAATGGAAGTGACACACAAAACTGGTACCACGATAACGGCCACATCACGAGGAACAATGCTATCACGTCAACTAATCAAACCAGGAGACTAATCAAGCGAAGTTTGTAATAATGAGTAGAACAGATGCAACAGCGCCTGTGAGGGCGTGTGAACACTATTCAGACCTGAAACAGATGTTTTTAAGGTATTGTACATGATTTTTAAAAGTGAGTTTAGTGTCAAAAATGAGGCCAAGGAAATTCGCTTCTTTAACTACTTTTATGGGTGTTTTTCACACAGGGTTGTTAGGGTCTTGGAAAAAAATAACCGTACTATTGATGAAAGCGGATGCAGACCGTCTATGAGGTGAAAAACGTAAAGCCGTTCTCGGACACCCAGACTTGAACGCTGTTAACGGACAGCTGCATAGCCGTCTCCACTCTGTTTAACGTCTTTCCGCGCACGCACAAAGCAAAGTCGTCCACGAACAAGGAGCAATCCGTACCCTTCAAGACAGCTTTAACGATGTTGTTAATCTTGATGTTGAATAGGGCCCGAAACAGGATGCTACCTTGCGGGACCCCCATCTCCTGCTCAGAGTGGAACCCACTCTAACCCTGAAAGAATGTTCAGACATGAAACTCTGAGTCCACCTAGGGAGATGGCCCCTGAAACCAAGATCCCAGAGGTCCGCCAGAATGCCGTGCTTCCACATTCTATCGTAGGTCAAGGTCAAAGAAAATGATTAAAACCGTTTTTTTCTTCTTGTTTTCTTTTAAACAAAGGCGTTTCTAATAAAGGTTTCAAAACAAACGAGGTGATCGAACGTACCGTGGTTCTTCGTGAAGCCGCACTGCCTCTCGGAACGAAGACCCTGCGACTCAAGAGACCACATGAGGCGAGCGTTGATCATCTCCATCGTTTTACACAAACAGCTGGTTAACGCTCTAGGTCTGAAGTTGCCGGGATCCGAATGGTCCTTACCGGGTTTAGGAATTCCCAGACGTGGCTACATACTTTTAAGAGAACATATAAAACAGAATTTGGAAGGTGGGTTAAAAGTTGATAGTGGACCTGGTCCAAACCAGTGGCCGAGATGTTGGCTCTCTGCAATGACTGCTTCAACTTAGTCACTGAAAAAGGCAGGCGATATTCATCTTCGTTTTTAGAAGAGATGTCCAGGCGTCTTTTTTCTTTTAACATTTTAACTCTTTGAAATTCGGAAGAATAGTTATCTGCTGAAGAATTTTTAGAAAGATTGATAGCTAGTGCTTCTGCGACTTGTTTTTTGTCGGTAATGAGATTACTGGTGTACTTTTAAATGGTTAATTGAATAAGAACCACCCCTACCCTTAATTCTTCTAATGGCTTTCCAGACTGTTTGTGTTTGGGTCTTAGAAATTAACTTAGAACACAAGCTTCTCCGCGAATTCTTCTTTTGTTGTTTAACATCCGTCATGGCGAGCTTTGGTTCTTAAAAGTTTTAATATTTTGAACATTGTTCAGCGTAGGGTTTGAAAAAACACACCTTCCGCTGTGCTTTCTTTCTTTTTTTAATTGCTTTCTTGCAATTATCGTTAAACCATGGAAGTTTGGGAAGTTTTTTTCGAGAAGCGTGTTTTCGGTACAGTTTTTCCTGCTGCTTGAATAAGAAGATTTGTAACTGACCGGCGGGATCTTCGGCAGATATGACCGCCTCCTCCGTCAGTTCAGAAGAACACTGAGCTTGGAATGACAGCCAGTTCGCCTTTTAAAAATTCCACCTGTTAGGGGCGGCGTCTTCTTCGACAGCATTGCTGGTTAGGATTACAGTGGTCACTTCCGCACAGGTCCTCATGTATCTTCCATTCATAGTCAAGGACCAGAGATGGACCATAAATGGAGAGATCCAGTGCGGAGGTGGAACCGGTGGCGGGATGAATATAACCATCATTTAGATTACATAAATCCATTTCTGAAAAGAGGTCCTCCAACATTTGTCCTCTGGCGTTATAGGACTCATTACCCCAAACCGGGGAATGACCGGAGATGGTAGTTGTTCGATTAGGTTAATCAGTTCCGTCTTGGCAACATGATCTGACGGAGCAAAATAAATACTACACCTTGTCTAGTGTTACCCTCACAGCCACTGCCTGTAAAGTTGCAGTTGAAGCGACGCATCGGGTTCGGAACAAACAAGGCCACCTTCACCGTAATCTCTTTGGGCATTTCTGGCATTTCATGAACCTCACTAAATAGATAGGAATTATTAATGAGCAAAGCTACTCCCCCGCTCTGTCTTTCAAGGAATTTTTGGTTAAGATACTAAAACCGGGAAATGGTTGTGAGTTGGAATTGGTTAAAAGCGTTTCCTGCAATCCAAACACAGCTGGCCTATACCGTCTCGAAGTTAGCTTGAAAACCTCTCACGTTCCATTGAACAATGGAGTGCTCCATTGCTTCAGTCAGATATCTCGTCATCGGACAGAGCAGACTGCTGGTTAGAAATAAGTAGATTCTGTCTGTCCTTCTTCTGTCTGTCCGAAGCTATCGGCTTGAGTGGAGCCTGGGTCCTGCCGGAGGAGCGGAGTGCCTGGGTTGTATAAACCCTTCGACGTCCACCAGGACCCCCTCCACCCTCACCCCAGTCGGTGAGCCCCTCGATGATGACGAGTCATCTTTCGAGGGCACGGTTTTGGAGGGACCTGCTGAACCCTCAGGGACGGCTTTGGAGGGATCGGCTGAACCCATATCCGAGTCTTAACATTTCGCGGGCTCGCACGGAACCCGGGCGTCGGCCGATACCGGCCTCGATTTCCCAGAGGAAGCCGGAGTGCCGGCCGGTACCGATCCGGGTCCGCCAGAAGTATGCACAGAGGACAGAACCGTCCTGAGTGGGCGGTCCGAAAACCCCCAAGTCAATGACACTCCACAGATTTCATCTCTTTCCTGGTGGAGGCAGCAGTGACTTTCCGCCAGAGACCACAGTCGGCATGTTGGCTTCTACCAACTGTCTGGCTTCCGGAAAGGAGATGCGTTTTTCAACGCGGACACGCTGAATTTTCTTCTCCTTCTGCCAGATCGGGCAATCGTGACCCGATGACACCGACCTTCATGCTCATCTTTTCCGCACCAGTGACACTTCGTAGCAACTTTGCAACGTCGGCTCGTGTAGCCAAGCTTGTTGCAGTTGAAGCGACGCATCGGGTTCGGAACAAACAAGGCCACCTTCACCGTAATCTCTTTGGGCATTTCTGGCGTGTTGAAAGTTAGAAACACGGTGTTGGTGGGGACCTTCTCAGCATCCCTCTTCACCGTCACTTCGTGGACCTCAACAACACCCTGTTCCACTTCCGTCATGCCGGATTTCTCACGGCAGTGGATGACGCCACGTGACGCATTCAGCGCCTTGTGAATGGGAACACGCACGGGCCGATCAACAAACCGAGTGGTCTTGAGGAGACCCATCGCCTGCGGTTTCCTAGCGCATTCCACCAGGAAAGAGCCATCCCTCAACCGTTTGATACCTGAAATCCCTTCTGGATCGCAAAAGGTGATGAATGGGAGGTCGTCAGTCGACGACTCCGGTTCGTACTTGTGTTGCAGAAGCGTTCGTTATCAGAGGCTGTGCGTTTGTGTTTGTTTCTTGATGCCGTGTTATGTTTACTAATGATTCATTACACTTTGTCCACCCTCCACCGAGTCCAAAAAGGGGATGCAAAAAAAGCGGAACTCCATCAAGTGCGCACCAGTAATCAAAGCGTAATATACTCAGGTGTTTGAAAAAAAAAAGTTTAATTCTATCCCCTGACTGACCCTAAGCCGCTGCCTTCTAATCGAAATTAGGGCAAAGCACGACCAGGTGATTGATTGGGTCGGGCCAACCCCACCATCCGTCTAGGAGAAGTCCGGGCCGAAGAAGCGTGTTGGACCTCACAGGGGAACTGATCCCATCCTCCCCCGACACGGGATGCAGCGCGCGGCAAACACGTTGGATCTGAAGGCGACCGCAGAGAGCGAGAAGTACTATATAAAGAAGAGCTGTGATGCAGACAAATACAGGAATGGCCGGTTAGACAGAAATCAGCTGCAAGAAGGGAGCTGAAAACAGAGGTAACGTGGAGAGAGTTTTTGGAATGAAATAAAGGTGAAAGAGCCGGTAGACAGAAACTAGACACAAGAAAGGAGTGAAAGGGGTGGAGCAGCTTAGTTCAAACACCCCTGGCACGAGAAGCCGGCTCCGTGGGGGCAAGCAAATGGGAGTAATACAGAAAAACTGTAATTTTTGTCAGTAGGAAAAAAAACTATATTTCACTATTGGGACTTTTGGGCCAATTTTGTGAAGTATTTGAAGGCCAAATTCTTCGTGTGAAGAATAAACAAAACAAAACCACTTCTACAATATTTTTTGAAAGACTTCAAGCAAATATATCAGACTGATGAATATGTACATCGAGTGCAAGTGACATTTTTGTAGAAAGTGGTTACCGTATCAAGCATTGGTTGAATAAGCAATTTAAAGAACATGTATATGTTCTGTGCTGCATCTTCATTGAAATGTGACAGAATATTGTGATGACAGACCAGATCTACACTTAAAATATTTGACACGAGGCAATAATTATATTGCGTATTCCAGTGTAAGGTTAATTACTGCCACTAGTGTTTAAATAACATACGTGTTGTATTGATGGTGCTTATTTCCCAAGTGGCATTGTACTATATAAATGTAAATATTAAACCTGAATAAAAACATGTTTAAAACAAAAATAAAAATAAAAAATAAAATAAAAATAAAGACGAAGAGTTGGAGCATAAGATCGAAGATCAGTAGACGAAGCACCACGTAAACTAAAAAGAAACCGCTGGAATTGTTAACTTTTTCAACACCAAACATGAAAAAGTGAGAAAAACAACAACAAAACTTACATATTTCCACATATGAGCACAGCCTAGCACTTTCGCAAGGAAGTGAGGTAAGCAGCGACAGCAGTTCTCTCCCACGTTGTACACCAGTGGAGGAGCTAGCGTATCGCGTCTCCAGCCTTACACAAGAAAATGTATGCAAACGTAATATGCAAACTTGCGTCCATGTGACAAAGAAACAAACAAAATACAAAACCAACACAAAAGCCACATCAACATTATACGCAAAATCTACTGGCACACAATGCACATCTGGTTTTACTGCGCGCACTGGCGCCAAGAGAACAATTCGGCCTCAAACGGAATTTTGAGTGGTCATAAACGCAGGTGCTGGTGAACCAGAGGCATATACAGTCATCACTAACGGTCTGGTAATGGTTCACATTTTAACTGCTGACTAATGAAAACATTCTAATAGCGTCAGGATGCTGTCTCCATGCCACAAATCCTACTTTGTCTTTCCAACGCTAGGCCTACATGTTCTGGAATACCCTCTGTAAGGAAAATAGGAAGAGGTTTCAGAATCAGGCGAAAGGTGACACTATGTTTAGTTCTGAGGAATAGTAAAAGCAGAGCAGAACATAATTATTCCATTTTCAGTTTGTAAGCAGAGCTACGTATCAGTACAGTCAACCATACGGTTAATTCATAATCACATCAATATTATTTACCAGTATACCCGAAGCAGCGAGCTATTCACGAAAGCTAAAGTTGAGTTACTCAGATCACATATGTGGCTTTGCATGAAGTGACATGGTGTACACAGAATGCCCCGAGATGGCAGCAGTTTCATGTGGTACCAGCGGGGGCGGGGATAGCTCAGTGGTTAGAGCGCCAGACTCGTGATTGAAAGGTCGCGGTTTCGAATCCGTGCTGGAGCGGCGGGAGAATTTTCTTCTCCAGAGTCGACTTTCTGTGCTGACTCTTATTTCGGTATCCGTTCCACCCCGTGTTACCGCAGTAGCACGTAAAAGATCCCGGTCATTCTGCCAAAAGTGCAGGTGGCAGGTTACAGCTAAACACGCATACACCTTACGTATGTGGCTTTGCATGAAGTGACATGGTGCTGTACACAGGTCTTGCGCCGAGACGGCTGCAGTTTCATGTGGCACCAGCCATGCCAGCGCTGTAAGTACACCACTTCGGTGAATATTCAAAAAACAAATGCGCTATAAAGCTAGTCACTCATGTAGAACCACATGCGAGCGCAGTGAGTCTGCTCAAGAGAGCGGAGAATATCGCTATATAAGCGATCATCAATCAATCAATCAATCAATGTCAGTGCTGTAAGTACACCATTTGAGTGGATATTCAAAAACGCTCTATAAAAAGCTAGTGACTTATGTAGAATCACACGCAAGCGCAGTGAGTTTGCTCGAGAGCGGAGAATAGCGCTATATAAATATATCAAATTACAGGAATTATTTATATACATATAGGCATGAATGAGTGATTGAAACGTTATACGTGAGAATTTCCACACAAAACAAAAACAAACAAACAAACAAAACAAAAAACGGGGGGAGGGGGTGGGTCAGAAGGCAGTCGGAAGGACTGGGCGGAGTTGTATGGGTGTATAAAACAGGTCTCAAATGACCAGTCATTGTAATGGTAATCACTCGAAAACCTCAGTCTCTCTGAGAGAGACAGAGAACTGGAACTCGAACTCTAAAACTTTATTTTACAAGGACTGTAGTTTAGGTTCAGTCAAAAACCCGTCTAACAACTAGTCCTTGCGTAGCTACTGATGCGTAAATATAAAATTACAGGCATAATTTATATACATACAGGCATGAGTGAGTGAGTGAGATTTGATACATCAGATTTTCCAAACAAAACATAGCGTGTTCACAGCACCAGATGTACACATGCATACATCACTCAGTTATACATTATGAGCATACAACCTGTAAATAAGGCAGCAGAACATATCTGATCAATTCAACACCGGTACTGGAAAGAAAAGAAAAGAAAACAGAGAGAGAGAGAGAGAGAGAGAGAGAGAGAGAGAGAGAGAGAGAGAGAGAGAGAGAACGCTGAACGTTTTCTTGATAGGCCTTGGTAGATTTTAAGGGAGTTTGCACATAATTATCAGAGTCTAGAAAGTGAATCCTACTTGTGTACAAACATGATATGCATACAAAAAGCATATGTATACATGTACATAAGGTAATGAGCTGTAGGGCTTATTTAAGCATTTCAAATGGTAAACGTTTTCATGATATAAATAGCAAGATGTAAAAAAAGAGTGGTTAGAGCGCCACCTGCTGTAGCAAGCAGGAGCGCTAACGTGAAGCTGGAAGGGCTAGTGAAGTATTTCTTAGGTATGTACTGTTCTCTAATTTCTGCGTATTTCGGACAGACGAGAATGAAGTGGACTTCAGTTTCTACGTCGCTTTTACAAACAGGGCAATAATAGTCAACAGGGGCCTTAACTATGAATCGGGACTACGGTAGGCCAGGCCTAAACCAAAGTCCCTGACTTTAGAGTCCGAGACTTTGAGTTAGGCAAAGTTCGTATACATGGACGCGGACAATGGTCGAGACAACAGAGTCTCTGACTTCGCGCTGATAAGAAAGTGGTCATCACACGCGTCATCGCTTGTGCTAACTTTAGACGGGCAATCCCATCTGGGCATGCGCACCGACACACTTCGTTCACTCCCCTCCGACGTATTTCGCACCGCAAACATCGGTAAACATAAACACTAGGTGAAGGCATGCCTGGCAGGCCCCATTTCTGGATGTGATTCGCCATGTTTTACTTCTGCAACACCCAAGCGATCTCGACGAGGTCATTATTCGTAAAAACGCTAATCTCTCGACATCTTCGATGGAGTATTCTTCTTGGCATTTACTGAATCGAGTAACCGTAGCATCGTCTGCTGCGTCGGCCATTTTGAACTTGTCAGAAAGGCGAGTGGACGCTGTGAAATCAGGCAGCCTACGGTGTGCAGATGAATTTAAATAACAAGAAAATAAATCAAGTGATAATTTAAGACGTCAAGCAAACTTGCTCTCATAATAATTTGCAAACATTAATCGTACGATCACATTAATCAGTCATTATGCCTGCGTCGCTCGGCGAGTGCGACCTTTCTTCCCTCCAAAATGAAAGAGCTTTGGCCGACGAACTTGACGAAGTAAACGAAAGAAAAAAAGAAAGAAAAAGAAAAATTCAAAAGAGAGAGAAGCCTCTGGGGCCTTAACTATGAATCGGGACTACGGTAGGCCAGGCCTAAACCAAAGTCCCTGACTTTAGAGTCCGAGACTTTGAGTTAGGCAAAGTTCGTATACATGGACGCGGACAATGGTCGAGACAATGGTCTCTGACTTCGCGCTGATAAGAAAATGGTCATCACACGCGTCATCGCTTGTGCTAACTTTAGACGGGGCAATCCCATCTGGGCATGCGCACCAACACGATTCGTTCACTTCCCTGCGGCGAAGTATTTCGCACACGCAAACATCGGTAAACATAAACATTAGGTGAAGGCATACCTGGCAGGCCCCGATTCTAGATGTGATTTGCCATGTTTTACTTCTGCAACACCCAAGCGATCTCGACGAGGTCATTATTCGCTTGGGTGTTGCAGAAGTAAAACAAGGCGAATCACATCCAGAATCGGGGCCTGCCAGGCATGCCTTCACCTAGTGTTTATGTTTACCGATGTTTGCGCGTGCGAAATACGTCGCAGGGAAGTGAACAAATCGTGTCGGTGCGCATGCCCAGATGGGATTGCCCCGTCTAAAGTTAGTACAAGCGATGGTGCGTGTGATGACCACTTTCTTATCAGCGCGAAGTCAGAGACTCTGTTGTCTCGACCATTGCCCGCGTCCATGTATACGAACTTTGCCTAACTCAAAGTCTCGGACTCTAAAGTCAGGGACTTTGGTTTAGGCCTGGCCTACCGTAGTCCCGATTCATAGTTAAGGCCCCAGCGAAATCGCTAGCCTAAATATCGGCTGTTTAGACCCGAGGTTCGGCCCGGACTTAGGTGTAGTCCCGGTCCATGGTTACCATTTTGTGGACATTGTCAATAGCCTTGAGATTTAGGCCGGCCTACCGCTTTAGGCCCGATTCATAGTTAAGGCCCCAGGTGTAACGATAGCGTAGTTTGTGTGTCCTTAGTGGCAACACACCGAGTCAAGAAGTTTCTCGTTTTAATGTGTTTTAGTTCATTCAGGTACAGTGCAAGGGATAAGGACGACTTGAAAGTACTGTAGATGGCAAAATGTTCTTTGGTTCTTAAACTGTTGTTCCATTCTTGTTTGTATAGCAATTCCTTGAATTCCTTTAGGAATGCCCGTTTTCGTCTCCAACGCCCTGATTTACCGAAACATCACCAAACTCATACTTGTACAACGCATAGCAAACAGAGGATGCCCATGTTCTCTTGTTTTGTTCATGCAGATGCAACAACATTTTATAAGCTTTAAATGGTAGACGGCAAGGTGGCATTTTCAAAATACGGATTTGGCCCGGGTGGCGGGAACTGGTGGCGGTGGGAACTGATGCACCCAACGGGCTCTTTATGAAGGGAGCAGGACTCTCTCTCTGTGTGCCCCTTACGGGTGGGGAAGCGTGACAGGACTATCAGCGCTACACTGACTGGGGAGATGAGGACTTTCGTTACAATATCAACGGCAGCACCCAGTCGATCGATCATACATAGGACCACGCAAACTTCGAGGTACCACCAACAGCCAACTAGCAGGACTGTGACACAGCGGACAACAACCGAATGATGCCGGACTCCTGCAGACTCCACACAGATAACGACCATGAAAATGACGTAACAGCAGACCCAGAGGAGGCCTGTGTGGAAGGCAGACCACGCAGACCGCGACGACGCACAGCAAGAGAGCAACGCCCCGGGCAACAGTGACGCCACAGCACCACGGCAAGCACACCACGGCAAGCAAGCAGCAGTTACCGAAGATGACCCCCTGCAGGAACAGACCCAAACAGACATCACACAGCTGCTACGCGCGGAAGTGTCGGAAGGGGTATCCTAACACCGGAATCACCCACCGCGTGTGACGCAGTGTGTTCAGGACTACGGTAGGCCAGGCCTAGACCAAAGTTCCTGACTTTAGAGTCCGAGACTTTGAGTTTAGGCTTGGCCTACCGTAGTCCCGATTCATAGTTAAGGCCCCTGACCCCAAAACTGCGTGCACACAACCACCACGTGACGAGCTGCCTGAACACGACAGGGACAGTCCCGTCAGTGTGGCTGTCTCAACAGAGCGAGCTGCACGTGCAGGACGGGGCTTCCCCTTCATCGGCAGGCGGTGTTGCGTAAGCGGGGACAGAATCTCCTAAGAAATAAACGCAAAAGTAATTAAACCTAGTGCATCGAGCAGAGAAAAACATAAAAATAAAACATACAAAAAGTAGAAAAAAGTAAGCGTCGCGAGGCACTTTAAAATCAAATCAAAGTTTATTTACGCTGGTAAGATTGCAAGGTTGGCAACTTTCGCCAGTCATAGCACCATTCCGCGCTGCACGCACTGCACGCGCGGCCTTGACTGAGTCAGCGCGTCATGACCTGAAAATAATGTGCCTGTACGCTTGTTTACGCTTCAGTATGGCTAGCAAAAGACGCCATTATTCTTGTTTGCTTTTGAGTACTGTAATAATAATGTCCATTTACCATGCGCTCATCAACGCCCTGAGCGCTCACATGATACATATTAACCTAAATATGATATTCTACACACATGTAGAGCATAGTCCTACCAAAACAATATACATAAAGTATTTTTTTTTTAAACACAACAAAAACGCACTACAAACACACACACACACACACACACACACACACACACCACACACACACACACACACACACACACATTGAATGTAGCAGAAACTGGGTACTGATATTAGTAAGGATGGAAATACTGTGAGAAGAGGAAGGTTTTCAGTTTGGCTTTAAAAGATGACAGGGTTGAGCAGTGTCTAACGTCTTGTGGGAGTGAATTCCAAATGTCGGGTCCAAAGCAAGAGAAAGTGTGGAAGCCGTAAGTCTTGCGTTTGTATTGTTGGATTTCCAGCATGCGGGTGTCGGAAGAAGAGCGTCGGTGTACGAGACGGAGTGTAGACATGCAGCAGTTCAGAGAGGTAAGCAGGACCAGAACCATTTATAGCACTGACACACATACAAGTGACTTTATACTTAATACGTTCTGAAATGGGAAGTCAGTGCAGTTTTTCCAGGAGAGGTGTTGAGTGGTGGTGACGGGGTGCCAAGAGAACAAGCCTTGCAGCAAAGTTCTGAATTTTCTGTAGAGGTTGGATGACAGAATTAGGTGTACCCATGAGGAGACAGCTGCAGTAGTCAAGCCATGAGAGGATATAGGAAGTAACAAGTCTTGGTTGCGTCTTCAGCGAGAAACCTGCGGATTGAACTAATGCGTTTAAGCTCGAAATAAGCAGTTTGGCAAATTTTTATGACGTCCATTTTCATGGACAGTTTTGAGTCAGGAATGAATCCAAGGTTCCCGGCAGAATCAGAGAAGGGGATGTTATGAGAGCCAAGAGTAATCGAGTCAGGGAGTGAGACGGTTGAAGGTTTCAAGGAAGACGAAAAGGGAAAGAGAAGAGCTTCTGTTTTGTCGTCGTTCACTTTCAGCTGATTTTCCGTCATCCATGTTTTCATGTCGTCTGTGCATGCATTGAGTTCTTGGTGAGGTTGGTCACTTCACTGAGAGGAGCGGATTTCTGAGCTGTGTGTCATCTGCGAAAAGCTGATGGTTTACAGAGTGGTTAGCTATGATATCGGAGAGAGGCGTAGCGTACAGGACTAAGAGAATGGGCCGCAGTACTGAACCCCGAGGCACTCCGTACATGAGCTGTGATGGTGACGAAGACGAGTTATTGACTGAAGTGGACTGATATCTGTCTGAGAAGTATGAGTGAAACCACTGGAGTGCAGTAGACTGAATGCCAAAAAGAGTTCAGGCGGGAGAGGAGAATTTGGTGGTCAATAGTGAAAAAAAACACAGAAAGATTCAACAAAAGAAGAACAGAAATTTTGTCATTGTCCAGAGCGGAGAGAATATTGTTTACAATACGTAACAAAACGGTCTCAGTGCTGTGTCCTGCTCGATAGTCTGACTGAAAGGGATTGCTGAGGTTGTTTTCTATTTCAAGGATTTTGGACAGAAATGGAAGGTTAGAAATGGGACGGTAGTTTTTCAAAAGATTTTTGTCAAATGATGGCTTTTTCAACAGAGGTTTGACGACGGCTATCACGTGGTACAATGCCAGTGGTAAGAGATTTGTTGATGATGTTCGTGATGGTCGGCAAGAGGATGTCAAGGTTTTCATAAAGAAGCGTGGGGGGAATGGGATCAAGTTCACAAGACTTGGCAGATGCACTGTTGATTATTTTTCAGACAAATTCATCTGACAGGCTCAAAAGTTAGCAAGGGATTTCCAGCGAAAGAGTTATCAGGGCAAGCAGTTGGGTTTGGAGGAGAAAATTGTTTCTGATGGTGCAGATTTTCTCAGTGAAATAATCAGAAGGTCGTCAGAGTCAAATGTTGAAGAAAGAGGTGAAGATCTGCTTTTGAGAATGGTGTTGAAGTTTTGAAAGAGCTGTTTACAGGTTGTGCTAGACTGAATCTTAGCAGAGTAGTAGGCTTGTTTGGCTTCATCTACAAGGTTTGTTACTTTCTATTTAATGGAGTCAGAGTGTTCAAGGAAGTCGGAAAACTGATCGAAAAACATGGAGTCAGAGAATTTGTTCTTTTTGCTGGGTGGAGGGCGGTAGATACAGAACAAGTTGGTTAGTTGCTTGTTGTATGTTAGTCAGCTGAGCGGTTTCAAAGCAGGGGTGCTGAACAGGAAAGGACGAAGTGGTAGCGACATGCGGCTTAAGAGAGTCCCTTATGACGAAGGCGAAGCCCCCGCCTTTTGCCCGGACCCCCCCCCCCCCCCCCCCCCCCCCCCCCCCCCTGCAGAGCGGGGAAGGAGAGGACCGAGTACTCAGGCGGAGCCAGGTCAGCGATCTTGGCCTCGTCACCGGCAGGGCGCAGCCATGTCTCCGTCAGCAGCATGATGTCGATGTTGTTTCCTGAATAAGGTGGATATGTCGGACCTCCTCCTGGAAGTGCCGACGGATCTTGCATTGAAGAGGCAGACAAGGAGTGTGTTTTCGGCTGAGGAAGAACTAAGGGGAATGTGAAGCAGCTGTCTGCGAGGGAGACGCAGCGGAGCGCTGAGCGAGGAGGCTGAGAGATCGTCACGGTCACTGGGTGGAGAGGAAGGTGGTACGGAAGTGGTGTGTTGACACTCGTCAGAGTGAGGCCGGAGAGCTGAACTGAAATGGTAAAAGTCAAGCTCGGCAGGCTCACAACAGGGGGTTGGACAGCTGGAAGAATCGGATGGAAGTCGATCACGAAAACCGACGATCACTTTGATCTTCCTCCGTTCACTCTTCCCTCCTCTTCTCGATCGGCGTGGCTTTCTGGGCACGTTTCTCGCAATGCCGAGATATGATAGACGTGCGATCAGCTGGGTGGAGAGGAAGGGGGGAGGTGCGGCAGCGGTTTCCAGAGACAGAAGGTCATGTCGAGTGTAGCAGGGGACAGGGGCGGCACAGGTGGCAAACAACACTTTCTTCTCTGTGTTGTGTTGCTCACAGTTGTTGCGACGCACGGCTCGACTGAACACACTGTCACTGAACACAGGCTCAACATGACCGGCTGGCGGCAAGCAGTGTAAAACAGACAGTAGAGTCAGGAATTGCAGAAACAGAACAAGACCAACTGTCCTCACTTCCAGTGGAAGTGACACACAAAACTGGTACCACGATAACGGCCACATCACGAGGAACAATGCTATCACGTCAACTAATCAAACCAGGAGACTAATCAAGCGAAGTTTGCAATAATTAGCAGAGCAGATGCAACAACGCATGTAAGGGCGCGTGAACACTACTCAACTCCAAGAACTATCACTCGCATAAAATCGTGACAAATCAAAGATTCCCTTTTTTCTTTATGTGTGTGAACATAAAAGTTGTTTAAAAGCACAGAGTGTCATTTTTCTCTTCCATAATCCAACTTCCATAATCTTCACAGCATCCAACTTGACGAGAATAACTTTGATTCTCGTATCCGGCCCTCCTTCTTCCAAGAAGGAGGGCCGGATACGAGAATCAAAGTTTTGTTGTTGTTTCCTTTGGTCTTTGTTCAAGTTAGGCATTGTTTTAGAGCCATTCTTCTCTCTACCTAACTAGTAGCTCTACCGCCTCAAAATAGTTATTAAAATCACCTGCGCTAGTGTAGTTTTTCTCTCTCTCTCTCTCTCCCCCCCCTCCCCCCCAGAAGACTTCAGTTTATCATTCTTGTAGCCTTCCTTTCGAAAGAAGATGCATGATGCAACTGACAGTAATGGTTGGTTTGGGGGTTCATTGGTCAGTGTCTTGCCTGCAAACAATTATCTGAGAAATGGTGGGTTCTGAAAACGAGCGAACAAAAAAGAATAAGAAAATTTACCCTGAGACAAGTTTTTCCGTCGTGTTTTCCAAATGTGGGGTCCAAAGTAAGAGAAAGTGCGAAAGCCATGAGTCTTGCGTTTGTATTGTTGGATTTTCAGCATGCGCGTGTCAGAAAAAGAGCGTAGTGTACGAGACGGAGTGTAGACAGATAGCAGTTCAGAGAGGTAAGCAGGACCAGAACCGTTTATAGCACTGAAACACATACAAGCGACTTTATACGTTTTCGAATGGAAAGCCAAAGCAGTTTGTCTGTTTGCCAAGAGAGGTACACACGTAGAGTGGTGGTGACAGGGTGCCAAATCATACCGTCACAGTTACTGTAATGTCAACCTAATAAAACGGGACTGAATGACAAAGAGAGATGAAGGCACCGACCGAGCCAGGAGCACAGCACTGTCCAAATCTGACTAATCGTCTTTTCTGTCGGGGGAAAAAGATGACCGAAAATACAAAGGAAATGACGTTGCCTACGAAATTAGTACAGTCAACTATCAGGAAACACTTGCACAAGCATGCTCACTCGATGGCCACAGGACAGATGGGCAGAAACTGTGCGCAGATGCATTGTACCATAGCCAGTGGAACATTAACTTCAGAGAGAGAGAGAGAGAGAAAAAGCATTCCAGTAGCCTTCCGTCGCTCTAGTGAACTGCAGACTGCTAGTGTTCAAAAAGGCAGACCGGAAGACATAGCCTGGGCAGAAGCCTTCACACAAGTCGTTAGATACTGTGCAGAAAATGACGAACAAATAACCATTACTGCCTTGTGTGAGAAGTTAAAGGAGTATTTAAATGGAGACAGGCCGTACACAGAGAAATACGTGAGAATGAAGCTCGAAAGTCATTTCGGGGAGGACGTCATCCTTACTGGTATCCGGGGGAAACGGAATGTTGTTACATCCCGGTCAACTGCCGAAAAGATCTTGGAACGGTTTTTTAAATCTGCCAAGGAAAACGACGGGGGAAAAAATGAAGTATACAAACAGCAGCAAAGCTACTACTTGATAATATCAATAACATTGAAACATCAAAAGAGTACGCTTCAGGTGCAGCAAATTTAGACTACATACCACCTTCACTTTCAGTTTTCTGTTGTTGCTGTTGCAGGGGAAGAAAGAACTTGAAGTCAGAATAGCTTCTCAGGATAATTTAAGGCTCTACTGCAAGCAGCAAGGCCAACGGTCCTCATCGCACCCTCAGTGGAGTGCGAGTCGAGTAACCATTATGATCTGTTTGAGGTGCAAGACCTACATTTGACGTACATCGGTGTAATTTACGAGGATCGATGTTTTGCTTCTGCCTGCTCAGGCTGGGCCTCGCTGTAACGGGAGCTCCGGCTGAATACTTCGGAACGCGGATACACGGTGTGTTACCCGTTGAGATCGCAGTCAGTCAGAGAGGGCGGTGAAAAACGTCAGCTCACCCTTGCTGAAAGTGTCAACAAAAGTATGACTAGACAGAGCGAAGTAACTGTCACTACAAGAGGGAAAACCATGGACTCGGGAAAAAAAGACCAGTACCTAGGATTTTGGCCGGGCCCGTAACAATCTCTGTGACCATGCAACACGTAATGTAAGTTTTCTTACATGTAATATGCACGCCTTTATGAACCTGATGTTCGTTCGTATATAAAGCTTTGACTTTCTTGTTCCCGCTTCATGACGTTTTGATGATGATGATAAAGTGATGCTTTATGTCCTCAGATGTCAGTTGACATATTAGAGACAAGTTGTGACCAATGCCGAAGCACGGTGCAATAAATCTTTACGTCCACGGAAACTAGAAGGCTCGTTAGGACGGACAGTCCAGGACGTCCACCTCGACTCTCACACAGCTCCTGAACCATGACATGACGTTTTTCTGGTACCCGGTGTAAAGTAGACAGACGCAACCACGTCGCGTCTCTCGGGTGGTGTGGCACCGCTTGTAAGAAAAGAATCGAGTCATTTCGTTGACTAAATCCACGCAGAATATGACAACGTTGTCGTTTTGAAATTTTCCAAGGAGCTTCTGGGAACCGAGAGTGAAGTGGTGTTACTAGGGTCATATATATACTCCTCCTGCCAAGTCTGTGTACTACAAAGAAACGGAAATTACTAATGGTATATCGCTCACTGAACAATGTATTATGGATAGAGACTCTGGGTGATCTTCCCATGATTGTGCTTGGTGATTTAAATGCTAAAACGAGTTCTGAGAATGATGCAGAGACAAGCTGTGACTGTGAAACTTTTAGTATTTTTGCACCGAACGACGAAAGCGGTCTTGATAAATCGACCATGGTTCCGGTAGACTATTCCTATCAATCAAAAAAGAAGAACCAGGAATCTTTTCATTTACTTGTCCAGTAACAGCTTTGCAGTTTGCTATACAGCTCTCTCCACCTGGTCACCCAGGTTTACCAGCCACGACCTGTATCTACGTTGTTGGTCTCTTGCCAGTCGAGCTAAACGTTGTTTTTATTTTGGTCCTCCGAAGATAAATTATCTCTGCTTTGATCGCACAATCTTGAAAAAATGGAAAAGAACTATGAAGATATAAACACCACTGTTTCATTCTCAGTCCTTAGTTGCTTTCGTTCAACGGGCTATTCGCTCCTTGTATTAGCACATGAAAGAATGTATTTATTATCTATTAACACAAAAGAAGGAGGCACACAAAACAAAACACATGTCGCGTCCCGTTGTGTACATATTCCTATTCATTCTTTTCAGTTTTGTCATTCTTGCCATCACTAACTACTTCTAGAGCCATTGTTTCCTTTGACTCTTTCTTTCCTTGCGTCAAATTATTTATATCGTAATGACGTCAAAAAGATTTTGCCATCATTTCATTGATCGAAACACATAGGGTGGCATGGGGAAATTCGTCCACTCGCTCGGTTGGGGAACTTCGGCCACCCAAACACCTTGTGAACTGCACTCAATACTACGCATCAACCCCTCCAACTGCACGTTTCCAAACTGTAACATCAGCTTCATAATGGATCAGTCCACAAACAAAACAACAAACGAGTGATTGTTACAAGTAGCGTATGGGAAAACCTGTCCTACTTTGGGAGCCTTGCTATTCGCTTGGCAACAAAACCATAGTGTGGGTTGTACGAAAAGTAAGGACCGACATACTGTTGGCAAATCTTGTTCGTTTTGATGTTCAGTGTTTGCCACGATCTGCCCAATTAAAAATCCTCCTAATTTTCGTCATTTTGATGACGTTTTAAATCTACGTTTACATTCTTATATATATATAGTTTTACATCAGCTTCTTCTTGTCTGTCTTCTTTTTTGCTTCCTCCTTCTTTTATTATTATCTATTTTCTTGCACCTGACGAAGACACTTTTCTGTCGAAAGCACGTGTGTTTCATTGTTTCCTTGTGTTTCGTCGTCTAGGCGAATACTTTTTCCTAGATCTGTTCTATCAGTTTTTGTCAACCTCACAAGTAGTTGTTCACTCATTCCTCAGAAAAAGAATGTTTTCTTTCATATTCATGAAATCACACGGGTAGTTGTGTTGTATACAAGTCTGCAGTTGGTCGAAGGTGTCTACAAACCAGAATGAGCTTGTGTTGGTTGAGCCAGTGAGACAGAATCGGGTCTCGAAGCGTGCATGCAAAAATAATTTCTTAAAAAAATTAACCTAAGCTCCTTAGGTGTGTCAGCCGAGGGTATTCTCCCATGTTAACGGAGTCTACCAACTAGACGGTGGTTTTCTTTCGTTAGCATTATGTGCCGGTGGTCACCGTTGAGCTACTCAGGTAGCGAAACACGTGTCTGATCGAGGCAACTAAGACTGATCACCACATCAGAATTTGGATTACCTTTCTGCTCTGCATTGTGTGCCAAAAATCGGATATCAGTCATTAAACATATCAACAGGACATACACCAAACACGTTCACTCAGTCTCTATATAATCATATGCAACGCAGCTCACAGAGCTACAAGTAGCAATAGCTTTGCGGTTTACTCAAAGCAATGCAGAATTTCAGTTTGACACTGAATGACGTTTAACACTACACGGCACAATACAACACACACACACACACGCACATACAGAGAAACACTACACAGCACAATACAACACACACACACACACACACACACACACACACACACACACACACACAGAAATACACATGCATGCACGCACGCACGCACACATGCGCGCACGCACGTTCACACACACACACACACACACACACACACACACACACACACACACACACACACACACACACACACACACACACACACGCGTCGAGGGAAGAGGAAAGAAAGACATCGCGGGTTTAAGATCTTCCAGATCTAAATATAACGCCTCCAAAATTAATTACTCGATATAAAATTAATAACATATCATGCGTTACTCTGACAAATATACTGACGACTCATCTCCTTTCTGCCAGCTACAGAAGATAAACTGTGTCGCTAGTCCTCGAAACAGAGGGAAATAATAACGGATCGTACGTTTCTCAGTTTCGGTCCATTCCGCAAACTCTCATCCCGCAAAGCTCCTCGGAACTGTAGCAGAACCGGTACACAACCACACAAATAGCTAGCACCTTATCTTGCAGAAGTTACAATCTTTCACACTCAAATGTTACTTCAGCTACACAGATTAATACCCGGCATGTCGACTCGATACGCCCATTTTGTTGACAGGTTTAGAATGACAAGAAAAATGGAGTTCTCGAAGCCCGACGACTATTATTGGCGGGACCTTATCACTGGCGGGAGCTGCCACAAGTATCATTTTTGTCGAGACAAAAGACGTGTTTTGTCCGTGTTTGTCGCGACGAACGTTGTCGCGACAAAGGTTTGGTCGCGACAAAACCTTTGTCGCGACAAAAATTATACTTGTTGCAGCTCCCGCCAATGATAGACGATTGCCTGGCTCGGCTGTACTCTCAGTTCTATTTCACGTAGAGCATCTTCACTACCGCATCTTCACTACCATCAGCTGATTTCCTGCACAACTCCGGGTTAACACACGCCGACAAAACACAGGAGTGTGTGTGCGCGCGCGCGCGTGTGTGTGTGTGGGGGGGGGGGGGGAGAAACTTGGGAGTGTGTGTGTGGGAAAACTTGGGAGTAGGCCTATGAACTTGTACTGACGTGTGGTTTGTTCATGGGCTGATTAGAATTAGTTATGTCTTAGTAGGCCGGTTTGCCCCTCCGGGTTGTTTTTTGCACTCAACTCTTATTTTAATTTTGTTGTTGTCGTAAAAGTCTCGTAAATATGAATACAGATGGAAAAATGCACTTCTGTCACTAACAGGCCATCAACAGTACATCACTGGCTGCAGGCTACAATTAACTTTCTGTCCTAAAGTGATATAAGATTAACCATTATAATAATTATTTCGTTCGCCCAGATACTGGCTCTGGAGGTGAATTTCGTGGTCTTCTGCAACGAATGAACAAGCTCGTACATCTTTTCTTGAAGTGTTACTGTAAAGTGTCTCGTGATGCTGGTGCGCGCGTGTAGATTAAAGACATGTATATTAAAAAAGCCGGGTCCGATTCGCATCCGATCTGGATCGGCTCGGAAGCATTGGCCAGAACCGGGCTCGACGAGTCTTGCACACCTACTTGCTTCTGGACGGGATCCGTTCGGCCGGGCCTCCTTTGCAAGAACGGAACCGAATCGGATGCGGGAAGTCGGATCCGGCATATACGATCCAGCCCGATTCTGGTTGCATGCTAGCCGTACAGGGAGAGAGAGAGAGAGAGAGAGAGAGAGAGAGAGAGAGAGAGAGAGAGAGAGAGAGATGAAACGAAAACAAATGAAAACTTTAGTTCTTAGTTGTTTAAAATGTTAGTTGTTTAAGCAACGACACAGAGAACTGCTCTCTGTCTTTACCGAAGCGGCGAAAACTGGTACGATGAATACAACTTTATCAATGTCATCCGGTAAATCTTTCAAACACGTGGGCGCCGCCTCACGTTTGTCGGACCATAAACACTTATGCTAGTGATGGGTGGCGCTGTCTCTATTCTGGCTTGTTTACCATCGTTATTGTACCACTACTAGCCAAACGGGGCATGTTTTTCAGTCGCTACTGCATTACTTGCTGGCATTACCGTGCCTTGCTGTGCCGGCATTATTCAAGGGTTGGTGGGTGGGAGTTTATTTATGAAGCGCCTAACGTAGGCCCGAAGCACATGTGCATCATGAGGACGTCGATTTGTCCTTACCCAGCTGGAAGCGGCTTACCTGATACTGCACTGACCAGAATGCCTACTACCACAGCCACAACAAGAGCCAGGGAGGGATACCACAAGAACGACAGGGTATAGATCCTGTTCATTCCAGTCCTGAAACACACACACATACACACACACACACACACACACACACACACACACACACACACACACACACACACACACACACACACATCTTTATGTCGAACGGTATATCCCCGTCCTTAAACAATCTATTACATCAAACACTCGAATTCATGAGCGCGAACTGCCGTATTCTCACCCAATACATACGGCTTACGGAATCAGACACTCGGGCAGTGAACTCGGGCAGGCAAGCAAACAGACATGGCAGGCACACACGGGCCGGCAGACAGGCAGGCACGGGCAGGAAGACAGACATCGTTGTCTCAGGCTCGGGCGGGCAGGTAGACAGACACGGGCAGCAGACAGGCAGTCAAACAGACACGGACAGACAGGCATACAGACAGACACAGTCAGGCAGACACGGACAGACAGGCAGTCAAACAGACACTGATACTGTGATAGACACTGATACTGTGACAGGCAATCAAACAAACACAGGCAGACAGACAGACAGGGTCAGGCAGACGGGCAGACGCAGAAAGACAGGCAAACAAACAGACAGGGTCGGGCAGACGGGCAGACACTGACAGACAGGCAGACAAACACGCCCGGCAGACGGGCAGGCACGGACAGACAGGCAAACAAACACGCCGGGCAGACGGGCAGGCACGGACATACAGGCAGACAAACACGCCGGGCAGACGGGCAGGCACGGACAGACAGGCAGACAAACACGCCGGGCAGACGGGCAGGCACGGACATACAGGCAGACAAACACGCCGGGCAGACGGGCAGGCACGGACAGACAGGCAGACAAACACGTCGGGCAGATGGGAATGACAGACACACAAACTAACCACTCCATCAGATTATCCGCAGGTGGTAAGGACGTGATTCCCAATGAAGATGGTTCCTGCAGGAGGTTCTGTATAGTATTGTAGCCACTGAAAGCGGCAGATGCGTTTATTTCCACTGCCGCGCATCCCTCGGTGCTGAAAGGTAAACTGGGCTGCACCACGTGCAACACTATTGCTCCAATGGCAACCCAGAATGTGCAGACCGTGCTGACCGCAAAGCCCACAATGGCACCCTGAAAGAGAGAGCTATTTAACATGTCCTAAGGCACCCTGAAAGAGAGAGCTATTTAACATGTCCTAAATATACCTGTACTAAAAAGTTCAGGATTCGTTTCAATTGAAAATGGTTTCTTTCCTGTAGTGTCAAAGGATCGCCAACGAAAAAAAGATTGGCGTGGAGAGTTCTACGAATGAAAACTAGCAAAATTTTCTTTACAAAGCATATAATATATATCTATACTGAACATAGGTGGCCTTTGCAAATATTCAAGATGGAAATAGAGTTTACAGAGAGAACAGATCACTTGAAGGAACTCTCCTTCGGAGGCTAACCTTCTCTCCATATCAGTTATCATTCTCAGGTCAAACGAACATGATCCGCATTAAAGGTTTTGTGATTCAACGTGCCGTTGATTTTATAACGATTTTAGAAGAGGAATTTCCCACACTGTAACACTGTTTTCACGAGCTCTTTCCCGCGTTTTAGTATGACATCATTGATAGGATACCGGAACTTGTTAGTTTTGTGTACATGTCACGTATAAATTATTTTTGTCACTGTTCAGTTCTGAAATCTGGACAGTTTGTTTGAAATGGGGAACATCATAAAATACACGGAAAGAACTGATATTGTTTGAAATTGCCAAGAAGAAGAATGAAATGATGGCAAAGTAATTTTGACGTCATTACGAGTAAGTAACTTGGGGTTTTACGCCTACTCAACCGGTACGGTTAAATCAGGGCGACGTCATCACGATTTAATATTCAGACGTCACCGGCCCCCGCAGCGTAGCGGTTAGCGCGTCGGACTGCGGGTCGGAAGGTCTTGGATTTCGAATCGCATCAGTCATGTGGGATTTTTCAGCCCTGGCTGATTTTTCAACCCAGAGCTTGGAGTACTATGGGCTCAATGGGAAGGCTGGAACCACACAGCCGAACTTCATGCACTTCACGGATACGTCTTTGAGAGTGTTGCTCTAATTACTTGACTAACACTGCAGGTGCGACAGTTCCTGGGCCTGGTTAACAACGGCCTTTTTTCTGTCAAAAGTTCTGTATCACACTTTTCACTAATTCTTTGCTTCAGAATGCAACAGAAAGCTCTTGGGTTTATTCTCAAATAATTTTGTGATGCTGTGACGTGTTTGGTTCTCACAGTAATTTTAAAAAACTTTTTTAAAGTGATCATAATGATTGAAATAAACAACGAGTGTGTGTCCAATGGTGAGGCATTGGTTCACAATGATGGTTTAATTAAGCAGTCTACTTGTGATGTGGAAACTCTTAGAAATGAAGAAAATGTGTCCCCTACCTCCAAAATCCAAGAATGTCAGAATTCGTGTTTTTACGCATAGTAACATGATTTTATTGTTACATAATCAAATGTTTTCTTAGTTTAAAAAGAATAATGTGCATTCTTGTAACGTGTTTGGCACACTCTAAGTAACACTTTAAGACTTGTTTACCTGGGGGAGTACTGTGGGGCGGGCAGTGTGTGTGTGTGTGTGTGTGTGTGTGTGTGTGTGTGTGTGTGTGTGTGTGTGTGTGTGTGAACATGCAAACCTACATTTCTCCACCAATCGGGTTCAAATTTCACTCACTCACGAATCCGTGCTCTGGTCACCTGTGGGAACTTTTGGACGTCCGCTGTCATCGCTAATTCAGTAACGCTCAGTCTCTCTCTCTCAGAAACCAAAGGTGATAGGTCAAATAAACAAACACATCGGTACACAGAGCTGCTCGTCAGAAAAACAGGCGGCAGAAAAGAAGAAACGTACTCACCAAAAGAAGACATGCCACGGATAGAAAACAACAACAAAACACTACGACGTTTCGACAGAAGTTTTCGTCGGAGGGGAACAAATACTTAGCCAGCTCATAGTGACATAGAAGAAAGACAGACATCAGTTAGTTTGTTGTTGTTCTTTTACGTGAAGTATGAGTTTGTTTTTGTTTTTCCCCTCATGAATACATATATATGCCTACCGAAACGTAGTGTTTTTTGTTTGTTTGCTTTTTTGCATTTTTTTTGTATCTGTGACCTTTTTTTGTGTGTGAGTAAGTTTTCCTTCTTCCTTACAACAGTTTTACATAAAACACAGGAGTGATAATGATGCACAAAACTAAAGGTGGTGACTGAAAGGCCATGTTCATATAATATCTCCTCGTCTCTGTGTGGGCCAGATTTCAGGACTATAGCCGCTTGAATAATTAAAATAATTGAATAATTTAAATCAAAGCAAACAACGGGATGTTCCCCACTGGACGATTGAAATCAAGTAATTCATGATTGGTTCTTGGGTCTTAATGTTCTCGGATGTCATACAACATATTAGGAAAACAAAAATTGAGGCTATACCTCTGGTGGAATTTGTGTATGACAGGTGAGAGTTACCGTAGGCGACTCAGGTCTTTGTTGTACTTGTGGTGCATATTTCGAGCGCTGATTAACCCCCTTGTATGTTGATTCAACATATATCTTATAAGAAGCTCTTAGACATCTAATATTGCGAAAATAGTTTGGTTGTATGACGAATTAATTCTAAATCCCAAACACTGGCAGCGACACCACTGTTTGGAGACCTGAAACTACTGCATACACTAATAGGAACAGGTAGCGGTGCTCTTGCGGCTGCTGTGCAACCCGAAATTCCTACAAGGGACAATGAAATATAAAATGAAGAAGAAGAAGAAAAAGAGATCGGCTGCAGAAACTTCGGCACTTAAAAGATTATTCGTAACACTTGGAGGATTTGAACCTTCAAAGTGACATTGACTTGAAAGAAAGCAACCTATATATATATATTACACGATATTCCGGCTCACGATAATGTACAATCGTGGAATGGAATGGAAATCGTCTTCTAACGCCCAGCAAATAATCAGTTCCCATTCCATTTCACCACTGTACATAATCGTGAGCCGGAATATCATGTAAAAATGAAAACTGGATTAATTTCGTACGTCAACTCGTAATCGTTCATAGATACTATAGGACAGACAGTTGTTTATTCAGCAGTACGTTTAAAAGCATCACTGTGTCCTTGAACTTGAAGGTAGCAATCCAATCTTTACGCATAATACTCAAGCTCATGCCATACACAGTTTAGCTGAAAATAGTTTAACGGTTCAAACAGCGTCCGGACAAAACAACAATTAAATAGACGGATACAGAAAAAGACAGACGAGACAATTTCACCCCCACCCATTCGTAACGTCGTCGTGGTGGCTGGGGGAGAGGGGGGGGGGGGGGAGGGAGGGGGGTAAAAAGAAGAAATGACAAGATCCAATCAAGGCATTGAAACATACCGTAGAATTGACACAGGGCAAAAACATGCCCATAATGAATAGACCCAGCAAAGGACCGCCGCCGATTCCAAGAGCAGTGATCATGATCTGCAAGCAAACAACTTTCACTAATGATAATAATACTGGAAATTTGTAAAGCGCCTACCCTGCGGCTCAAAGCGCTGAACAAGCATGATGTGACACACATACTGTTATGGAAAATAACATCGAGATGGAAAATGTTATCAGCAATTTAACAAAAAGCTAACACATAATAGTCACATCAAAAAGAGCTCAAGCGTAACTATGTGAAAGATACACACACACACACACACACGCACTCACTCATTCACACACACACACACACACACACACACACGCACGCGCGCCGCGCGCACACACACACACACACACTGTACAGACTGATAGGGGCGAAGCACAATGTTGCTTAACTGATAATTATATTTATGAGAAGAGAACTGTACTGAGTTTGCCTTTGAAGGATGAGAGAATAACCTGGTGTCTTGGGGGAGAGTGTTGCAGATGTGGGGCTCGAATTGTGAGAAAGTCAACGGTTGAGGCGTTGGAGTTTCAGTATGCATGGCTGACGAAGAGCGGAGAGCGGGAATGGCTGTAAAGGTGTAGTAGCTCAGAAAAATAAGAGATGGCGGAACCTGTGATTGCGTTGCAACACATGCAAGCAATTTTGGATTGATTCATTTAGAAATACATCAAATAATGTCTCATTTCAACTCAATATCGTCGGGTAGACACTTTGATTTTTTATTGCTTCAGACAAAATCCATAACAATGGGGTCAAATCAAAGTCCAACTGATGGACAGCAATTTTTTTTTATCGCATTCACATACACATACACGCAAAAACAAACACGCACACACACTCGCACACGTACACACAGACCCATCCACATACGCGTACCCCCCCCTCCCCCCCCCCCGCCGAGGGAGAGAGAGAGAGAGAGACACACACACACACACACACACACACACACACACACAGAGGGCGGGAGGGAGGGAGGAGATACACAATGATAGTGAGTGAGAGTTAGCAGCTGGATTTAACGTCATGTCAACCTCACAGGATCACCATCAGGACGATCAAACTTTGTTATAAACAGATGCACATGTCAAAACGTTTTTAATATGTAAACCTTTCGTCAAGCCTACAAAATCAGTCCAAATACACAAATATAAAACAAAATATATACAAACATCAAACAACAATTTTCGAAATCCCTTCAATTTTGCCCATCAGGCACATGTTGGTATTCCGTCTGATCTATTTCATTTTACACACACACACACACACACACACACACACATGGACAGAAAGAATACATTTTTATATCAATACATAAAGCCAAATACCAATGCCATAGGGAAGCCATCGGGAAGCCATAGGGAAGCTGCACACACCACCTACCAATTATAATTTCCTAGCTCTTCAACAAGAGCCATACAGAAAAGCTTATAGACCATGAGGCAGCCTATAACCGCCCCCCCTCCGCCTCCCCACCCCCCGGGAATGTTACCACATCGTAATATCGTACCTTGACCATCAGATTGTCTGCAAGTGAGCTGTTGATGTTTGTGTCTCTGGGGTGGTTTCAATAAGTGTGCTATCCAGAATTTTGAAATCGCGATGACATTGTCTCTTAGCAACTCTTTTGTTATGACAAAAAGTCCATTTCCAAATAGTATTTTATTGTTTGAACAGTAAAACATTAGTGTTGCAACTTTCCATTTCTGTTTGCCTTAAATGTATCCTTGCAATGGGTTACTGGGGACGCAAACATACGATCTCCTCTGTTAGAAACCGAGAGCTGACGAATATTCCTCTTAACAGTATGGAGTAGGTCAGAATATAGCCATGTCTGAAGCCATGTACTCCATGCTGCTAATTTTCACTTCCTGGTCCATCCACCTTCATTTTTTCCATGTCCTCTCCCTACTTTTCAACTGCGTTAGTTTTGGCTGAAGTGGTTTCCCCCCTTAGCCTGTGAAGTAAAATAGGTCACCCAGCTCATAGGCATAAGCGATTTAAGCAGGTTCCCGTGGTGAGTGCCCGCAGAATATAAATAGATCCAAGACAGGTGCCTCAAAAAAGGGATTTAGACATACATGCGATATGATTAGTTGTGCTTAAATTTGTACTGAATATGTGTCAGGGAATCTGGAAGTATCTTTTGCAGGTAAAAATTGTGAGATGTGTTCATTATTGACTGTTATGGTTGATGTGTGTTTGCTATTGATTGTGTTGTGTGTAGAACTGTGAGCCAGCTTTTTGTTTGTGTTTTGGTGCCTTGCGTTTCGACCTGGTGTGAAGAAACTGTGACTGTGATTCGTCCTGAAGTGACCTTGTGCAGTTGACGAGATGTACAAATCCAAGAACTAAGTAACTTAAACACGTGTAATGGTCCAGTCCTGATATGGTGGATGAAAAGCCTCTGATGTTCAAATCTACCCGTGGTTCGAGAAAGAAAAAGGCCTGTGGTCCATTTTGCATCATTCATTATCAATAAAACAAAACAAACTTCAATGGAGAACATATCTTATAGAGGAACTTGAATTTTTTTTAATGCCGCAGCTGAGTCAGAAACGCACAAGACAATGAAAATAAAGGGATAAGTGACATTTGTTGCCAGGTACCAGAGACCGAATCTGCATGGGAATGGTACACGGAAGCAAATATGTCAGCAACCAGAGTGCTTCAATGATAGACGTTTTTTTCTGCGAATCACAAAGGAAAAAAGATGTTGAAGAGTGGATCAAATGTGTGACAAAAACAGCTGAGGAGTCTGTCAGGGAAGCAGCCACAAGAAAACAACATCAGCACATTCTTTTGAAGGTGCAAGGTACTGACTTGACTGCTTGAAATGCCTCCTGTCGGAGAGGATGACAGACACCAGGCAACCAACAAAAACACTAATACCACTGAAGAGCAAGCTTCGGACAAGACCACATTTCAGTACCTTGCTCGGTATGTTGACGGCAGTATCATGAAGAGATAAACAGGTGACCATGCTACGGCAAAAGTATGAAACTGGAACACTTTACACGTCTTCTCTGTGGAGACAAATAGGTGAGAGATGTCAACAAACTGCATCATTATAAATTTCTTGAATGGTTCAGCACCACGCCCTCATCCTCGTTAAACAGTCACAGTGCCACTATACAGAGGTACATCAAAAGGGCAAATCTTCAAGCACTCTTTCGGTATTCAGCAGTTACGGAACCAACAACAATTCTTCGATTTTGGGTGTGATTTTTAGTTTTTAGTTTTTGTCTTGTTTGTTTGTTTGTACATCGCCTGGTGCAGTATATGATGTGGCCTAAATAATTTTCCAGCATATTTATTATTAATTTTCCAGCATATTTATTATTAATTTTCCACCCCTTTCTGCGGCCACGTAAACAACTTTTCATGTCTCAAACTATACTCAGGCCAAACTACACAGTTAAGGTAGCCAGTAATATAATATCACAATGCCCACTTTCAATTGAGTTACAACTCATCAAAAAACACTTGAGGCAAGCTCGTCAGAACGTGGTCAAGATATACAAAATAAGGTTTGAAAGCCAATTTGTACACAAATTGGAATTCAAACCTTAGCTGACTGGAAAGCTCACCGATCGCTTTAGTCAACGAGCACGGAAAACTGCATCATCCATTCCTAACGCGGCAGGTGAAAGTGGAGAGAAGGTTTGTAATGGAAATGAAGCTGAATGACCCAGAAGGAATAAGTGAATACGGTCGAATTCCTGGCAGTACGTGTAGTATACAAGGCTATATTCCGACATACGTCATGTTTATGATAGAAATTTGGATTCTCAGCAGAGGTGACCAACAATTCTGCGTCCGCAGTACCCTACTGCAGGGATAGAGGAAAGAGGATTGTGAAAAGACAAGGTTTGTAGCCTTGCGCGTCAAAATACCCCCGCTGAGTGCCTAAATACTGTAAGTTACGATTATTGTCAGACTACTAAATGCAAGCCTTTTGCACGCACTTGATCTGGTTATTAGTAATAACCTAGTTTAGCTGCAACAATAACAATAAAGACAATAATAAAAAATAAAAATAAAATAAAAATAAAATAACAAATTGAGAAAAAATCAGAAAGAAGTTAGTAAGAATACAACCTTTTTGCCAAGTGTCAATAATTTCACTAGGAATGTTTTGTGGTGCCAAGTACACTGACACATATTCACGCCAATAATTTTTTTAATTAAATGACAATAACTACACTGGGGTAAAAAGTCACTGATAAATAAATACGTAAGAAATCCAACCGACATTCAAAACTGCAAAAACGTGGCGTGGAACCCAGATCTATCTCTACGCACCCCACGCGTGAGACAAGAGAGAGAGAGAGAGAGAGAGAGAGAGAGAGAGAGAGAGAATTCTTTAATGATTTCAGGCCATCTGCCTAATCTCAGAGGGGTAATAATAGTTATCAATACGTACACATTTTCACATTTTGTATTACAGTCGTGATGCGCCTGCGGGCGCACGCGCCCTCACACACACACACACACACACACACACACACACACACACACACACACACACACACCACAGCACACTTTCCGGCACCCTCCTCCAAACTCTGCCAGATTTAGTTACGCCACTGAAGCTGCGCGGAGATAAAGAGTACCCACTCTTTATCTCCGCGCAGCTGTCCAGCGACGCGGTCAGTGCCCTCCGAAAGGTTCGGGTACTAATATGACTGTAGAAGCAACCTAGCGCCAAAGCACGCACGTAAACATGAGACGCATCCACCCCTGGTAAGAAAAAGAGTTCCGTCTCGATTCAAACGATTGTGGTTTTATTTGTGCTGGTGTAAACTTTGTTGGCGGCTTGTTTTATTTGAGTTGTTTGTAAGAAACTTACTACTGTTCGGGCACCAACAAAAGAACTGCTCGTTAGCTGACAGTTTTCTGGACCCTATGGCATAACCAAATACGGCAGCGGTTGAAGGATGTCGTAAACTAATGCTTGGAGTTTCACACTCACACACACACATTCTCTCTCTCTCTCTCTCTCTCTCTCCCCTCTCTCTCTCTCTCTCTCTCTCTCACACACACACACACACACATGGAATATAGTACACCCACAATCGCTTCCGCGGCACGGGCGTGTCTGACTAATCTAACACTAGTTTCACTGTCCCATTGAGTCCACTGCACGTTTTCTCAATTCAAAAGCCTTGAATATATACCATGCTATCTTTCTTATTGTCCCGTCATCCCGAGCATACATGAGCCTCGCCAACTGTGCTGACTCTTGATATGGTTCTATGTTTTTCATTACATTAGGTCTAATATCATTATACATATAACATCCGAAGCAAAAATGGCACTCGTTCTCTCCTACTCCTGGACGGAAAGGACAGTCATTCCCAACAGGAAGATCATTTGCTTTGTATCGGTTTTTGTGAACATTTATATCGCTTATGGCTAGTCTGAACCTGATGAATACATCTCTAAAGCACTTTTGTCAGATGCTGTCAGGATATTTCTCTGGTTCAAGTACAGATTTAAACTTGCGATACTGGGTGTTTTACTATAACTAATAATTACTAACTAATAACTAATCAGGTCACTATAATAATACCGGCCATCCAGTCCTGTCTGAACACATCTGTAAGTGTTTGTTTAAACATGCGCAGAAAACAGTTTTCTCTTGCGACACCTTGAGCTAACCAAACGTAGCCAAAACCAGGAGATTGTAACACTGACCTAATGCTTGAGGCCCAGTTGCATTTTCCGTTACTGTCAAGATTCATCAGCATGCGGTAAGCTTGGTTTGGCAGGCGCTCAGAATCCATCTTCAATAAACGAAACCAATACTTGATTGCCCTGATGTAACAACTGATCTGTAGAGGGTGCCGACCAAGCTCGCAATACACCATTTTGTTTGGTGTGCGGGCTGCCACGTTGAGAAATCTCTTGCAGGCAAAGAGATGTACACTTTCAGTCGGATTGTTATCCCTTACAAGTACTCCCCACACTTCACTAGAGTACAAAAGAATGGGCTGTAATTTTGAATCAAATATCTTGAAAAAGGTGTTGCGAGTCATTTGTTCCAATCGGCTGTGTAGCCTTAAAACATCGAATAGGGCCCTTCTACCTTTCAAAGCCAGCTGTTTGACGCTTTCCTGTAAGCTCATCGACATTGTAAAAGTAAAACCTAAATACACATACTTATTTACCACTTCCAGCTGATTTCCATCGATCGACCGCCCTTTCTGAAAACCATAATCTTAGATTTCTCAGTATTTAGCCCAAGCTCCATACATAATCTATGCACACAGTCAATTTGTACTTGGAGTCCATGTGGCGAACATGACGGGAGTGCCCCGTCATCAGCGAAAAGCAAAATGAAAAGCTCGATCAAACCAGGGAGCAGCTGTATATCGTGCTTTCCTTCGCTGCGATTTAATTAATTACAATAGAAAACAGCGTAGGGCTCAACACACATTTTTGCCTGAGACCTTGAGGACAGTCGAACATATCGGTAAATTCGCCATTCACCCTCACACACGACAAGACTTGACCGTAAATGGCTTTCACTGCATTGATGAAGGTTTTAGAGATACAAGCACTACATAGCATGTTTAATAGCGTGTCCCGCCTGACCGAATCGAATGCTTTTCTCAGGTCTCTGAAAGCAACATACAGTTTTCCCCCTGATCTAGATCAAATATTTTTGTGTAATGGCGTATAATGTAAAAACATGATCTGTGGTCGAGTATCCTTTTCTGAAACCTGCTTGCGTTTCTGCAGTTTTGTTATTATCTTCCAACCACTTGTATAATCTCTTATTCAGAATGGTAGTATAACACTTCCCTAAGAGGCTTAGTGACGAAATCCCTCGGTAGTTATCTGCAGCCCCTGTGTCCCCTTTCTTGTGTATGGGCACAATGACAGCTCTGGTCCACGTATCTGGGTAGGAACCACTTTTAAAGATTTCGTTAAAGCATTCAGTAAGGAAAGGAGTTAGTAGAGCTCCAGCTGATTTCAACATTTCAACTAACACGTTATCTAGTCCACTTGCTTTCCCCTGCTTCAGCTTACGGATTGATTCGGTCACTTCTTCCTCGGATATTGGACAGTCTAGACTTTCGATGTGTGGAAAATGCTGCTCACTACTCTTTTCCCACTTCTCAAAATCTCATTCCCTATCGTTATTTCCAGAGTTAAATACTGTCATAAAATGCTTAAGCCACTGACTTTCGTAATCTTATTTTCGACGTTCTGTTTTCTACCGAATCCAATGCATGCCTTTACCTCTTTCCAGAATTGTTTTGGGTCATCAATACTATCAGCAAGAAGATTGAGCCTATTTTCTTTTGAAAGATTGTTTTTTTCCTCAGTTAACAGTTTTCTGTATGCACATCTTGATTTAACATAGTTTTCTCTATCCTCTGCACATCGCGTCTGCCTGTATCTACGCAGTTTCGCTCTGCTTTGCTTTCTGTGAATAAATCTTGGTCAAACCATTCTGCTGATTTTCTAGTTCCGCCCACTTTTATTCTCCTAACCATACACGCACTTGCCTTTTTTAGACACTCCACGAATGCATGGATAGCTAAGTTGATGTCTATAGACACAATGGCCCTAGCGTGGATGATTTCAGCTTGAGTTGCGGTACTAGTGAGTATTTCAAGAAACTCTGGTACTTTGTCCCAAACAAGTTTTTCGACCCACCTCACTTCCTCGGTCTCGTGTTTCATTTTTGGTGCACGTAGCGAGAGTCTAAGGGTTACTGATTCCACGCAGCTGCTATCTACTGCAAGTGATTCGAGTAGTTCCGGTTTGCACAATCATTTGATAGAACAAGGAGCCAGTCTGAAACACATACGTTTCACTGTCATCAAAGCCGAATGTTTTTATTCCGTTCAGAATTGAGCACTGGAGTGCACTGCATAAGTTAAGCAACACCGTCCCAAAAGCATCTGGACCTGAATCTTGCGATGACCTTTCAAACACACACACTCATCCTCCCCGCTACCTGACACACTGTCAAGTGGACCCCTTCGGTTTTCCTGGCTTGTCCGAGCATTGACATCTCTACACATGAAGACTAAGAATTCGTCTCTTGTGTTATCAAGGTCCGGCAGACAATGTTCAATTTACTCCACTCCTACACCATCGGCTGTCTGTGCATACGCAGGTGAACCAGTGGGTGGAATATAGACGAAAATAAACAAAACGTCTTTGTCGATATTTAGTAGCGCTTTGGAGCTTTCAAGTACGATGAAGTTACCAAACTCACAGTGACTTGCCTAAACAAATGCGCAAAACATTTCCGTATGTAAACCACTACTCCCCCCGCTACGTCTACCCTGTCTACTGAGTTTCTTGGCTGGGGCTATGGAAAATATGAACTCTTTTATATGTAACCGAGTGCATTTTGTGTGTCCAGGGCCATGACCCTTTAAGATTTTCTTTCCTGTAGTCCTTTCTCTTTTTTGATTGGGTGGGAAGTTTATGGCCCCAATTATCTAAAGTGTTAAAACATGTGCGCTGGGCCCTCTTGGAGTGACTGGTTAGCTAAGCTGGCAGGAAAGTCGTCGGATGTAGCTCCCCCAACCGTTCTGACATATCTTGCCGTTTTGATCTCCTGTTCACATGGCGAAGACTGGAGTCATCAATTAGAAGGGCAGCATGGCATCCCTCCTTAGGGAGTCTCAGTGGAGGTGGATTTGTTTACTTGGATGTCACTTTTGTCAGATACGGTGTTTCGTCAGTTGATGTCTTTTTTGACTGCTCCAAACGGAAGGTGGAGGAGTCATTGGTTATGCCAGTGGTGGTAGACATAAGGAATGGTAAAAGTTTATTTGTCGGAGGGATCTGGGGTATTGGCAGAAGGCCTGTTTGCGTCTGATCGTCTTGCTTCTGTGCATTAGGAAAATGACCCGTTGTGTTCTGTGCCTACATTGTGGTCTGTTTATTTACACTGGGAAGAATAGAACATTTAGAAAGACGGCCCTCGTGAGCCTTAATCTTTCTTGTGTTCTGTTCCATGGAAGATTTGAAGGTTTTCTTGATTTACAACTCGTTCTTCACTGTTATGACAGATTTCAGGGTATTTGACTCTGTTGCACCTTAAATTGGTCGAACAGTACACGGACTCCGGTACTGCACAGCGAGCAGATAAGTGTCCGAGCAGTTAAGAGATAGATAGATAGACAGATAGATAGATTGACAGAGAGAGAGAGAGAGAGAGACGCAAGTATCTGAGTGGTGTTTGCGCAACGCTGGATCATACCGTGTGTGTGTGCGCCATATGTGTGGATGTGCGTTCGTGTGTGTATGTGTGTTTGTGTTTGTGTGTTGTGTGTGTGTGTGTGTGTGTGGAGAGAGAGAGAGAGAGAGAGAGAGAGTGTTCCATACAGACCTCCAGCACCGTGTTGCCCAAGGCTGAAGAGAGGAAAGCCAGACCGATGACAGCCATCCCACTACACACACCTGAGCACGAGACCAAATGGTTTCATTTCACTGAAAGTCTCTTGAAAACAAAATGCTAAATATATGCAAACAAGTATTAACCATAACTGGATTGTATGATTCATACGCGAGCACCCCACCCCGGCCTCTTTCGAAATTCACTCGTAGAAAAAGGTTTAACGTTCTAAGCACAATCGTCAAAGGCACCATCAAATTGAAAGAAAAACATAGGCGCCATTTTGCAGACAGACATCAACCGATTTTTACGAGTGACGCTCGTGTGATGAAGGCAAGTGCAGTAGGTCAACCTGCCGTGTCATTCGTGGCATCTTTAAGAAAATACACAGAATACAAGAAATTATATGGTTCCAACAAATTAGATTAGTGCCTAGAATATGTAAGAACAGGCAAGTGCCTAGAAATTTAATCCTTGTGAAATACTTCTAATTATGAATCTCACTTTCTTTCTCTCCCCCCCACCCCCAGTCTCCCTCCTTTCTTTCTTTGGAATAGTTTGCCTCAAACGAGTGTCACACTGATTCTTCTTCTTTAAAAACCGCCCTCAAAACTCGCCTTTTCAACATCTGTTTCTTTCACAGTCGTGTCTATCCCAGCCGCCCGAAAGTGTGTGTGTGTGTGTGTGTGTGTGTGTGTGTGTGTGTTGTGTGTGTGTGTGTGTGTGTGTGTGTGTGTGTGTGTGCGCGTGTGTGTGTGTGTGTGTGTGTGTGTGTGTGTGTGTGTGTGTATGAGGGCCTTATGCTCCCTAGTAGGTTCTCTCTGAAGAGAATAGTTTTCTTCTTCTTTTTGATATTTTTTTATTCTTATTTTTATTTAAGCTTGCGCACAGCTTTTAAAGGGTATCGTTTACCCACTTGCTGTAAAAGCACACAAAAAGTACTATATCTAGTACATGGAAGAGTACGTTACTCTCTGTTGCATCTAGATTTGGTTCTGTCCCTCAGTATGAGCGCTTTCACTATCTGTCTTGCTATTATGGATATAATGTATGTCTGTGACTATGACCTAGTATTTTGGCAAGCGTTGCCTGTGCAGAGGCGGAGAGCTCGGAGCCTCGCGCCTGGATCCAGGGCTTGACCAAATCCTCCAGGATTGTGATAGAAAGGGCATTCAGCACAGACGACACCGAGCTGCACACACACACACACACGAACGCACGTACGCATGCATGCACCAATTTAGAATTCACCATGAAAGAAATTATAATCATATGGATTGCCAAAGCTGAGAAAAAAAGAAGAAACAAATTGAAACACGTTCAGTGCTAGGTTAAGATCAGACTTTTTAACGGGACCAGATAAAATGGCAAGTAATGTTTTGCGCACCTTGCAAAAACAACACATTGCAGAGACAATTATTGCAAGTAAAACAAAAAGGCGAAAGAACTTATCTGCGTGCGTTCAGTACATCTCAAAAAGACCATCTTCCAATAACAACCGCATGTCTGTTTGTTGCTTTGACAAATGTAGGGTACAGCCTCAAGCGCATTAGCGAAATCTTGCATCTTCTGTTAAAAAGCCTCGAGTACACCTCATGTGTGTTTTATCTTACAGTTCGACTGTCAGCACATCCACACAAAGTTTACTCACAGTATCAAATCAGCACAAAATAAGCATTAAAAAGTTGAAGGAACGGGTAAAGTAATCGTAAGTCGGACAGTCTTTCATCTTTTGTAACAATAGACGATCTTCGGAAATCCAGGGGACTGTGCCTGCGGGTGCAGGGCAGAGTAGGCACGCTTTTGCTGGGGGTACTGTGAGCCCGTGACGAAGACGAACGGATACCGTGAGAAAAAAAAGCAGAAATGCCGGTCAAGCACTGTTCGTGGGGTACTTGCAGCTCTGATAGTAGGTTCCCCCCCATTTTGTGAAGGCGTCCGTTTTGTGCCGTTTGCCAATCCAACGCAAACGCTTGAAACATGCCTTCGTTGGTTGCAGGCGTTCCAGTGTCAGCAAAATAGATTCGGAAATCCAGGGGACTCAGTAAGTTCCTGCGGGTGTAGCGCTGAGTATGCACGCTTTTGTTGTGGGTACAATGAAACGTTGGGAAAGATGGCCAGATACTGGTAAAAGAAGCAGAAAAGGCATCAGAAATGCCTGTCAAGAACTGTTTGTGGGGTACATGATGTTCTAATAGTAGGTTCCCCAAGTTTTGTGAAAGCGTCCGTTTTGTGCCATTTGCCAAACCAACGCGGCGAACGCGTGAAACATGCCTTGGTTGGATCAAAGCCTGCGGTCGTCCCCACAAATAAAATATCTTTTATACTCGAAGCGTTCGGAATTGCACATAAAGTGTCTGAGCCATAAATGAATTAGAAGCTATGTACGTGTCCAGTTGCTTTTGTTTGTGTTTGTGTGAACCCGCGGCTTTTGTGTGTGTGTTAGGGAACGGTTTTTGATTTTGCTTTGAGGATGGAATAACAAACGTATATATAAGCACTGTGTAAAATATGAAAATCTCCGGTAATATCCCAGGAGGTGGTCGGAAATTCCTGGCAACTTTTTACATGCCATTTTGGGTCACAAATATCATTCAAATCCATCAAACGGCTCCATATATAATGAATGAAGCCAAAATTTGTAAAAGGTGAGTTCAATTGCTTTTGCCGACATCAGCACTGAGGAAGCCTGCACGGTGTTACTCGAAACCTAGATCTAGATCAAACGTCAATGGCGCATAAGCATACTTGAAAGACGCAAATGTGATAAAACTCACTTTTAAGTCAGGCCTCTTCAATAAATTTTGCATTATATGTTGTTATTATGTTTGCTTTGGTTCTGCTTATGCATATTTCTCTGGCAGATTATTGTGCTTACTTACATGGCTTACAGGTTAGTTGTACACTTTGAGCTATCCTTAGGTCTATTTCAGGGTGATTTTTGAATTTCAAGTCATTATCCTCTAATAGTTTACCACCTCTAAATCTGAACAAATTCTGTGAATATTGTATTAATTAACAGTACACACACGCTGCTGAAGAGCATGTAAACAGGGTGATGTGGGTTTTTTTTTAATTTTTTTTACACCACCCTCCTGATGTCAAATGTCCTGATGCCTGCTGTTTACAATCCGGTGCGAGTGATGGAATAGAGCTATTCCTGGTTCTGTATTCGATCCTCTGCACGCAGTGATCTGATTTTGGTCAGCCATGAAGCGCTCCCGACGATGCAGCAGAGGCTACCGATGATTCTTTACATTTCTTTCTCTTAATCAAGAACACGGTGTAAATAATGAACGTTTGAAGTCGATTCAGTCAGTACGCCATTTCAAACGGATACACCGCATGTGGCCCCACCAAAAAGACCGTAGTGCGCGAAAAAGGTCCATGCTTGAAGGTCTGTCAGTATCTGTCACAGACCAGCGTCTCTATTCTGAAATCATGGACCTATATATGTCGGTATATAGATCAAGTCCGTGTCTGAAATGGTGTCCTACCTTCAGGGGATTTCACTTCTCCCGGAATAAAAAATAAATAAAAACTGTCAAATTATCTCTCCTGTTATTTCCGGAACTCGTCTATTAAGAAAACAACAACAGTTTCCACTAAAAGCATAAATACTAAATGTAAAATTCTTTAAACACTTTTTATTGTCAGTTTTATAAGCTGATCAAGCGTAGGAGATAGGAGACCTTCCGTGTCAAGATCAACTTACATTTCATCTTTAGGTTCAAGAGTATCCGACTCAAGAGATCACTTAATTTTGACGACGTGTTTTGTTGTTTTTTGTTTTTGTTTTACAGCTGATCGACATATTGTTTTAAACGAATTATTAAACATAAAGAGACGAAATACATTTGTTTTGAACCATTAAACAATTAGACTCAATTTCGTCTTTGGTGCCTTAAAGGGACTGGCCCACGCAGATTTGGCTAAAAAACGATTTTTTGCATGAATTGTTATTGTTTTACGTGCGATTAATTTCAGCTTTGGTCCTGTTCAAATGCGGCATTTTAAGAATAACTGTAGTGGTCTAAAAATTGATTGGGGATATCCCCCCGGTGCAGCTATTTACGGAATGCGTATTACGTCATTACATTTTGTTGTTTTATACACAAAGTTTTTAGACTCGGTTTTCAAACAATTGACAATGGCGGTCTCAGTACGTAATCTGCTCAGGCGTTAATTGTCGGGCACTTAACTGATGATTGTGTGAATAATTTTATGTCTTTCTATGGAATAAATCTCCTAATCGTGCTATGTGTACTATAGTGGATGGACCGGTAGCTGCGTTTACTAATGCTGACGATGACCGAGGCAAAGTTGGTGACAATTCTTTTTCAGCGTATGATCCCGATGCTACTACAGGAAATATTTTTGACACCATAATAATAATAATGAAAAGAAAGAAAAAAAAAGAAGAAAAAAAAACCTACCGGCGGTGGCACGCCAGAAGCACACACTTACGCAAACAGGTAGTAGTACCTAGCAGAATATTTAAACGTATGCTTCCGGTAGACTACTCGTCTCAATCAAAAAAGAAGCACCAGGAACCGTTTCTTTTACTTGTCCAGTAACAGCTTTGCAGACATCTAACCTTGTGCACAGCTCTCCCAGGTTTACCAGCCACGACCTGTATCTACGTTGTCGGTCTCTTGCCAGTTGAGCTAAAGGTTCTTTTTATTTTGGTCCTCTGAAGATAAATGGTAATAACTCCAAATTATCTCTGATTTGACTGCATAATCCTCAAAAAAATGGAAAAGAACTATGAAGATATAAACACCACTGTTTCTCTCAGTTCTTCGTTGCTTTCCAACGGGCTATTTGCTCCTTATAATAGCACATGAGATAACGTATTTATTATCTATTAACACAAAAGAAGGCGGCACACAAAACAAAACACATGTCGCATCCCGTGTTCTTTGTTGTGTACATATTCCTAGTCATTCTTTTCAGTTTTTTTCATTCTTGCCATCAGTAACTACTTCTAGAGCCATTGTTTCCTTCGACTCTTCCTTCTTTCTATGAGTATAAATTATTATACTGCGTCATATACTGCGTCGTATATATTGCGTCAAATTATTAATATCGTAATGACGTGAAAATGATTTTGCCATCATTTGATTGACACATAGGGTGGCATGGGGGAAATTCGTCCACTCACTTGGTTGGGGGGAACATCGGCCACCCAAACACCTTGTGAACTGTACTCAATACTACGCATCAACCCCTACGATTGAACTTTTTTCCCAAAATGTAACATCAGCTTCATAATGGATCAGTCCACAAACAAAACAACAAACGAGGATTGTTAAGTAGCGTATGGGAAAACCTGTTCTACTTGGGAGCCTGCTATTCCTTGGCAAAAAACAGTGTGAATTGTACGAAAAGCAAGGACCGACATACCGTTGGCAGATCTTGTTTTTTTTTGAAGTTCAGTGTTTAAGCCACGATCTGCCCACTTAAAAATCTTCCTAATTTTCGTCTTTGATGACGTCGTTTTAAATCTGTATCATTCTTAACAAAATTTTTACATCAGCTTCTTCTTGTCTGCTCTTCTTTGCTTCCTTCTTCTTTTATTATTATCTATTTTTCTTGCACCTGACGAAGACAATTTTCTGTCGAAAGCGCTTGTGTTCCATTGTTTCCTTGTGTTTCGTCGTATAGTTCTGTTCTATCAGTTTTGTCAATCTCACAAGTAGTTGTTCACTCATTCTTCAGAAAAAGAATGTTTTCTTTCATATTCATGAAATCACACGGGTAGTTGTGCTGTATACTAGCCTGCGATTGGTCGAAGGTCTCTACAAACCAACGAGCTTGTGTTGGTTAGCCAGTGCAGAAACGTGTCTCGAAGCGAGGGAATCAAACGTACCTATCGGATGATTTCCCCCAGGCCACCCTAATTGTTCGAAAGAATTTAAAATCATTTCCATTGTTTTGTCTTGGCATTTCAAACACTATCAGTTTATTTCCGATTTTTTATGTGTTCCCTATGAAAACGTTAGGAAAATGAAACTCTTTCACACAGACTTTCCCGATTTAAAAATAAACATTGACAAAAAAAATTTTATACATGACATGTACCAAAACGAGAAGTTCCGGTATCCTATCAATGATGTCATACTGAAACGTGGGAAAGAGCTCGTGAAAACATCGTTAGTAACAATGGGAAAGCCCTCTTCTAAAATCGTTATAAAATCGTGTCTCGATCACAAAACGTTTAACGCTGATCATGTTTGTTTTAACGCTGATCATGTGTCTCAATCACAAAACTTTTAACGCTGATCATGTTCGTTTAACCTGCTGTAAACACACGAGAAGTTTAGCCGCCGAAGGAGAGTTCCTTTAAAGGAACTAGCCCATGTAGGTTTGGCAAAAAATAAATTGGGTGGTAATTTTTTTAATTTTTTTAAAACTGTTTATAAAGGTAGGATATTTTGGTAGCATTAATTTCTGCTTTGGCCCTTTTGAAATACGCCAGTTTACGACTAACTGTAATGGTCTAAAAATAGATTGGGTTATTCCCACGTGGTGAAGCTATATACGGAATGCGTTTTACGTCAATACCTTTTGTTGTTTCACACCCGTTTTTGTAGACTCGGCCTGCAAACAACTGACAATGGCGTCGTCTTAGAAAACAGACATTACCATTCACTGTCTGTCTCAGGCACGTAATTTGTTCAGGCCTAATAATTGGTCGGGCGACTTGACTGATGATTGTGTTTTGGGGGAAAAAATTTTTCTTTGAATAAATCCCCTAATCCGGGAATTTTGGGTTGAAATGGGGAAAGACCTTTTCTTTCCTTTAATAAAACTTTCGTGCGGGGGACCTGCATACGGGAAGGTGTAGTTACTAATCTTTTTTTTTTCCCACCGTACTGATTCGATGCTACTACAGGAAATATTTCAAACACCATTTTCTAATAATAATAATTAATAACACATTACGAAAATATAATAGAATATAGTAGATATATGGTTCCGGCAGACTACTATGAATTAAAAAAACAAAACCAGGAAGCATCAGGAACTTTTTCTTTTACGTGTCCTGTGAAAAAACGTTGCCTGTTTCCTACCGCAGACGTCTAAACTTGTGCACAGCTCTCTCCACCTGTATTTGCGTTGTCGATCTCTTGACGAAATTGAGCTAAGCGTTCTTTTTATTTTCGTCCTCCGAAGATAACTGGTAGTAACTCAAAATTTATCTCTACTTTGATTGCATAATCTTGAAAAAACGGAAAATCACAAGTATTTCATTCTCAGTTCTTTGTTGCTTTCGATGAATGGGCTACAGAAACAACGCATGAAAGAATGCATGTATTGTCTGTTTAAAAAAAGAAAAGAAAAGAAAAAAAGGCGCGACACAAAACACCTGTCCCGTCCCGTTTTCTCTTGTGTACATATTCCTAGTAACTGTTTTTAGTTTTGTCATTCTTACCTTCAGTAACTATTTCTAGAGCCATGTTTCCCATTCTCCTTGTTTTAAATATATATATATTTTATAACCTTGACGTCAAATTATTAATATCATAAAACATCAAAATGAATTTGCATCATTTCATTGTTCGTTATGGCAATTTCAGACAGTATCAGTTCAGTTTTGTGTATTTTATGCTGTTCCCCATGAAAAGATTCGGAAAATGAAATTATTTCAACATACTGTCCAGATTTAAAAAATAAACGTTGACAAAAATAATTTATACATGACATGTACACAAAACTGAGAAGTTCCGGTATCCTATCAATGATGTCATACGAAAACGCTGGAAAGAGCTCGTGAAAAGTGTGTTTGTTACAGTGTCTGGGAATGTCCTCCGCTAAAATCGTTATAAAATGAACTACAAAACTTTTAATGCAGATCATGTTCGTTTAAACCTACTCCAAACACACGAGAAGTTTAGCCTCCGAAGGAGAGTTCCTTTAAGCGGTAGTCCCTAAAACAACAGCACCCTCCGAAAAAGCGTTTTTTTGGATGTTTTTTGTTGTGTTTTTGTTGTTTTTTTAACAATAAGCAATTAGTTTTTTTGATACAAGTGACTTCAAAAAATTGCAGAAGTATGCAACGTTTGGGGTCAATTTCGATTTTTTTACTTTATATATATATATATAACTCACTTGCATTGGTGAGGTTTGTTTCGGAGTGTGTTAGTGTCTGTTAGTGTTTGTAGGGTGGTAACAATAGTAATAACCTAGGACGACTCAATAAAGGAAGGGGTGGGGGTGGCGCGGGCAGAGACGGATAGCACGATAGAAAAGGGGATAATGGGAGTGGGTGAGGGTAGTGTGTGTGCGTCAGTGCAAAACATGGGGGGGGGGGGGGGATACGACTCACAAAGCCGAGTTGGACTCTTTGTGAACAGTTAGTTCGGTCTTAGTTGTTTTGTTTTTATTCATCGAGTTTTAGTCACCTGGTATTTTAGAATCTTTGCGTGAACTGTGTTTTTACCCTCGTTCAGTTGTTAAGAATAAACCCCCGAGGAAGGCGTCAATCGAAAATTTGGGAACTTTTATGTCAATTTGTTGTTTTTCTTTGATTTTTATCAGTTTTAAATATATATATATCGTCGTGGTGTCAAACAAAACAGAATGTAATGAAATGCGGGTACGGGATGGATAGAAGAATCTTTCAGCTATTACATGGTGTGGTTGTTTTCAATATACGAGCTGTTGTTTTTCAACGGTAATGTTGTTTGTGACCAAAGGGTAGGCGACTCGTAGTAATACATTTTGGGGAAAAGATGCAGACATCTGCAATCGTGTGAACCTACTATCAGCGTATACCCGTATTTAGGCGGAAGACAAAAACTGAAAGCAAGATGCACCTTCATTTTCATCTGCATCTTCATCTCGTTACCAAGTCCCGCGGTAGACGAGAACTAGGGTAGCCGACAGTTCGTCTTCGCGGGAAAATGATGCCGCGTAGGATGTTCCGATCTGTCGAAACTTTTTGTGAACAGCAAATTTACTGAACGTTTCCGCTTTCCCATATTATGGCACTTTCCTTTGTGTTTGATGCATGTGTCCATCATGTTTTGCTTGTCAACTGTGACATCGCCAACGCCCCTAATAGAGAACTTCTCCATGAGCCTTATTTGTTTTATGTTCAGGAACGCACACCTAAAAAAAATTAAAAAAATTGTGCACGGTAGGACTTTCTTGTTACTATTTTCACCCGCACACTTTCAGATCATGAGTACAGATACAATCAAATTATGCGCTAATTCTAGTTATGCTGTACACATTTTTTCGTACCACACGCAAAATACGTAATATTTCTCTTTGTTTGGCGCAAATCACTAATAGGCAGCGCGACCCCTTGCAGCAAAGATGTAGGACTAAGAGAGGTATACTTTACTTCTGCAATGCAGGAAAGATGCAGGAAATATATACGAATATTTTATTTCAGAGATGTAGCAAAGATCAGCCAAAATATGCTTTATCTCAGCAACGCAGTGAAGACCTTATTTCTTACCTTATTTCAGAGACACACCAACGCCAGTCAAGATATGCTTTACCTCAGAGATTCAGCAAAGGCTAATCAAGATATACCTTACCTCAGAGATGCAGCAAAGATGCAGGACACAAAGAGACCCGGGACACCGTTCATAGCCCCAAGCTGGTCCATCACAAAGTAGGGCAGTATCTGTGAAGATGGGGAACACTTTATCTCATTGGCGGCTACAGACAAACAAACAAGCAAAAACAGCCTTCCCCCTCCCCCAACTAACCCCCCCCACCCACCCACCGCAACCTCCTCCCCCAAAAACACACACACACACACAACAACAACAACAACAACAAAAACAACCAACAACTGACAACCCCCTCCCCACCCCTCCAAACAACAGCAACAAAAACATCCAAACAACAACAACAAAAAACACCTGAAACAAACTTGACTGCTAGCTTTTTCAAATAAGATCTGAACGCACAAATATTTAAAAAGAATGCAACAAAACATGTACACATTTTCAGGGTAATCCCCCCCCCCCCCTCCCCACACACACACATTTAATGTTTTTTTGTTTTTAATTTTCGCTATTCCCCCCTCCCCTCAATTCCTCCCCCCACCCCCCTTCGTCTATAACCTTCCACGCACTCAGTCGCGCACCGACCCTCACACACAGTCTCTGACCCTCCCGCTACCGCTCGCTCTTTTGCGCATTCTGCCCTTATCTTGCGGTCACACTGACATTCTAGTACCATTGACACCATTTATGAATTGGGCCAAAACAAAGGGGGGATCTTTAATCCCGTTAAATCAACACAAAACAGACAACCTGTTCTTGTTTGGGTGTAATCATGTCGCCGTTCTTATACAAACAACCAAGATTGTCTGTAACCTTTCCCAGACAAGAGGAGAAAAGGGGCCCCTCCGTTTTCTCTGTTTCACCCAGTTCGCAAAAGGTGTCATGACAACTATCGACTCCTGTAGGTATTGTATAATGGAGTTTTCTAGTAAAGAGTTTTCTGTAATGGTCAATAACCTTCTGCGGCATTTGGTCTGCAGCCCCGGCTCTCGTCTCACGAACCAGACTACAATACGTTCCTGAGCTTACTTTCAGCTAAACACTGTAATACACATGGCGTGTCGACGGAACTCGATCGGTCTGACGAGCATAATAATAATAATAATGTACATTTATCATGCGCTCATCAACGCCCTGATCGCTCACATGATATTGGCGGCTTAACCTAAATATTATATTCTGTACACATGTAGAGCATAGTCCTACCAAAACAATTTACATGAAGCATTACACACACACACACACACACACACACACACACACACACACACAACGACTGTAGCAGAAACTGGGTACTGATATTAGTTAGGATGGAAATACTGTGAGAAGAGGAAGGTTTTCCGTTTGGCTTTAAAAGATGACAGGGTTGAGCAGTGTCTAAGGTCTTGTGGGAGTGAATTCCAAATGTGGGGTCCAAAGCAAGAGAAGGTGCGAAAACCATGAGTCTTGCGTTTGTATTGTTGGATTCAGGCTCAAGGGTCACACGCCTCGGTGGCTGAGTGTACTCTAGCTCCGCTGTTTATTCGTCTTTTTGCTGGTTCCACTGATCGAGAGAGTGTGACTGCTTGCATAGTGTGTCGTGATAGTCCTGTCTTCACTTTGGTGGGTGTTTTGTGCGCCGGTTCCTCTCAGAATGGTGATACTTTGGATTTTGATTTCTACATGGCTTCTTGCTGCGGACTTTGGGCCTCGGCCATTGTACCCGGTCGCTGACAGCTGAGCTCACGTGCAAGACATGATCACGGGCGTTCGGGAGTCGTCCCACTACAACACCGCTTGTCAAGGTGAGCGCTGTGACCCCACCTGTGTCAGATACACTCGTGATCAGCTGTTAGCGATCTCACCTGCACGCTTGACCCCGGACTTGACCTCTCGTCTTAGAAAACTTGACATCGGTTTTTGTTTACCACGTAAACGCTCTCGCCGTGTTGGCAAGAATTTGTAGAAAGGGCGACCTATTGATCTCATTACCCCCTGTGTTCTCCCAGTCGGACCCCAGACTGATCTCAGAAGGCCTTCTTCCGTAAACTTCAACAACCTGATCACGATCCCTCTACAGACCAAGCCCTCTCTTGCCAACGATATTTCCATCGCTCTGTTCAACGCTCGTTCTGTCAACAGTCCCGAGAAAAGAACAGAAATTAACACGTTCATCACCGACGACAACATACAGCTCATGTTTCTCACCGAGACCTGGTTGAGGGCGAGAGGGGACGACGCCAGATGTTCTGACCTGACCCCTGCCAGCTACAGCATCAGGTCTTTTCCACGACCCTCCCGGGGCGGCGGACTGGCCGTCATCTTTCACGACCGCTACTCCTCTCGCATCTCCTTCACCACCTCCTTCTCTTTTGACCACTCTTCCTTCGAGGTCGCCCGTGTCTCTCTAGCTATGACCCAGCAGACTGTCAACTTCTTCTGTGTTTATCGTCCCCCGCCTAGCCGCAAGAACAAGCAAACTGTTCGTTGATCAGCTCCACAGCCTGTTGGAACACTGTAACTCTTTACATGGCTCCTCCATCGTCCTTGGCGACTTCAACGTGCATTACGACACCCCCCTGAACCCAACAACTTCCAGAGTAATGGATCTCCTGACCACTTTTAATCTGACCCAGGCTGTCAGTCAGCCCACTCATGACAAAGGACACATCCTGGACTGGCTGTTACACACATCTGACGACCATCTTGCGTCTCTCCCACCTGCCTTGCCCCAGTGCTGATGACCTGGACTCTGTGCTGACAAGCGTCCTTGACGACCATGCTCCTGCTATGAAGAATGCGCCCTGGTTTAGCGGTGTCGCAGAGGAGGTCCGGTTTTTAAAGCGGCAGAGACGCCGTGCAGAGAGACTGTGGCTGAAGACGGGACTGACAGTTCATAAACAACTGTACAACAGTGCAAAAAAACTTTAACCAAACTAGTTCACAAAGCAAAAACTACTTACTATTGTAATAAGATCAACGAGAGTCTGTCATGTAAACAACTGTTCAGTGTGGCTAACCAACTACTCGGAAACAAAAAGCCATCTCCTCTTCCAACAGTCTTTCCTCTGATCGATCTTCTGAAACGCTTTCTCGACTTTTTCAAAAACAAGACTGAAACTATCAGGAACAAACTTGATGTCCTTTCAGCTAACCCACCTGCTTGCACTGAACTTTCTTTCCATGGCAGACCCCTCACTCATTTCAGACCTGTAACCGAGGACTTTGTCAGACGCACCATACTCAGATCACCTTCAAAAACACGTGAACTTGATGCGTTTCCTACCCCTCTGTTACCTTGACTCTTTTTTGCCTTGCATTACTGCTGTATTCAACAACTCCTTGGTATCTGGTGTTTTCCCATCTGTCTACAAGTCTCCTCTAGTTAAACCCCTTTTGAAAAAGATGTCCCTTGACCCTGACGACTTAAAGAACTACCGTCCTGTGTCAAATTTATCTTTTTTGTCAAAAGTCTTAGAAAGAATAGTTCTGTCTCAGCTAAACGAACACTTGAACCACAACAACCTTCTCAGTCCTCTCCAGTCAGCCTACAGACCCAACCACAGCACTGAAACTGCCCTGCTCAGGATCGTTAACGACCTTCTAACAGCTATCGATAACAACAAGTTATGCATTCTGACACTCTTAGATCTCTCAGCAGCCTTCGATACAATAGGTCACCAAATTCTCCTTACCCGACTTCAGCACTCTTTTGGCATTTCTGGACCTGCTCTACCTTGGTTTTCGTCTTATCTTTGTAAAAGAACACATGCAGTCACCATAAATAGTCTGCAGTCTCAGCATACTACGCTCCATTATGGCTTCCTCAGGGTTCTGTACTGGGCCCTGTGCTTTTCATACTCTACACCCAACCTCTCTTTAACCTAGTAAGCAAGCACGCAGTCAATCATCATGCTTTCGCTGATGACAACCAACTCTACAAGATTAGTACACTAGACGCAATTCACCAGTCGATAGAAACTCTCCAGAACTGCACTACAGATGTCAAGTCTTGGATGACCGCAAACAAACTTCAACTAAATGACAACAAAACTGAAGCCATGATCATACTTTCAAATAGAATGTCTGTCCACAGTCTTTTGCCGTGTGTCATTCACATCGGAGACACCGATGTCCCATTTGTGTCGTCTGTTAAAAACCTGGACTCGAATCTCAGCATGTCTCAACACATAAGCAACACGTGTAAAGCCGCATACATACAAATCAGGCATATCAGTTCCATACGACACCTTCTCACCACTCAAGCAACCCAAACCCTGTATGCTCTCTTGTCCTCTCTCGCTTAGACTACTGTAATTCTTTACTTTCAGGTTGCCCTCAGTACTTACTAGACAAACTTCAAAAAGTTCAGAATGCAGCAGCAAGGCACATCCATCCTATTCTTCAAACTCTGCATTGGCTACCAGTAACACATCGCATTCAATACAAAATTTCAACTATCTGTTTCAATTCCATCTCTGGAACAGCCCCTGATCTCCTTCAACCTTATACTCCAGCAAGACAGTTACGATCTGCATCTGACACACGAACCTTTGTCACCCCCCGTGTAAACACAAAAACATTTGGTGAAAGATCTTTTTCTTATGCTGGCCCATCTGTCTGGAACAATTTGCCTCAAAAACTCCGCCACTCTGATTCTACCTCCTCTTTCAAAGCCGCACTCAAGACGCACCTGTTTAATAATTATTTCTAAACTGTTTTTCGTTTCGATGCTGTGTGTGTGTGTGTGTGTGTGTGTGTGTGTGTGTGTGTGTGTGGTTAGTGTTATTGTAAAGCGCTTTGTGCTGCCACCTTGTGTGGTAGATGGGCACTTTAGAAATCCTCTTTATTATTATTATTTCCAGCATGCGGGTGTCATAAGAAGAGCGCAGTGTACGAGACGGAGTGTAGACATGCAGCAGTTCAGAGAGGTAAGCAGGACCAGAACTACTTATAGCATTGAAACACATACCAGCGACTTTATACTTGATACGTTCTGAAATGGGAAGCTAGCGCAGTTTTTCCAGGAGACGTGTTGAGTGGTGGTGACAGGGTGCCAAGAGAACAAGTCTTGCAGCAAAGTTCTGAATTTTCTAGAGAGGTTGGATGACAGAATTGGGTGTACCCATGAGGAGACAGTTGCAGTAGTCAAACCGCGAGAGGATATAGGAAGTAACAAGAGTCTTGGTTGCGTCTTCAGTGAGAAACCTGCGGACTGAACTAATGCGTAAGCAGTTTGGCAGATTTTTATGACGTGCTTCTTCACGGACAGTTTTGAGTCAAGAATGAATCCAAGGTTCCTGGCAGAATTAGAGAAGGGGATGTTGTGAGAGCCAAGAGTAATCGAGTCAGGGAGGGAACGGTAGAAAGTTTCAAGGAAGACGAAAAGGGAAAAGAAGAGCTGTTTTGTCGTCGTTCAGTTTGAGCTGATTTTCCGTCATCCATGTTTTTATGTCGTCTGTACATCCATTGAGTTCTTTGGTGAGGTTGGTCATTTCACTGAGAGAAGCGGATTTCTGGAGCTGTGTGTCATCTGCGAAAAGCTGCTGATTTACAGAGTGGTTAGCTACGATATCGGAGAGAGGCGTAGTGTACAGGACGAAGAGAATGGGCCCCAGTACTGAGCCCTGAGGCACACCGTACATGAGCTGTGATGGTGACGAAGACGAGTTATTGTCTGAAGTGGACTGATATCTGTCTGAGAGGTATGAGTGAAACCACTGGAGAACAGTAGACTGAATGCCAAAAACAGTAGAAGAACAACCTATCATCTCGATGGCTCCTTCAGCTATGTGCACGTTCAGTCACAAGCTAACATCCAGGGCCCATAATTATGTATACTGAGCAAATAAAGTTAAAGGTGGATAGCCACTAATCCCGATCTGCCCAAAAGTCCGCAAGTCCGGCTCTCCTTCCACATGCACGAGTCGTCAAAAGCCTCCGAAACAGTTATTTGTGTTTATTTTTTGATCGGAAAAGTCCCTTGCTTTACCAACAATGCAACGCGCGTGACATCGAAAGTTAGTGATCGGACACCGGATGACAACAGCTTTATCTATTTTAAAGTTCAATCAAAGTTTAAATAGATGTCAGTGACCCAATGACCCCTTCCCATTCAGTCGAGATTTTCATGTCTCGTCTTCGCCGTCTATGTTGATTTATGACGCGTCTTGATGCATGAATTGTGGTCTTCAGTGGTACGCGGGATGGCGTGTGTCCGTACAAGTGTTTTTATCCTCAGTAGTAGCCTCTGTCGGTAACGGCAGACACCATTTTTATACGGCTGTTTAAAAGTGAAAAAGTGAGTCTATAACTTTAAACGCATTTAAGCCGGCGGGATAGGCTTATTTGCTCTTGACACATGTCATTTTCCCCCCATTGTCGTTACCGTTTAGAAGACAAAGGCGATTAGGGGGGCTAATTGTTCTTCATAGATATAGGCACAGGTGTCTTCCGGCGCCGGGAATTTGTCTTCACCTTTCATTGGCTGGCTACAGTACACAAAACAGTCAACAAGGTCTTGACTGTCCAGCATACAATATTGTATACCCAGCCAGATCTAAACCTGTACAGCGTGTCTGTTCGCGGACTGACTAGTGACTCGCATGAAAATTGCGCTTTTCCCGTCTTTGCTATGCCTGCAGTTTTACTCTGTCTGCACTCATACTCAACACAAAAAGTAACTTATCGGGTACAGTTTTGATTTTAACAATTTTAACCGTAGGTGACAAAATTTGAGCAGCAGAAATTTCATTCAGTGGGATGTTCTGCCACTCATGGACGCCTCCTTAACAACTTGTACAGTCTGCGGTCGTTGTTGTAGTCGACGTTTCAATTCGTCCTAGACATGTTCAGTTGTGACAGATCAAGGGAAATTGGCCGGCAAGGTGTCGATGTTTTTGACCTGGACTACAATTCTGCACGGCCCTGGCATGAGGACGGGCAGTGTCCTCTTGCAGCACACTTCCTGGTCCATCGTTATGCACAAACGACACGACGTAGTTCTTAATTATCTCACCCCGGTATCGCAAGCCTGTGATAGCACCCTCTGAGATAACATTAACAATAACAAATAATAACGATATTCATCCCAGCGGGAAATTAAAGCAGTCATTCGATCGCACAACGAAGAACATATCTCAATAATTCTAAGTCATGAAACACACGCACATACACACTCTTAGACATACGCCCCCTTTCTCTCAATCTGCATACACTAATAGCAAACCCAAAATTACCAGGAATAATGCTTTCTCTGTCAAACCAAAACGTAAAAACTCTCAAATTAAATAAAAAATCATTAGGTTCACACACCCCCAACCCTCCCTTAGAAAGTTATCATCCTCAACAGACGTCTTGGCGCATGTTAATGACTGGTATAATTTTCATTAAAAACTGTAGGTGACAAAGTTTGAGCAGCAGAAATTTCATTCAGAGGGTAAAAACGAGGCTATGTAACGGTTTGTATTTGTTCTCGGAAGTAAAAATCTTCCACTCCTGTTGCTACGTCTGCTATCAAAGTAATGTCTCATTGGGTGTGTAGGGTTGTTTAATATTTGCATTAGTTTTCTGTACAGTTTCTTTTCGTGTTAAGTCTTAAAACTGTCCAGTGGTTTTCTTACATGACCTGTTTTTTTGTTTTTTTTTACAATCGTTTCCAACCTCCCTCTATCTAATTTTGAAATATTCCCACCCCAACGGACAGAACCAAATATAATAATACTACATATTACATACAGCATTGAAAAAGTTACTAGCATATCTGAATTTACTCCAAATAATCTCAGCTTTCTCATGCAATACATTCTCGAGTTCACTTTTTTCAGCATAGAGTTGATGTTCTCTTTCCAGTTCAATTTACTATCAAAAACCACACCTAAATACTTATAATCCCACTGTGATTAATAAAGTTTATTGTTATTGTTATATGTATCTACTCCTCCACTGCTTCTCCTTTAATGTAGACTGGTTTGGGGCATCTTTGATTCTTCCTAAAATCAATGCACATCTCTTTCGTTTTGGAAACATTCAAATACAAGTAATTTTTATCACACCAATTCACAAAGTTTTCAATCTGCTTGAAACGAGGTCTGATAGGCATGAATGTTGTTCGCATGACGCTCTCCCTGCCGTCGATAAACTCTCTGGCGACCATCAGCTCTTGAAAGGTTGATCCTGCATTCGTCAATGAACACTACTCCTGCCCCACTGGGCATTTCTAAAGCACAGGTGGCATCTGACAAGTCGTGCGACACTGTGACGAAGCTAGAGAGCTGGACGAACTCAGGCAAACGGCGAGAGAAGTGGACCAGCTCAGACAAACGGCCCCGGACCGTACCAGAACATATTGCTCTCAGTATGGGGATGGTGAACTCTGTTAGGCGGGTGTGTGACAGTGATATAACGATCGTACGGCTGGGTCGTTACTCGGGGATGCCCACTTCAGGGTAGATCAGAAATAGTTCCAGTCGTCTGGTAGCGATGAATCCACAACCTAACAGTCTGTCTTCACACTCCAAATTGTGTTGCTGTTGCAGACACGGATGTTCCGCTTTCCAACATGCGAACAGCTCGAAACCTCTGATTTTGTAACGTGCGAAGCATCCAGCCAGAAGGTGTTTTTTGTTGTTGTTGCTGTCCCATCATCTTTGCCAACCTCAGAGGAATTGCTCCCGCGCCGCTCGTGCCGGCATCCCCCACCTCCGGCCACACCCAGAGCTCATTCCGCATCGTGGCCCCACCCCTAGAAGTCCACAGGAAGTGACGTCAGATCGTTGGTAGGCTGCCATCCGAAGGAGACACTACACTGCTTCCGTGTCACTTCGGTGGTGTTCAGTAGTGTCTGACCTGATTGAACATACGCAGGACACCACCTACTATGCCCCCTACTGACAATGTTAGCTAAGTCGCGGAGTCAGACTGAGTGAGCGTCTATCCCCCCCCCCCCCCCCCCCCCGGCGGCAGTCCGCCACTACGTCCCTCCACCAATCTTCCTATGTGGACTCCGACGCTCAGGGCTTTGATCAGAACTGCCTCAGAAGGAGGAACACCGAGACTGAGGCCATCACGAGAGCATGGCATGAAGGGCTACAGAAGCTGAGATTTTTAAAATTTTTATTATTATTTTTATTTCGATAAGGATGAGGATGATAAAGGATGATGCTATGGAAGTCCATTTGGGTTTGAGACTACTTGACAGGGCCGCAGACCACGCTTACTGTCACTGATATTATCCAAAACGCTTGGTGCTTGAAGAATGTCTCAAACATGTCCAGTGCTTGTAAGAATGTGTGTGTGTGTGTGTGTGTGTGTGTGTGTGTGTGTGTGTGTGTGTGTGTGTGTGTGTGTGTGTGCGAGAGAGAGAGAGAGAGAGAGAGAGAGAGAGAGAGAGAGAGAGAGAGAGAGAGAAGATTATTTTATTGTCAGGCCTCCGGCCCATAACGACAGGAGTGAACATTCAGGCAATTCGAATTCTCATGGATCCAATGACGGACTTAAACTCAGTTTTCTAGTGTTTAAAGCTTTAAAAATGAAGGTGGATAATTTCTCTACGGTGGATGCGTTCGTGCTAGCTAATAATAAAGTAAATTTAAACATGGATGGTTGTCTATGGTACTTTGGTGGAATAAGTTCATCTCTCAAGGCTGTATACTTTGGACAATACGCCAGAAACGGAAGTACATTTTTTATTAGTATAATAAATAAAAAAGTACTTCTGTTTCTGGCGTATTGCAGAATGGACAATATATATCCCTGTCGCGAGAAAATGATCTAGACTGTAGGTAATGACATTTTAGTGCAGACATTCCGATTCTCAATTTAGTAAATACTCTCCGCACGCTCATGTTGTTGAGTTCGAAGATACTGACTGAGTACTAATGACTGATTGAAATTAGAGTATACGTTATAAAAATCGTGTGAACCCAAAGCAGCATGCCAGCAATCTATAAGCCTCAACTTAAACTCTTTAATAAACAATTTACATTACCAACACCTTGCATTTCCCAAACCACACCAAAGCCAAATTTGTATAAAACATTTCGAACTTTGCAAGTCCATGTAGTATAGTTCTGTCTTTAATAAGATTTAATAACATAAGCTTTTCTGGGGTACCTTCTGTCATACATACACGTCAAGCGCAGCCAAAACTTTATACATCTGGCATACGTATTTACAAAAAGGTGGTGTCTGCCTGTTTCGCCATATATTAAATGCTGGGAGACTGAGTTGACACCCAAGAACCTTTTCAAAGCTGATAAATGTACTCTTTCGATACTTTCCTGGTTATCTGACAGTCCCCATACTTCGGAACCATAGGTCAAAATAGGCTGTATCTGGCAATCAAACATTTTAAAAAAGATTTCTGGTGAATGCTCACCATAAATGTTTCATAATTGCTAGCATTCCCTTTCTGGCTCGATCTGCAAGGTCGTTTAGAGTAGGTGAGAACATGAGCCTTGTGGTAAAGTAAGACTCCCAGGTACTTGTACATGTTTACAACTTCAAGTTCTTCGTTACCAAGCACCACTTTTCATTCGTGAAAACAACTATGTTAGACTGATCCAAATTTACAATCGAGACGCTTAGCAGTGTTAAACAGAACATTCAGTTGAGTCTGAAGACCAAAGACACTACCAGACAACAAAACGACGTCGTCAGCAAATAACAAAATCAGCAATTCAATCAAATCAGGAGCTAACTGGATGCTATACTTGCCACTTTCAATGATGTCCTTCGTCAGTTCGTTAATAAACAACGAAAAAAGAACTAGTGAACACACTTCACCTTGCATCAATCCACGAGGACATAAGAATACATCGGTTAACTCCCCCCCCCCCCCCCCCCAACACGAACGCGAGCCTTGACAATGGCATACATACTTTGTACTGCAATCGCGATTTAGCTTCTAAGGCCGTTTCTGTGCAGTACAGTCCACAGTTTTGTTCTGCATATCGTGTCAAAAGCTTTACAAAAATCAATAAAGGCCACATACAGTTTTCTGTGCCTCATTAGCTGTTTCTGGACTAACGCTAAAAGAGTAAAAATATGGTCAAAAGTACCACGTTCTTGCCTAAAAACCGGCCTGTTTTTCCAATTATCTCATCATCTATCCACTTGGTAATCCGTTTATTCAACACAAAACTATACAGTTTACTGCATATGTTGAACAAAGATATACCCCTGGAGATATCCGGTACGTTTATATCCCCTTTCTTGTGAGAAGGATGTAAGATTGCCAACGACCATTTGGCAGGAAATAAAACCATGATCAAAGATGAAACTGAACAACTAGAAATAGCAAAATGTGTACTGTGCTATTCTGATAAAACTCTCCGGTAAGTGCATTAGGACCAGCTGCTTTTTGATTTTATTGCCGTTTTGATTTCATCTACGGTGATAGGCTGATTCAAGGTCTCACAGTTCATTTCGTTATCAGCAAATGCCGCATCCCCTAAGTCTTCAGCAGTTGGTTCAGATTCACTTGGTGGAGAATTAAATTTGCTACTGGAATAATTATACCATTCTTCACTTGTTATAGTAGAATGTCCGCCAGACTTAGGGCGCACCGAACGAACAGTGTCCCAAAACATCTTGGGGTCTTTTATGTGAGCCTGCAAAGAATGAAGAATATTATTTTTGTGGGACTTTTTCTTCTGTCTCAACAGTTCTTTGTATTCTCTTCTGTTTTTGTGAATAACTAAGCCTGTCTTTTTCACAATTAGACTCACGAAACCTCCGCAAGCGCTGTCTAAGAATTTTTCTACTCTCCCTGCATTCTAGGTCAAACCAAGTTGTTTTTTCACTCCCAATATTGTTTTCTTCATACAGTCGCCAGCATATTCAAAACATTCGTTAAATTTGGAAAGAGCTTGGTTGATATTACAATCTATCAACGACTCAGCTTCATCCAATAGGGCCTGCACGTAGTCAGTGTGCATCGTATTGGCAAAATTGACACTTTTTTCTTCATCCCATTTATATTTCACAACTGAAAAAGGTTTAGGTACTGTTCCTTTTACAGTAACACAATTATTGACAGTGACAATTGACATTTACACTGCTAAATGTTTTGATTCTACCATAGGAATAACATTAAAACGCCTGCACTTTGAAAGCATGCTTGCTGATATAATAAAATAATCGACCAAACTACATGCCGTTTGCAAAATATACAGTATTGCAGTCCATTCAAATCGATAGCCCACATTCTTCACAAATGCCAATCAAATAACGACCAAACGAATTTACAGTGTTGTCTTTGGATGTTCTTCTGGTGTCATTATCACCTGGCATTCTACTTTCCGAATGGTTGTCAGAATTCATTTCGTAAATGTCGTCATTGGATCAACATCTCTAGCATTCATAGATGCAGTTCGTGCGTTAAAATCACAGCAAATAATAATTGGGATGTCGCCACACACCCTTATCAAGTCTAGCAGACAGTCTCCTAGTAAAGAGACTCCATTGTAAATGTCAGTTTCTTCATAATACGGCGACTTCTCGGGTGGCAAACCCCAACTAGTAAACAGTCTGCTGGAGTTCCAAGTAGTCTATGTGATAGCCGCAATGCTATAATGTTGTCAGTTTCAATATCTATCCGCTCAACATACTCACATATCTCTTTTCTAACTAACAGGACAACGCCTCCAGAAAGGCGACCATGCATACTGTCAGAAACTTTCACACCAGGCGAAACAAAGGGATTGTGAGATGGGAACATCGAGTCCGGAACTGTCTCAGTAAATGTTGCTACCAGAAGAACAAAATCATACTTGAGCACAAAAGGCGCTAGATCTAGTTCGTTGAAGGCACTCCATAAACCTTCAATATTGAAAGTAACGAATGATATAGCTTGATCAGCGTTTATCGCCTTTTGCTAACATGCAGCGTTAACATGATCACTGCCACCATTGAAAGAAAAAGGTGTTTCTACCTGTAGCCTAGTGTCTAGTTCTCTAGGGCTTCGGCCTGACCATTATTTTCTGCGCTGGATGTCTCTGTCGTCGTTGCCGGCAAACTCACCAACTGGCGAAGAGTCACGTGCTCCGGCGGACCCCGAGCCGTTGTGATGCCATGCACTGGGCAGTCTGCCCTGTCGGGAGGAGGGGGAGGTAGAGCTGTGGAATCGGTTCCTGGTCAGCATCGGCGAGGAGAGGGACTGGCATCTCGTGTTCCCTCGAGTTCCCCCTCCCGCCACTGCCTCCACTTCTGCTGACGGTGTTCTGCTCCGTGGTGCCAGTGGTGCCTCTACCAAAGCCACGTGGCCTTGGTGAGTGGTCCATGCTAACGGCCGGGCTGGCAGATGGTCCGGAAACGGGAGGCTCTGCCCCGTCCCCCACTGAAGAGCTCCGGTGGGCAGGCACCTCACACTCCTCATCTGAAGGCTGGTCATCAGCGGGGTTTTCCTCCAAGGCGGCGTCCTCCATCTGCTCGGTCCAGCTGTCCAGCGGCGGACCGGTTCCGTCACGGGTTCCTGGGGGCGCTGCTGCTGCCTCTGCATAGGACGCTGCTCTGCTGTTCCGGCGGGACTGGACTGCATGGGGGAGAGAGGGGGGGGGGGGGGGCATGTTGGTGGGGTTCTGGTCGGGAGTACTGCGGCTGTTGAAGCGGTTGGGACGAGATTCCTGCACTACCAGCTTCCCCTTTGCAAAGTATGCATGCTTTCCTTGGTTCCTGAGCTGTGACAAAGTGTCCCTCTGTTGTTTTGTCAGATCAGCTCCAACGCGTAGACCATCACTGTCTCGCATCTGGTTCTTTCCCTCTTTGTCCCTCATAATGACCATGGCGTCCCTCCACCTCTGGAACTTGATGATCACTGGGCGTGGTCTATCAGACGTCCTGGAATAGGGGCTCCAAGCGATGAGCTCTTTCGACGTCCGTCTCGTTCCAGTCTTTCTGTGGAAAATGTCGACGCATAGTTTTGATCACTCATGCAGTACATCTGTCAAGCGATTCCCCAGCCTCTTCTTTCATTCCGTACAGCAGCACGTTCGATCGTCGTGAGTATCGTTCCTGTCTTTCAACTTCTTCCAGTTTTCTCAAACGAGAAGACATGCTGTTTTGCTCGTTTCCTATGGAATCCAGCTGCTCGTTGTTCCGTCTAACGGCTGATTGCAGAGCTGACACACTGTCTTTCAGAAGCGAAAACTGCAGCTGTATCTGTTCATTGTTTGTACTAATACTCTCTTCAAGTTTCTGGAAATTTCGTTCAAGCTGTTTATTGTGGGACTGGGTCGTATTCATCATGTCAATCAGTTGATTGAGTTTTCCTTCCAGGCGTTCTACTTGGTTGTCGACCTTGGTTTCCAGACACTTGACAGAGTCTTCAATCCGTGTAGGACCAGGGTGGGGTTCAATGTCGCCGCACAGCAACAGCAGAAATCTGAGGTTGGGTGGGGGGTGAGAGACAAGCGGGCCAGTTTGCAGCAGAGTCAATGTTGAGAAAGCCGAAACACCACTGTCCAGTAAAAGGTCAGTCTGCATGGCACCACACAGCCGATTCGCGTTCGGAATGAGAAGGAAACTGTTATACATACTGCGCTTTGCAGTGTAAACGTCCCCACACAACGCCATGTGAACACAAAACGGTGCACTGAAGAGAAGCGTTGTTGACAGCACAAGCCAGGCGAAAAACACCGCTATGTCCGTGCCACTGCACACTTCACCTGTGAACGCTTCGCTGTCATGAACTTTGCGTGCCGTTTTGACCATTTTTTTCAAAAGCAATGTCACAAAAATCGATGCAAATTGACCCACCGCACAACGGTAGGCCTCAATGCCGACTGTCATGTAGCAATTAAAATCACTAATTTTCAATCAAAATGAACAGAGAGAAAATTTCCGTGTCTGTCCTCGTCCGTGAACTCGAGTTCACTCCAGAGAGAGAGAGAGAGAGAGAGAGAGAGAGAGAGAGAGAGAGAGAGAGAGAGAGAGAGAGAGAGAATGTCTTCCAAGCACTGGACAGGAAAATAAAAGCTCAACCAAAAAAGATAAGTTATTCGCTTCTCATCTCATTTTTCATCGTTTTTAACAGTTTAATTGTTGTTTAAGTGTCGTTTTGTAGCTTGACAAATGGGATTACCCCGAAAATTTGCAGACTGGGTTTGTGTCCTAATAAATAAGCGTTCTTCTGAACCTTTTATGCGTTGGATCTTGTCTTAGAACGCTAGAAGTCATTCTTGTTTCAGATTCTCATATCATATCAAGTTACGGTTACAGTGTCGGATAAGAAGTTGTTGCGATTGTTTATAACTCTGTCAATAAAACTAAAGTACACACTGATACTGTCAATGTGCCAAGATCCACACGACTGCCCCCTGATTGGAGTTTTAAAAGTTATTCACAGTTTTATTGCCGGTTATCTGTGATTAAGATGAATTGTTTCAAAATCTAAATCGCAACACAGAAATACAACCTGCTTTAAAAGTGCAGAAATAAAATTATCTGAAACGGTGTTCGGCGCGTCGATGGTTAAATTGAGTTAGTGTGGCACCTCGGTTTTCAGCTGACTCCTGTACACGAAAGCTCAAAACATTTTTTTTAAATCACCTTTTGTTGCGGATTTTGGCTGTATTTCCTGGAATAATGTTTTCTCTGTCAAACCAAAACATAAAAACTCAAATTAAATAAAAATCATTAGGTTCACACATCCACAACCCTCCCTTAGAAAGTTATCATCCTCAACAGACGTCTTGACGCATGCGCACACTCAGTTAATGACTGGTATAATTTTCATTAAAAACTGACAGAGCCGAGGGTAAAAACGAGGCTGTTTGTATTTGTTCTCGGAAGCAAAAATCTTCCACTCCTGTCTGCTGACAAAGTAGTGTCTCATTGGGTGTGTAGGGTCGTTTAACACTTGCATTAGTTTTCTGTACAGTCTCTTTTTGTGTAAAATCTTAAAACTGCCCAGTGGCTTTCCCACAACATGACCTTTTAAAACGGTCAAAGAATTTCCGACTGTCTCCTTGAATTTTACCCACTGTTTTCACGAGTTCTTTCCCGCGTTTTAGTATGACATCATTGATAGGATACGGGAACTTCTGTTTTGTGTACACGTCACATATAAAATATTTTTTGTGAATGTTTGTTTTTAAATCTGGACAGCGTGTTTGAAATAATTTCATTCTCTAATCTTTTTATGGGGAACAGCATAAAATACACAAAAATGAACTAATACTGTCCGAAATTGCGAAGACGAACAAGCAAACTCATTTTGACGTCATTACGATATTAATAATTTGATGTGAAGATTATAGAAAGGAAAAGGGGGAAAATGGCTCTAGAAATAGTTACTGATGGTAAGAATGATAAAACTGAAAAGAATAGACGATTTCCGGAAATAACAGGGGAGATAATCTGGAAGAGTGAAGCCCCTGCGGTAGGACATCATTTCAGACACGGACTACTGGCATATATATAGGTCCATGATTTCAGAATGGAGGCGGCAGTCAAAAAGCGCTGGTCTGTGACAGTTTCAGACTTTCAGGCATTTCAGTACTACACTGGACTGCCAGATGGCGCTATGCGCTAGAAACACTTTTTCTTTTCTTTTCTTTTTTCGCGTACTACGGTCTTTTTGGACATGCGGTGTGTCCGTCTGGAATGGCGGACTGACTGAATCGACAGCCAGCGTTCATTATTTACACCGTGTTGTTGATTAAGAAGAAATGTAAAAATAAAAATAATAATAAAAAAACACGAGAGAGAGAGAGAGGAGAGAGAGAGAGAGAGAGAGAGAGAGAGAGAGAGAGAGACAGACAGACAGACAGACAGACAGACAGACAGACAGAAAGACAGAGACCGAGAGATAGAGACAGACAGACAGAGGAGACACAGAGGGGGGGGGGGGGGGGAGAGAGAGAGAGAGAGAGAGAGAGAGAGAGAGAGAGAGAGAGAGAGAGAGAGAGAGAGCGTAGAGGAAGCAGTTGATATTCTGAGTAAAGGACGTGTGTAGGATCAGAGCAGATCTTTTGTCCTTATCGGACTAGGGTCTGTTCAAAGATTCCTGGAGTAAAGGAGAGAGTACACGCAGCCTACTATTTTTACTGATATACTGCGAATAGCCAAGTTACCTGATCTTTAGATACGAGGTCCCCGGACAACAGTGGATCGCAGTCATGATACGTGGCGTAAATGACGAGACCGGATAGACACACCAATGTCACCAACAGTACAGTGGCTGGTAAACTGACCAGTAGGGCACTGAAAATACACACACACACACACACACACACACACACACACACACACACACACACACACACACGCACGCACGCACGCACGCACGCACGCACGCACGCACGCGCATACACACACACACCCACACACACACACACACACACACACACACACACACACACACACACACTGGATCAAATGCCATCCAATAAACGGTATTTTTCTTTGACGATAACAGTATAGATTCCAGGAACCCCCGCCTCTAATGACTCCCAACTTTTTGGGGATCTTACATTTGTCAAGCAACATGTGTGCTATTACGCCATCGGTAATATGACGAAGGCCAGGGGGGAAAAAATTACTATCCTAAATAGGACGAAAAATGAAAATCCCCTTTTTCAAAAGCTTGGATCGAACAAATCTGGATACCAAAAGATCCAGTTCGGCTTTAAGAAAGTCCACATAAAATAAACCTGGATATAAGAAACTCACTTACTGTCTAACACTCTTACCATGGTAAAACCCAGCTGATGACCAAGTTTTTAGTGTGCTTTGTTTTATTAGGTCCAGTTGATCGAGTCATCATCAATGTTTCCTGAATTTTCACTAAAGTTTGGGAGGCTTGTTTTGCTACACAATCTGTAACGACGCTCGCGCATGTTTGTGTGCGTTTGAATGTTTTATTACCCAGTATATAATAATAATAAACTTATATTTATCAAGCGCCCTTTCTCACAGCAGCTCATAGCGCTTTACAATTCTTAACATTTACAATGACAAACTACCCAAGCGCCACGGACGCATTGAGTCATGCAGATATAGCCTGCTTACCACACACACACACACACACACATACACACACACACACACGCGCGCGCGCGAGCGCACGCACACACGCACGCAAGCACACACACACACATTTGCACGGAAACAGGCCGGTTGGTATTATTGCCACTGCTGCTACGATCAAGATACAAATCTGATCTAAAGGCTATATAATCCACTTTCAATGTTATTTAAAATACATTTTTTCTCAGCTTTTTTAATGCGCAAATTATTATTATTACATTACAGCCAGATGTGTTTGTGGAACTGGGACAATGCAGATTTAGAAGTGTTTGACTTTTTTGGAGTGAAACAAAACGCCGGAACAACTTGGTCCATATCCACACAGTCACGTTTTAATAGAGGATTTCCGGAAATAACAGGGGTAGGACATAATTTCAGACACGGACTACTGGCATATATATATATATATATATATATATATATATATATATATATATATATATATATAGGTCCATACACCATGATTTCAGAATAGTAGGTAGGTAGTCGAAAAGCGCTGGTCTGTGACAGTATCAGACCTTCAGGCATGGACCTATACTGTACTGGATTGCCAGATGGCGCTATGCGCTAGAAACGTGTTTTTTTTCTTCTCTTTTTTCTGCGTACTACGGTATTTTTGGCGGGGCCACATGCGGTGTGTCCGTTTGGAATGGCGGACTGACTGAATCGACTCAGCGTTCATTATTTACACCGTGTTCTTGATTAAGAAGAAGAAATGAAAAAAAAAAAAAAAAATCATCGGTAGCCTCTGCTGCATCATCAGTAGCACTTCATGGCTTACCAGAAGCAGATCACTGCGAGCAGAGGATCGAATTGAGAACCAGGAACAGCGAAGCCAGTTGCTCTATTCCATCACTCGTATCGGATTGTGAATAGCGGTCGACAATCTTCTCAAGGCATGTCACCTAAAGATTGCTTCAAATATTGTAAGTTCTGAGGTGTCGATAATTTCTCATATAAACTGATATCTGGATAGCTCGATAGCTCTGTGTTGTGTGTCAGCTGAAGCGAAATGCCATCAGGACATTTGACATCAGGAGGGTAGGAAACAACAAAAACACTACACCCTACTTACATGCACTTCAGCAGCGAGTGTGTACTGTTAATACAATATTCACTGAATTTGTCAGATTAGAGGTGGTACCTGTAGAGAATAATGACTTGAAATTCAGAAATAACCAGAAATAGCAAAAAGGAAAAAAGTGTCAACTAGAAAGTAAGCAGAAAATCTGCCAGAGAAATCTGCATAAGCAGCCAAAAAAAACATAATAACAACATAAATGCGAATTATTGAGATGGTGTAAAAAGTCACGAGGCCTGACTGAAAAGTGAGTTTATCACATTTGTCTTTCAGTATGCTATGCCCTTTGACTTTGATCTAGATTAGTTTCCGAGTAACACCGTGCAGGTTCCTCAGTGCTGATGTCGGCAAAAAAATTATCGTGTACTGAAATCTCACCTTTTACAGACTGTAATGAAACTCATTTTTGTTGCAAATGTTTTATTCATTCATTAGATATGAAGCCGTTTTATTGATTTAAATGATATGAGTGACTCAAAATGGCATTTAGAATTCCCAGGAATTTCGACCGCCTCCTTAGATATTACCGAAGATTTTCATATTTTACACAATGCTTACGTATACATTTGTTATTCCATCCTCAAAGCAAAAACATACAACTGGCTCCCTAACACACACACACATGACCAGCAAACAACTACAAACAAAAAGCAACGGCACGTCACATCTCTTGCTCAGACGCTCCTTTCCTGTGCGAAATTCCGACCGCTTCGAGTAATAAAAAAAGATATAATTTTGCTGACATTGGACTGGCTGTGGGACGCCCGCAGGCTTTGCTCCAACGAAGGAATGTTTGAAGCGTTCGCGTTGGTTTGGCAAACGGCAAAAAACGGACGCCTTCACAAAACGGGAGGAACTACTATCAGAGCTGCATTTACCCCACAAACAATGCTTGACCGGCATTTCTAATGCCTTTTCTGCTTCTTTTACTAGTATCTGACCATCTTTCCCGCGGTTTTACTGTACCCCTAACAAAGCGTGCCTACTCTGCGCTACACATACCGAGCGCAGTCCCCTGAATTTCCGAAGATCGTCTATTGCGTCGAAGGCAGCAGATAAGTCCAACAGGGAGAGAATGGAGGCACGTCCATGATCAGTGCTCTCAAGCAGACAGTTAGTAATGTGAAGAAGTGCAGTTTCAGTACTGTGATTCTGGCGGTAGGCAGACGGATTCCTCTCAAGGAGGTCGTTCCTCGAGACATAGGTATGGGGTCAAGGGCACAACATTTTGGTGGTGCATCATTAATGAGTTTTCTTATCAGGTCCTCTGAAACAGGTGCAAAAGTACACAACCCGGTACCCGCAAATGGTTCAAAAGATGCTGGAACAGGACATGAGTCGAGCACTCGGCAATCTTTTCATGCATGAAATCGGAGAACGCGTTGGGTAGGTCCGAGAGAGGAATGTTGGTGGGCAGCTTCGGCTCCGTCGTTCTTCCCATGAGCTCACCCGGGGACGCTGTACAGGAGTCTAATGGACGAGCAATGACGTATCTTGTCGCACAGATAGTCACGTTTGGCGGCTCGGTGAAGCGCCTTCAAGGCGTTGCTCTGCTTCATAAAAAATCTCCCTGTGAACCGTTTGGTGCGATGCGCTGTTCTCTCTCAACACGTCGCAGTTCCCTTTTGGCTGCACGGATGATGTCGTTGATCCACGGAACAGAGCGGCGCTCAGTGACACATCTGGTCTTGAGTGGGGCATGGCGGTCGAGGAGCTGCTGCATCGAATCGTTGCACTTCTCAGCCAGTTCTTCCTCCAGGCAGTCACCCAGTACCGTGCTGCACATGGCCTTCACCTCAGACTGGAACTTCTCAAGGAGGTCACAGAGCGCTTCTTCCTCAGAGGTCTCGACAGGCTCAGTGAGAAAAAGAGCGACTTGTGGTCAGACAGAAGGTTCTCTGATACGGACACGTCGTGGATGAGTGTAGAGTCTTCAGCGGTGACAAGCCAGTCAAGAATATGACCGCGCTTGTGAGTTGGCTCGTCGGCGATCTGGGTAAAGCTCTGCTCAGAGAGCAGGGAGCAGAGTTTCTGGACATCAGGGTTGGTTTGTACATCAAAGTGGAGGTTGAAGTCCCCGATGACAACAGTCTTGTCCCTCTCTGTGAGCCGTTCGTCTAGAAACGACTCGAATTCCTGTAGATTTTTATTTTATCGTGAGCTTATTTTGTTTACTAGGGGGTGGCCGGTAGACAAAAGTCAGATGGACTAATTTCTCTGCAGACAAACACATCGTGACGGCTTCAAATGAGGCAGGCACCAAAAGGTAACCTTGGGTGCCAGGGACTTGCTCATAAGGACAGCGATACCTACGTCCAACACGGGGGAAGGAGTGGAAAACGTAGTCCGGGGAAGTCATCTCCTTAATACAGGGTTCAGCTCCTACTTCCTGGAGCCATGATCAGCGCATCAAGTTAATTGTCAGCAATGAAGTCATGAATGTCACCTGCTATTGACGAATTGACTGAGCGTTAAAATACGCTATGGTCAGTCGAGAGTTGTGAGCAGTTGCCGTGGAAGCATGATCCGCACGACTGTCACCGGAAGGGACTAAAGTAATCAAGTTACTCATTGATCTCCTGGCGGAGGAGGGGCGCTGCAGGAGGTCGTTCGGTGCTTGTGTGGTTATTTCCGGAAATAACAGGGGTAGGACATAATTTCAGACACGGACTACTGGCATATATATATATATATATATATATATATATATATATAATATAGGTCCATACACCATGATTTCAGAATAGTAGGTAGGTAGTCGAAAAGCGCTGGTCTGTGACAGTATCAGACCTTCAGGCATGGACCTATACTGTACTGGATTGCCAGATGGCGCTATGCGCTAGAAACGTGTTTTTTTTCTTCTCTTTTTTCTGCGTACTACGGTATTTTTGGCGGGGCCACATGCGGTGTGTCCGTTTGGAATGGCGGACTGACTGAATCGACTCCAGCGTTCATTATTTACACCGTGTTCTTGATTAAGAAGAAGAAATGTAAAAAAAAAAAAAAATCATCGGTAGCCTCTGCTGCATCATCAGTAGCACTTCATGGCTTACCAGAAGCAGATCACTGCGAGCAGAGGATCGAATTGAGAACCAGGAACAGCGAAGCCAGTTGCTCTATTCCATCACTCGTATCGGATTGTGAATAGCGGTCGACAATCTTCTCAAGGCATGTCACCTAAAGATTGCTTCAAATATTGTAAGTTCTGAGGTGTCGATAATTTCTCATATAAACTGATATCTGGATAGCTCGATAGCTCTGTGTTGTGTGTCAGCGTGAAGCGAAATGTCCATCAGGACATTTGACATCAGGAGGGTAGTGGAAACCACAAAAACACTACACCCTACTTACATGCACTTCAGCAGCGAGTGTGTACTGTTAATTAATACAATAATCACTGAATTTGCTCAGATTTAGAGGTGGTATCCTGTTAGAGAATAATGACTTGAAATTCAGAAATCACCCAGAAATAGATCTAAGGATAGATCAAAGTGTGCAACTCTATGTAAGTAAGCAGAATAATCTGCCAGAGAAATCTGCATAAGCGACCAAAACAAACATAATAACAACATACAATGCAGAATATATTGGAGATAGGTGTAAAAAGTCACGAGGCCTGACTGAAAAGTGAGTTTTATCACATTTGTCTTTCAGTATGCTTATGCGTCCATTGACATTTGATCTAGATCTAGTTTCCGAGTAACACCGTGCAGGCTTCCTCAGTGCTGATGTCGGCAAAACAATTGATCGTGTACTGAAATCTCACCTTTTACAGACTGTAATAAAACTCACTTTTGTTGCAAATGTTTTATTCATTCATTAGATATGAAGCCGTTTTATTGATTTAAATGATATGAGTGACTCAAAATGGCATTTAGAATTCCCAGGAATTTCCGACCGCCTCCTTAGGATATTACCGAAGATTTTCATATTTTACACATGCTTACGTATACATTTGTTATTCCATCCTCAAAGCAAAAACATACAACTGGCTCCCTAACACACACACACATGACCAGCAACAACTACAAACAAAAAGCAACTGGGCACGTCACATCTCTTGCTCAGACGCTCCTTTCCTGTGCGAAATTCCGACCGCTTCGAGTAATAAAAAAAGATATAATTTTGCTGACATTGGACTGGCTGTGGGAACGCCCGCAGGCTTTGCTCCAACGAAGGAATGTTTGAAGCGTTCGCGTTGGTTTGGCAAACGGCAAAAAACGGACGCCTTCACAAAACGGGAGGAACTACTATCAGAGCTGCATTTACCCCACAAACAATGCTTGACCGGCATTTCTAATGCCTTTTCTGCTTCTTTTACTAGTATCTGACCATCTTTCCCGCGGTTTTACTGTACCCCTAACAAAGCGTGCCTACTCTGCGCTACACATACCGAGCGCAGTCCCCTGAATTTCCGAAGATCGTCTATTGCGTCGAAGGCAGCAGATAAGTCCAACAGGGAGAGAATGGAGGCACGTCCATGATCAGTGCTCTCAAGCAGACAGTTAGTAATGTGAAGAAGTGCAGTTTCAGTACTGTGATTCTGGCGGTAGGCAGACGGATTCCTCTCAAGGAGGTCGTTCCTCGAGACATAGGTATGGGGTCAAGGGCACAACATTTTGGTGGTGCATCATTAATGAGTTTTCTTATCAGGTCCTCTGAAACAGGTGCAAAAGTACACAACCCGGTACCCGCAAATGGTTCAAAAGATGCTGGAACAGGACATGAGTCGAGCACTCGGCAATCTTTTCATGCATGAAATCGGAGAACGCGTTGGGTAGGTCCGAGAGAGGAATGTTGGTGGGCAGCTTCGGCTCCGTCGTTCTTCCCATGAGCTCATCGGTGACGCTGTACAGGAGTCTAATGGACGAGCAATGACGTATCTTGTCGCACAGATAGTCACGTTTGGCGGCTCGGTGAAGCGCCTTCAAGGCGTTGCTCTGCTTCATAAAAAATCTCCCTGTGAACCGTTTGGTGCGATGCGCTGTTCTCTCTCAACACGTCGCAGTTCCCTTTTGGCTGCACGGATGATGTCGTTGATCCACGGAACAGAGCGGCGCTCAGTGACACATCTGGTCTTGAGTGGGGCATGGCGGTCGAGGAGCTGCTGCATCGAATCGTTGCACTTCTCAGCCAGTTCTTCCTCCAGGCAGTCACCCAGTACCGTGCTGCACATGGCCTTCACCTCAGACTGGAACTTCTCAAGGAGGTCACAGAGCGCTTCTTCCTCAGAGGTCTCGACAGGCTCAGTGAGAAAAAGAGCGACTTGTGGTCAGACAGAAGGTTCTCTGATACGGACACGTCGTGGATGAGTGTAGAGTCTTCAGCGGTGACAAGCCAGTCAAGAATATGACCGCGCTTGTGAGTTGGCTCGTCGGCGATCTGGGTAAAGCTCTGCTCAGAGAGCAGGGAGCAGAGTTTCTGGACATCAGGGTTGGTTTGTACATCAAAGTGGAGGTTGAAGTCCCCGATGACAACAGTCTTGTCCCTCTCTGTGAGCCGTTCGTCTAGAAACGACTCGAATTCCTGTAGATTTTTATTTTATCGTGAGCTTATTTTGTTTACTAGGGGGTGGCCGGTAGACAAAAGTCAGATGGACTAATTTCTCTGCAGACAAACACATCGTGACGGCTTCAAATGAGGCAGGCACCAAAAGGTAACCTTGGGTGCCAGGGACTTGCTCATAAGGACAGCGATACCTACGTCCAACACGGGGGAAGGAGTGGAAAACGTAGTCCGGGGAAGTCATCTCCTTAATACAGGGTTCAGCTCCTACTTCCTGGAGCCATGATCAGCGCATCAAGTTAATTGTCAGCAATGAAGTCATGAATGTCACCTGCTATTGACGAATTGACTGAGCGTTAAAATACGCTATGGTCAGTCGAGAGTTGTGAGCAGTTGCCGTGGAAGCATGATCCGCACGACTGTCACCGGAAGGGACTAAAGTAATCAAGTTACTCATTGATCTCCTGGCGGAGGAGGGGCGCTGCAGGAGGTCGTTCGGTGCTTGTGTGGTTATTTCCGGAAATAACAGGGGTAGGACATAATTTCAGACACACTATGGACATATTATATATATATATATATATATATATTATATATTATATATAGTCCATACACCATGATTTCAGAATAGTAGGTAGGTAGTCGAAAAGCGCTGGTCTGTGACAGTATCAGACCTTCAGGCATGGACCTATACTGTACTGGATTGCCCGATGGCGCTATGCGCTAGAAACGTGTTTTTTTTCTTCTCTTTTTCTGCGTACTACGGTATTTTTGGCGGGGCACATGCGGTGTGTCCGTTTGGAATGGCGGACTGACTGAATCGACTACCAGCGTTCATTATTTACACCGTGTTCTTGATTAAGAAGAAGAAATGTAAAAAAAAAAAAAAATCATCGGTAGCCTCTGCTGCATCATCAGTAGCACTTCATGGCTTACCAGAAGCAGATCACTGCGAGCAGAGGATCGAATTGAGAACCAGGAACAGCGAAGCCAGTTGCTCTATTCCATCACTCGTATCGGATTGTGAATAGCGGTCGACAATCTTCTCAAGGCATGTCACCTAAAGATTGCTTCAAATATTGTAAGTTCTGAGGTGTCGATAATTTCTCATATAAACTGATATCTGGATAGCTCGATAGCTCTGTGTTGTGTGTCAGCGTGAAGCGAAATGTCCATCAGGACATTTGACATCAGGAGGGTAGTGGAAACCACAAAAACACTACACCCTACTTACATGCACTTCAGCAGCGAGTGTGTACTGTTAATTAATACAATAATCACTGAATTTGCTCAGATTTAGAGGTGGTATCCTGTTAGAGAATAATGACTTGAAATTCAGAAATCACCCAGAAATAGATCTAAGGATAGATCAAAGTGTGCAACTCATGTAAGTAAGCAGAATAATCTGCCAGAGAAATCTGCATAAGCGGACCAAAACAAACATAATAACAACATACAATGCAGAATATATTGGAGATAGGTGTAAAAAGTCACGAGGCCTGACTGAAAAGTGAGTTTTATCACATTTGTCTTTCAGTATGCTTATGCTCCATTGACATTTGATCTAGATCTAGTTTCCGAGTAACACCGTGCAGGCTTCCTCAGTGCTGATGTCGGCAAAACAATTGATCGTGTACTGAAATCTCACCTTTTACAGACTGTAATGAAACTCACTTTTGTTGCAAATGTTTTATTCATTCATTAGATATGAAGCCGTTTTATTGATTTAAATGATATGAGTGACTCAAAATGGCATTTAGAATTCCCAGGAATTTCCGACCGCCTCCTTAGATATTACCGAAGATTTTCATATTTTACACAATGCTTACGTATACATTTGTTATTCCATCCTCAAAGCAAAAACATACAACTGGCTCCCTAACACACACACACATGACCAGCAACAACTACAAACAAAAAGCAACTGGGCACGTCACATCTCTTGCTCAGACGCTCCTTTCCTGTGCGAAATTCCGACCGCTTCGAGTAATAAAAAAAGATATAATTTTGCTGACATTGGACTGGCTGTGGGAACGCCCGCAGGCTTTGCTCCAACGAAGGAATGTTTGAAGCGTTCGCGTTGGTTTGGCAAACGGCAAAAAACGGACGCCTTCACAAAACGGGAGGAACTACTATCAGAGCTGCATTTACCCCACAAACAATGCTTGACCGGCATTTCTAATGCCTTTTCTGCTTCTTTTACTAGTATCTGACCATCTTTCCCGCGGTTTTACTGTACCCCTAACAAAGCGTGCCTACTCTGCGCTACACATACCGAGCGCAGTCCCCTGAATTTCCGAAGATCGTCTATTGCGTCGAAGGCAGCAGATAAGTCCAACAGGGAGAGAATGGAGGCACGTCCATGATCAGTGCTCTCAAGCAGACAGTTAGTAATGTGAAGAAGTGCAGTTTCAGTACTGTGATTCTGGCGGTAGGCAGACGGATTCCTCTCAAGGAGGTCGTTCCTCGAGACATAGGTATGGGGTCAAGGGCACAACATTTTGGTGGTGCATCATTAATGAGTTTTCTTATCAGGTCCTCTGAAACAGGTGCAAAAGTACACAACCCGGTACCCGCAAATGGTTCAAAAGATGCTGGAACAGGACATGAGTCGAGCACTCGGCAATCTTTTCATGCATGAAATCGGAGAACGCGTTGGGTAGGTCCGAGAGAGGAATGTTGGTGGGCAGCTTCGGCTCCGTCGTTCTTCCCATGAGCTCATCGGTGACGCTGTACAGGAGTCTAATGGACGAGCAATGACGTATCTTGTCGCACAGATAGTCACGTTTGGCGGCTCGGTGAAGCGCCTTCAAGGCGTTGCTCTGCTTCATAAAAAATCTCCCTGTGAACCGTTTGGTGCGATGCGCTGTTCTCTCTCAACACGTCGCAGTTCCCTTTTGGCTGCACGGATGATGTCGTTGATCCACGGAACAGAGCGGCGCTCAGTGACACATCTGGTCTTGAGTGGGGCATGGCGGTCGAGGAGCTGCTGCATCGAATCGTTGCACTTCTCAGCCAGTTCTTCCTCCAGGCAGTCACCCAGTACCGTGCTGCACATGGCCTTCACCTCAGACTGGAACTTCTCAAGGAGGTCACAGAGCGCTTCTTCCTCAGAGGTCTCGACAGGCTCAGTGAGAAAAAGAGCGACTTGTGGTCAGACAGAAGGTTCTCTGATACGGACACGTCGTGGATGAGTGTAGAGTCTTCAGCGGTGACAAGCCAGTCAAGAATATGACCGCGCTTGTGAGTTGGCTCGTCGGCGATCTGGGTAAAGCTCTGCTCAGAGAGCAGGGAGCAGAGTTTCTGGACATCAGGGTTGGTTTGTACATCAAAGTGGAGGTTGAAGTCCCCGATGACAACAGTCTTGTCCCTCTCTGTGAGCCGTTCGTCTAGAAACGACTCGAATTCCTGTAGATTTTTATTTTATCGTGAGCTTATTTTGTTTACTAGGGGGTGGCCGGTAGACAAAAGTCAGATGGACTAACTTCTCTGCAGACAAACACATCGTGACGGCTTCAAATGAGGCAGGCACCAAAAGGTAACCTTGGGTGCCAGGGACTTGCTCATAAGGACAGCGATACCTACGTCCAACACGGGGGAAGGAGTGGAAAACGTAGTCCGGGGAAGTCATCTCCTTAATACAGGGTTCAGCTCCTACTTCCTGGAGCCATGATCAGCGCATCAAGTTAATTGTCAGCAATGAAGTCATGAATGTCACCTGCTATTGACGAATTGACTGAGCGTTAAAATACGCTATGGTCAGTCGAGAGTTGTGAGCAGTTGCCGTGGAAGCATGATCCGCACGACTGTCACCGGAAGGGACTAAAGTAATCAAGTTACTCATTGATCTCCTGGCGGAGGAGGGGCGCTGCAGGAGGTCGTTCGGTGCTTGTGTGGTTAACCTAGCAGCTCCATCGAAGACAACAGCAATATTTCTCTGTTTCCTCCTTCCACCTCTCGAGGACGGCTTCCGCGGAAGACAGCCAATTCCCAGGTCTCTGAGGCGAGAGGTCAGTGTGGGGTCCGGTGTCGCTGCTTGCATTGCCAGTATCTGGTCGGGTAAGTAACGTCTGGGAGGGTGTGGGAGGGGAGTACATGACAAGTCCTCCTGTAGCGGACCACTGTAGCGAGTGCGGACATAGCTGTCACGTAATGACTGACCGTGAGCACAGCTCTGCACGGACGGCTCTTGCAACGTTTGATGAGCGACCGAGAATGGCAGACACTGGTACATCAGGCTATCAGTCAAATGTAGAAACAAACACACGCATATTAATCTAGATTCCGGTGGCATCGATCCACAAAAGGCACACCAAAATGTCGTCCATTCCATGGCGAACACAATAGTAAGACACACAACACTCAAAGAGACAAATATCCAGCAAAAATCCACAAAACAAACAAACATGCAATTATACTATGTTGTGATTAGTGTGTGAATGTTAAAACTCGTGTTTTTAGAAGTTTAATTACTGACAAACATATTTTACATCGGACTTGATTAAACGCTAGGTATTTATTAGTACCGAAGTAAATTGTGCGCGCATGCGTGCGTGCGTGCATGCGGGTGTGCGTGCGGGTGTGTGTGCGTGCGTGCGGGTGTGTGTGTGTGTGTGTGTGTGTGTGTGTGTGTGTGTGTGTGTGTGTGTGTGCGAGTTCGTGTGTGTGTGTGTGTGTGTGTGAGTGTGTGGCTAATTTAGCAACTAAACATACAATTTTAAATGTAGTCTTAGTTGTTAAATACTTGGTGATGTGAACTGATTTGGTCAAATTGTATGTTAGCAGCTTCCTGTTGCATTTACACGTAAGAGTTGGTTGCTGTTATAAATATACGAGTTGTGCTTGTTTACCTGTGTGTTTAGTGCGAGTAGTGCCTGTGTTTATAATGTCGCCTATATATTCTCATTGTTATCTATTTATTTTTCTTCATTTTTTTTTCTTCATGAGCCTGCCTAGTGCAACTGCTCCTTGTGGGATGAATAAAGTGTTACTGAATTGAATTCACTTACATCTACGAGTTGGTGGTGTATGTTTGTCATTAACACATCTTAGAGTTGTTTCTCTAACGACAGTATGTATCATTAAGCTACGTCTGAGAGTTAGCGATGTCTCTCATTCTTCGACTTACATCTGAGAGCCCCTGACGTCTCTGATGGACATGTATCGCTGCAGCATTGTGGGACTGGCGCCGTAGATTGTCAGCTGACCGATCACGCTGCCTATCACTGCACTCCACACTGTCATGCGCGTGAAGGGACTGGGATCAAAGCTGCAACACCCCATACAAAGAAAATACCTCATTCAACACTGGGCAAATCAGGCATATATATATATATATATATATAACTAAGTCCAAGCTTGTCTTGTATTGGAAACGTTTTACTCCAAATGTTCGCCCATCTTGGGGCTTTTTATACACACACACACACCACACACACACACGTTTTTTTTTCTCCCTCTCTCTCTCTCTCTCTATATATATATACATATGAAGAAAAACGAAAGAGGAAAAACAGTTAATTGGTTTAAGATAAGAGAACCCAGTGCTCGCAAGAGGAACTAAAAAACCACCTCTTTATACCACAATTTTCAAAAGAGAGGAGAACTGAAGTGGAATCGAACTGAGGTCCTTCTGCTCAAGTTACCAGCCTAACGCCTTAGCACCAGCCCAAACCAGTCACAGTGGCGAAAGGGACGATTTTTGTTTGTTGCAACAATTTTTCTTCTTTTGTGTCTACGCAAACAATCGGTGTTAGGCCGTTTGGCTGGTCGATTGGCTGGCAGCAGTCACAAGTCTTGGATTGCTTCGAGAAGTGACCCATGCCTTCCCCACCTCACATACTAAATGAACTCGAGAAAAACAAGTCACTGTCAAAAGATTTGCTATTTGACTGCTTGCTACAAAACACTGCTGTGTCAGTCATAGCGAGGCGCCTAATGTGCAGTCTAGTCATCTGTGTAGGTAATGTCATGGTGAAATAATCACCTGGGTCGGACGATTTTTCAAACTTTACTTTTGCGTTCATACTTTATACATGAGACAACAAACAACAAGAAAACAAACAAACAAGCGAAAATCCGAAACAATAATAACCTGACTACATGATCATTCCAAAACAGGAAACTACGACCTTGAACAATCTTAACAGAGGCAGCAACTTGATCTTTCTATCTCTCTCTCCCTGGTTGCGCGCGCGCGCGTGTATGTGTGTGTGTGTGTGTGTGTGTGTGTGTGTGTGTGTGTGTGTGTGTGTGTGTGTGTGTGTGTGTGTATGCGTGCGTACGTGCGTGCGTGTGTGTGTGTGTTTTCTAAAGTTTATTATTTTTGAAAAACTGATTCTTTTTTCTATGCCGTTCGTTCTGTCAGGAATTCCCTACGGCCGAGTCGTGAAATTTGACGTACTCAGTCAACCTCAGGATTTAAAAAAATAACCGTGTACATGTCGGTGCCTCGCGCATAGCAAGTGGGCCTAGAAAGGAAAAATCATCCAAGAACTACAATAACACCAATGTCACATCAATGAAACCCACGCAGGAGTTAACAATTGTATTTTTTCTCTCCATTTTGTCCTGGGTGTCAGTGGGGAAAAGCTTACAACACGTAAATACTTCGCCTTTCGTTAAAAAAGATCAAAGTGAAATGTTCCCTTTTCGCGCACTATTCGATGCTATACCGGCAACCGGCCACTGGGGCTGCATATACAGTGATAATTTCTGCATTGTTAATCACAGCTTTCCAAAGTGTCAGATATCATTCACTGGTCCTGGAACAAACAAAAGTATATACAGTATTTCTAAGTTTGTTAGTGCTACTAGCGGCTTGCCGAGAAAATAATTTTAATACGCTTAAGTCGCGGTGACTGAGTGAACACGTCAGACCCTTCCACTCATTTAGGCTGAAGCTCGCGCGAGGCAGGTCTTCTGATGTGAACATGAGTTCATACCCCAGAGAGAGAGAGAGACAGAGACAGACAGACAGACAGACAGACAGAGACAGACAGACAGACAGACAGACAGACAGACAGACAGACAGACAACAGACAGAGACATGCAAAACTGGATGCAAGGTACGTATGCACATTGAGTTTTTGTTTCGTAAAAAGACTTGAGCTCTGTAAGAGGTGCCCATTATTATTTATTATTATCATATTGTTTAGGAATCAAGCCGTTCGGGGATAAAGATTTTGCGAGCGGAAAGTTGCGAACAGCAAAGGACCGAAACATGTAGCTATTCATTTGCCTTCTTTGTCTTATACCTTATGTCTTCATTTGTCGTCAGTAAGCATCTCATTCAGTTCTGTTAGCACATGGGACATAAATTCGGAACCATTATCAGGCTGAGGGATGGCGATGGCAGAGGCACCGATAGGGACGAGACAGAGAAGGATGTCGCGTCAAAAGGTTCCGTTGGCCCGCTTGCTTCGGAAAGGTCGGAGAACACAGAACTTGGTAACATGACCTTGGTACACAATAATCACTTGTAGTCAGAGTGCGGAATGGCCTGAATGTCATGCGTCATACTACTTTGGAAATGTTGACTCACTGGATTTTACAATGTGCCTTTGTAAGGTGCCCTAAAATGATCACGACAAGATGGAATGAACATTCGTGCATGCAAATATATCTATGTATAGGTACATGCATATCCCTCCTACAAGCATACAACGTCAGTGGCATGACTCACTTGAAAAAGTCGATTCTGTTTCCCCGCTGTGCGATGGCCCAGACTGTGGCCATGCCGCCAACCCGTTGAGTGCCCATGACGATGATTCCGATCAGCCCCAGCATCACCACGCAAGTCTGAAACGTGTCTGTCCACACCACCGCTCGCAGTCCGCCCTGTAACCAACCCCTACATTTATACACATAAGCCAGCATAACCACACGTACATGCCTGAATTAAGTCTGTCCACAGACAACAAACATTGTAACCAACCGCTACATTTAACCACAGAACACCAACATCATCACACAGGTCTGAAGCGTGTCCACCCAGCCTGTAGCAGGCCCGCACAAAACGCCAGCATCTATCACGCAGGTCTAAAGCGTGTCAGTCCACACCACAGTCCGCAGCCCGCCCTGTAACCCAGCCCTATGTTTAGACAGCAGCATCAAAAAACAGCAGCATCAATCACATCTGTCTAAAACATGGAAAAAGGTTTCAAGAAAGCCGAAAGTTCTTAACAGAATGTGATGATACTCTTGTTTTTATTTGCACTAGATCTGTCTAAAACATGTCTGTCCACATCACAGCCCTCCCTGTAACAAACACCCTACATTTAGACACAGCATCCCATCATCAATCACACCTGTCTTAAATGCGTCTGTCCACACTACCCCTACCTTTAATCACAGAACACCAATACCACCACACAGGTCTGAAACGAGTATGTCTACATCGCAGCCCACCATATAACTAACCCCTGCTTTAAGACACAGCATCCTAGCATCAAACGTCTGAAACGTGTCTGTCCACACCACAGCCTGCAAGCCGCCATAAAAACAACCCCGACATTTAGACACAAAACCCCAGCATCAGTCACACCTGTCTGAAACATGCCAGCCCATACCAACAACCTGTATAAAAAAAATATATATATAAAAAGGGGGTTGGGGGGGGAGGGGGGGGGAGGGGAGGCCAACACCTGATCTCTCATCAATCCAAACAAAGCACAAACATTAAGCGCAGCAGGTAAAGCGATGCCAGCAGTCATATGATGCAGCTGTAGTCGAATGAACAAATCATCTGAGATGCTTGGGGTCCACTTCGACAGAATTCTGACCTACAGACAACATGTGGAAACAACAGCACTGAAGTGCAAAAAGTGTCAGTTTTGAAGGCTATGGCGGCAAAAGGTATTAAACAACGCCACCTCTTCCTTCTGTATCAAAGTGTGGTGCTCAGCATCATTGACTATGGGCTAGGCCTCACAACAGTGGCACAGACAAATCTGCTAAAGGTGGACAAAGTGCAGAACAATACAATGACAGTTATACCACTGAGGCCACGAGATTCATGCTAGACCTCCCACCAATGCAAACCAGACAGAAAGTGGAACAGGTCAAAGCATACTTAGTGCCGCAGAAAATCCCACAATCCACTCCATGTAGCCGTGAAAGGTACAAAGGAATGCAGATTGGGACGGGGCAAGTCTTGGTGGGTCAAGCAGAGGGCTCAATACTGCAAGAATGCCAGCTGACAGAGCTCAAGCAAAAAGAGCAAAAAGGGACCCAGACCGATCCCGGCGCCTCTATCAACCACTCCTGCTAGAAAATCTGGGATGGCACTGTCGAAAATGGCCAGCAGGCAAAACAGAATCTCATTCTCTCGCAAACCAAGATTCTCATTCAAGATAACAGCAAACCGCAAGACTCATAGTGTGTACACTGATGGCTCAGTCACCAAAGACAATTCAGGGTGGGGTTTCACTGTAAAGCAAGGTGAGACCACCTTCTATGAAGACAGTGCAGCTTATACGGTATCAAATTCCAGCTTGATAATGGAGGTGGAAGCAGTTACCCATGCCCTCCGCTGGACTGCCTCAAGAGCTGACAGTTAGACGACATCATCCTCACAGATTTAATGAGCTTGCTACAAAAAGTGAAAAGTGGACTGGGAAGCCCAGACTGGCATGTGTCAATGTTCGACATCCACCTTCGAAACTCATGCGGATGTACTGCCCTGGACATGCCTGAGTGAAGAGAAATTACCGAGCAGACAGACTGGCGATAAAGAAATGATCACAAGTGGCTTGCGTCTCGGAAGATCTATCTGCGGGCACAAAGCCAAGGACACCACAACATCGATCACCACGCCTGTGGGAAGAAGAAGCGCTCGATGACCGTCCTTGAACGTATGTGTGATCTGTCAGTTCTTGAGGTAAGCCGGCGGAGGGCATGGGTGACTGCTTCCACCTCCATTTTAAAGCTGGAGATGGAGACTGTATAAGCTGCACTGTCTTCATGGATGGTGGTCGCACCTTGCTTGACAGGGAAGCCCCATCGTCAGTCAAACATACATTGAAACTGCTTCAAAGGCAACGTTAAGGAAACTTCGGAGAGAAGGGGTACCATCCTGAACTGAACTAGTCGCCTGAAAGACGAAGTTTTTCTGTTTCAGTATTACCAACAAGAATAATTTCCTTGAACTCAGTACCGACCAAAAGAGCTAGTGTGTGACAACATTCGAGAAGGAAGCATTCCCAAAGACGTTTGTATTAACCAAGAAGAGGCTGAGATTGTTTATTTCTCCAGGTATCTAAAGAGTTGAGGAAGTAATGACCGAAGATGGCTTAAAAAACAAAACAAAACACAACGGTTATTTCTTTTCAGAAGCTGCACAGCTTCTCACATAGAATCCGTTTACAGAAGCTTAAACAGTAGAATGCATTCTCACTGTTTGTTGTTTTTAATCGTTATATGAATTGTCAGAACAGCCAGCAAACTTATGGGGCATCAGAATTCAGCCGTCCAGTCTATAGAAAATTTCACTGGCAATGAAGAGAGCAACTGGTCAGATTCTCGATGATACCACCCATCCCCTCAAAATCTGCATTAGATTTAAGGAACACACGGCACGCAGGGCTTTTGTAAGCATTCTTTCATATAAGCTGCAATATCACACATCGAAGTATAGAGAAAAGCAAAAACAACAACAACAAAACAACAACAAACAAACGAACAAAAACAAACAACAACAACAAAAATACAAAAAACCAAAATAATAAAAAAACAAAAAAAACGTGTGAATGGAAACTGAAGTGAGATGGCTAATATTAATAATGTAACCAAACCACCGAAAAATACTCACCATGGAAGTGTAGAAGGTCACCACGGCGCCAACCGCCAGAATGGAAGCCGACACAGAAAGACCCGTCACTGTGATAGTTTGTTTTCACATATTTGTTTTATTAGTACACAAATATCAATGACACTTGACAGCACAAGGAATTAAAGCACACAACAAACAACGATGTGCTCATTTTCGTCACAAGTACACTATCTTAGCGACATTGACGTAACGCCCAAACAGACCCTGATTCTCTCTCTCTCTCTCTCTCTCTCTCTCTCTCTCTCTCTCTCTCTCTCTCTCTCTCGCTCGCTCTCTTTCTCTCACATTTCGCAGCCGTCAATGAAATAATGGCAAGGGCAGGCGAGCCCCGTGCATAGCTAAATCTTTTGTCGCCAGTGAATACTGATGTGTGTGTGTGTGTGTGTGTGTGTGTGTGTGTGTGTGTGTGTGTTGTGTGTGTGTGTGTGTGTGTGTGATCAAAAGCAGATACTATAAGATTGGCGTTTGGCAGGAACGCACAAGTTGAACGAGTTTGTATTTCTTACAAACACTGTGACACTGTTACCAGCAGACCTGACTGCCGCCAGAACGCTGACAATGTATGCATCATCACTTTCAGCGTTATTCTTTCCTGTATCCTGTCAATTAACATAATTATGTCAAAATTAAATTGGTGCTCTAGGCTGGAAACCACTCTGTCTAGGCTTGGGTAATAATCCCCCCCCCCCCCCCCCCCCCCCCCCCCCCAGAAAACCTATAAAAACTATAGAACAACAACAACTAAATACCTGTCTATGGCAGAGGTAGCTAGGTTAACTGCTTTCGGGCTGTTCATGGCACCGACGGCAGCGTCAAGGAAACACTGTGCGTAAAACGTTAAGCTAAAAAGCGACCACAAACGCAATTCTTTACGCACATTTTAGAAAGAGAAATGTCCCACGCCAACAATAGAAGTTTCCGAGAAGCTTCAGCCAGTCAGAACGCTTCAACCAATATTCCACGCGAAAAACTCGAAAAGTGACTCTCCTACTTGCCCCACAAACTAAAGCAGTGCAACGGAACGAAAGACAGCTAGCTTTTGAACAAAACCGTCAAAATAATTCATGACGCACGCCTATTGACGACCAAATACATCTGCAGCTCCAATCAAATGAAACAAATAACATTTACTTGAATGCTAACATCAAACTTAAATCATAATGCGATAAAATGAAAAAAATACATTCACCAGACTCGAATCACCTGTTAGCATCGTACCACATGGTGGCCAGACGGAAAGTTTGTGATGAGAGAAGGGGGCTTAGAGCTTACTGCGGAACCCTTCACTACTTTCCCCCAGCAGACCAATCATGCCAATTTTGTAAGAATTGTGACTATAATGTGTTGCCATACTTTTCACAAAGCAGATTAATAGATAAACATTGTACTCGTGCAACAATAATCGTCTGCTACAGTCAGTCGGTAAATCAACAAGGACTCACTCATCCTATGCGATCTCGGCAGTCTATAACTTTATTCTATCTCAGTGCATAGCTGAACTCCAGAAAAAAACTTTCCCGATACGGCGGAGTCGACACTGTTCAGGCATTGACAAATCTGCTGTTGTTTTTTCCCCTTCTGGATAACCGACCAAATGCATATCTAGGTCAACATGCTTTCAGAAACGTGAAATATGAGAAACTAAAGAATAATTATGACGTATTGTGGCTATTTTTGTGACGTCCAGCACGAGAGACACAGAAACAAAAGACAATCTACTTACCGCAGGCCAAAATGGTCTGAATATTATGAGGATAATATTTTACAGCCTGAAATCAAAATTTTACATGTTCTACTAGGCTTTGGTTGTCCTATTTTATATGTGACAATAAGCATACTTTTGTGAAGCAAATGCCACCAGATTTAGCCATGTTGCTTGCTTTTTTACTCGAAACCGTAGATTGACTAGACAATTTTCAGGAGGTATGAAACGACGGCGGAGACATTCTGAAAATATGAAGAGAACAAGAGCAGTCAGGCTGCTGGGACATGTTCTTGATGAAACGATAAGAACGCACTCACACAAACTCAGTCGTGTAAACATTCGGTGTCAACGACATTGCACCAACTCACATTATGCTGCTTTCTAAAACATTCAATCCGTCCGTATCGAAGTCAAGCCGTTTTTATAGCCAACACGTCCAAATAACACACAGACACAATTTCCACTGCCACCCTGACGTAAGCCTACTGCTCATTAGCGTGCGCTTTGTCGCTGCTGGGATTGTCACGTGACAAGCTTTGCCCGCTTGAGTCGTCTGTTCAATTGTACACTCCACTCAATGGAGATAAGTTCAACTGTACTGTCAAAACTGAATAGTTACGAAAGCCAAAGAAATGTTGGTTGTTTGGAGATGAAGGAATATGAGCACATCCTTTGGCTAAACATGCACTTTAGGTGCAAGGTATGGCAAGCGCAGAGTGCAAGTTTACCATACTTTGTCACAAGACTACTATTTCAGATGTTTTCGCTGTTCAGTTGCGTGTCTTGTTCTCGTGGTTTGTTAGTGGGCCTACAGATGCATCACACAGAACAGTGGTCTGAAATTCTTTTTCCTTCGCTTTCTGTAAACGCGACAAGCTAAGTGAGTTCTTTGTCTCTTGTTTCTCTATGTCAATAAAAAGACAACACACCAATATACATTTGACGGTGAATGCACTGAATATGGGACTAATCCCATATAGTGTGCATTCAGCTGCACGGCATAAAAAGGCTGTCACCGAAGGCTTTGTTGTCAATTCACACTCAAAGCTGGATCTGTACCAGGATGATTTACTGTACGTACGTGTAATGAATAGTTCACACAATGGGTTTTCCTAGTGCTTTACTGCGACGCAAGAAAGACTCGTTGTGTAGCCAAAGTACTGTCGTAGCCAGCTCGTCAAGACTCGGGGCTACCACAAAACAGACACAATTCGTGTTTCTTATTTTGCGGTAACCCACTCAGACCCATTCTGTAAGCTCTCTACATCGTTTATGGCTGACGTCTGTTTCTGCCTGTGTGAAGTTCCGCCGCAATAACCAATCGAAGTTGGCCTGCAATGAAATTTGCCAAGAGACAAAAGGTGTATGAAATAAAATTTACTGGTTGTTCGAGATGAATTTCCTTTTGTTTTTGAATATGTAGCGTATATTGTCGCAAAAGATTTGTCCAACAGACATTTCTTCAACCGCCGTCAATGTAAATCTTTTGTAGATATGTCTTCCACAATGATTAAAATGTCTGTTAAAATTTGTAAGGGAAGCAAAAATTACAGACTACTATCACAGATTGTTATGACTGACTGAATCTTTTTCTTGTGTAAAATTACATATTAATTAGCATAATTGAGTCAAGTGTGAGTAGAAATTATACTTCTTTTTTCCCCCCACTGTATTTTCATCACTGTTGCATAATTTTACTGCATTGCTGATGTTGCTGTTTACTGCTTCAGATCCTCCATAAAGCTAAAGGAATAAACGAGGGTTCAGTCCGACTTACGCATATCCAGTATCACTGTGCCCCCAGTCGAAGATCACAGTGTGAAGTGGGTTAGGCTCAACTTAACCCAGTCCAGTATCACAGTGTGAAGTTGGTTAGGCCCACCAAACCCCGGTTGAACATCACAGTGGGGAGTGGGTTCAACCTAACTTACCCCAGTCCGGTGGCACAGTGTAAAATGAGCTCAACCCAACTTAACCCCAGTCCAAAGCCACAGTGTGAAGTGGGCTCAACCCAACTTACTCCCAGCTAAATGACAGTGTAAAGTGGGCTCAACCCAACTTACCCCAGCCAAATGTCACAGTGTAAAGTGGGCTCAACCCAACTTACCCTGGTTCAGTGCCAGTGACGGGGCGTACAAGACGACAGCCAGGTACAATAACTGTTGACAGCAAACAGGCTAAATTGGCAAACTAGCAGGCATACAGAGACGAAGCGGGTCAAATTATCAAATCAGTTTTTAACTTTTTGAGGGGTATGTGCAGCACTGGCATATGTCCGATATACATAGAAAATTTGAGTAAACTACACGTTTTAGTCGGGTAATAACAATAATAACAGCAACAACATTAACATACTTCCAAATGTCACAATGCGCGTCCCTCTGGCGTTGTACAAACGAAAAAGAAAACTGAATAGCATATATAAAAAGTAAGAAAATTAATAAACAATTACCAAACTGACCCACACACAGGCATACACAAAGACATACTAAAGAAAATAGGTTGTTTCCCTTATTGTCTACTGTGCCGAGATCGTGTTGATCATGCGTAAAATGGGACCATGACCTATGACACATGAAAAAAATGAGCATCGTTGTAAGATGGTTGTCCCTTGTTAATGTTTCAGTTGCTAACAAATGTAGCAAATGTTCCTACGTCTATCCTCACTGATATAAAAGTTCAACGACAGCACCTCGCCTATCGACAGTGTTGATCAGATTGGGGCAAGCAGTCTAACATATTGAGTTCATAGCTGCTCTCTCGTGGATTACTTGGAAAGAAGGAATGGGCGGGTTTTTGGTCATAAGTGATCATCAATCAATCAATCATGTTGTGCGGCTTGTGGCTGCAGTCGTCGAGGTTGGCCAGCAGACAGGAACAGGGGATCTTCTACATTTAGAGCTAAACTGTTTTGAATGCCGCGCGCGCACGAGCGTGTGTGTTAGAGAGAGAGAGAGAGAGAGGGGGGGGGGGAGAGAACTGGAGCTGGAACTGGGGTAGCAGGGGTCGGAAGGCAGTCGGAAGGACTGGGCGGAGTTGTATGGGTGTATAAAATAGGTCTCAAACGACCAGTCATTGCAATGGCAATCACTCGAAAACCTCAGTCTCTCTCTCTCTGTGTCTGAAAGAGACAGAGAACTGGAACTCGAGCTCTAAAACTATATTTTACAAGGATTGTAGTTTAGGCTCAGTCAAAACCCGTCTAACAACTACTGATGAGTAAATATAAAATTACATGCATAATATATATATATACATACAGGCATGAATGAGTGAGTGAAATTTGATACATGAGAATTTCCACACAAAACATAGCGTGTTCACAGCGCCAGATGTACACATGCATACATCACTCAGTTATACATTATGAGCATACAACCTGTAAATAAGGCAGCAGAACATCTGATCAATTCAAAACCAGTATTGGGGAAAGAAAAAAGAAGAAAGAATAAAGAACAGTAAGGGGGGGGGGGGGGGGGGGGAGGGGGGGGGGGGGGGGTACTATCCCAAGCAGTCGGAAGGATTGGGCGGAGTATTATGTCACAGTCCATCCTATGTAAATACTTCAAGGTGTGCACGAAGGAACTGAGTGACTGACAAGATCTGACTGTCAGAGATAGGTTGTTCCATAGATAAGCACCAGAGAAGGACATACTTATTTTGAATATGTCCATCCTTGGCCTAGGCAAACTAAGGTGATAGTTCCTAGAATTGGAATAGCGTGAGGGAGTGTGTGTGTACAGGTTAGATATGTACTCTGGGGCCTCACTGCTAAGGACCCTGTACATGAACAAACCGTTGTTATAATCAGGTTGTTTTTGTAGGCTATTCTCATCTCCTTTAATTTCTGGTCAGTAGTTAGAGTTGTCTCTGGAAGGATTAACTTTACAGCTCTTCTGTGCAGAGAATTTAATCTCTTTTTGAGAACATCCGTCCCACACGACTGACACATAATCAATGTGAGGTTTAATGTGGGCATTGAAGAACAGTTTTCTTGTGTCGATGTCTACGATGTACCTTAATTTCGACAGAAGGAAGACTCGTCTTGAAACTGTTTTACACACATTATTAATATGTGAGTCCCAGCGAAGTTTATTGTCTATGGTTATACCTAGAAGACGGTGTTCTGACACTTGATCAATTTTTGCCCCGTTTAGAACGAGATCGAGTGGTGACAACTGGTGTTTCTGTCTGGTAGCAATTGTCACAGACTTGGTCTTGATCTGACTGATGACCATATGATTATTATCACACCAATTGGATACCTGATCTAAGCTGTCTTGCGTATTGCTTCCGATTTGCATAATATCTTTTCCAGATGTGTGCAGTGTTGTGTCATCTGCCAGCATGTCACAATCAACAGATATATCTTTCACGTGTAATGGAAGGTCATTGATAAAGAGACTAAAAAGAATAGGTCCCAAAACAGAACCTTGTGGTACACCATACTTTGGAGGAGTAGGAGCCATGGAGTAAGACGCACTGCATTCTATTATGAAGATATGATTTAAAAAATGGTAGAGAACTTGAGTTTTTAAGATAAATGGCGAGCTTCTTCAATAGAATATCGTGATCAACCAGGTCGAACGCCTTCTTTAGGTCTAGGAATATTACTCCAGACACCTCAGATTTATTCATGGCTGTTAGCCAAGAATTTGTAAGATGTGCCAATGCAGTATTGCAGGAGTATTTACGTCTAAATCAGACTGAAAGGGGTGAAGGAGTTGCCGCTTTTCTAAGTAATCATTTAAATAAATGTGCACATGCTTTTCGAGAAGCTTTGACAAAACAGACAGAAGTGATATTGGTCTGTAATTGGTTGGATTTGTTTTATCCGTAGATTTTGGAAGCGGAACCACTTTGGCTTTTTTAAGCTCAGACGGAAAAATGTTTTTCTCAATGCATAAGTTAAAAACATATGTAAGCGAGTCTATTATGTATAGCAATGACAATTAGTAGCTGGTTGCTTATACCATCCAGACCTGTCCTCCCGTCCGTCTCTCCGTCCGTCCATTTCCATGGCTGTCTGCATGTATCTCTATCTGTCTGCCTGTCTGTGTGTCTACTTGTCTGTCTGTCCGCCTGCCTGCCCATCCGTCTGTCCGTCTGTGTGTCCGTTTGTCTGTCTATTTCCATGGCTGTCTGTCTTTGTTTGTGCATGTTTGTCTTTGTATATCTGTCTCTCCATGTCTGATAATGGAAGCATATGCCTTTGAGTTGATAAATTTCTTCAAGTATCTGTTATTCACAAAGTAGTTTTTGCCTGGGCACAACATGCGTTTTCTGCTTTCCTCTTGTTTTTCATGGTAGATGAGAATACCATACGCTTTCAACTGACCTTGAACGACGTCATTAGTAAGAGATGATGTGTGTGATGATTTGCACTTGATAGAATCTACGTGGCGTTCACATGCACACGCACGGACACACACACACAGATGCGCTCGAGCGGGCGCGCGCGCGCGCGCACACTCACCACACACACACACACACACACACACACACACACACACACACACACACTCAGATATATTTCATAGACATGCAGTCAATGGCAAAAAGACAGTACAAGTGAATCTTTGTGTACCAAGATCATTTCACAAAATTCTGCACTCTAAGAGTTCTTACTTCAAAGAGAGCTTTAGAAGTGGCACTTCATCTTCTTGATATTTTTCTGACCATCGGTGCTCCTGCTATTCTCCAGAGCGACAATGGTGCTGAATTTACTGCTGCAGTTATCACTGAAGTCTGCAAACTGTGGCCTGAACTAAAGATTGTTCACAGCAAGCCAAGAATGCCCCAGTCCCAGGGTTCCGTGGAGAGAGCAAATGGAGACATTAAGGACATGCTGATATGCTGGATGGATGACAACAACTCCACTGACTGGACTACTGAAATAAAATGTGTTCAGTTCATGAAGAATTCCAGCCACCACACAGGCATTGGAATGTCGCCATTCAAAGCGATGTTTGGCGTGGAGGCTAAAGTAGGCCTAAGATCCAGCACCTTCCCAAATGAAGTCATCGACATGACTGAAACCGAGGAAGACCTCCTTCGCAACTGTCAACCGGAAAATACAAGTGCAGAACACAGAGATGCAGAACCAATTCAGGGTGCTGCAACAGACGTTATTTCTCTCGATGATCTTCAAGGCAGCCATCCCGGAAGTACTGCCGAAGAAACTGCTGCTGAAGAAGACTGTTCCAGTTCTCCCCACACCACAGACATTATTGAAGAAACTGACTTCACTGAGTCTCAGATGGACAATCCTCTGGAAGTTGCTCATGGCAGTCCGGAATGGGTCCTTGATCATCGCCAACATTGAACTTAATGACAATGAAGAATTACTGTCAGCTTGTCAACTGGTGACGATGAACTTAATAGCTGATCAAGACAGGATCCTCCATCTTGTGGAAAATGAGAATGACAGTTTTCAACTACCCAGGAAAGATGATGAAAGCGAACATCAGGAAGGCAGAAAAGAACATACCGAGAAACACGTTAGAAAGACTTTAGACATTCGGAAACGAACAAGGACTTGTCAAGAGAACCAAGCAGAAATAATGCTGAAAAGAAGGTGATCTGAACTGCAACCAGGAGAAGTTGGCGACAGTGTGACAATAGCCATCCCCCCTGTTGACAGGGGATGCGGAGATGCAAGAAACAGTACTGGTGTCATCACACAGAGAGACACACAAAAAAAACGACTTCTACAGGGTTGGAGTAAAACAGGGTTTGCTGCGGGGTCGCTTCTCTCGCAATCAGTTTGAAGTGTGTCAAGAAAAATTCGTTGACCTGTGTGATACTGATCAATCCAGGATGCTGTCGATCAGCACGGCTGTGGGCCAGTTGCAGGCCGACGGAGGTCGCCCACTCCGATATTACCAATCAGAAACCTTCCTTCTTCTCGTCCTCACCCCTTGCCTCGCTGGCTCTCTTCTGGTTAGTTTTGGGAACTCTCAGGACGAGGCGAGAAGCGTTGTTTTTGGTCTTTTTGTAGTTTGTTTGAGAGATACTAAAGACAGCCAGACAGCGTAGAAAAAAAGACATATTGATCAACAGAACCAAGAAATATTCAGTCATTAATGATTTAGAAGTATACGTGCTTAGCAACTGCTAGCAGCAATCCAATGGATGATGATGGGGGTGAGACAGTGGATTTGTACACCGGTCGAAAATAAAATAACTCAATAAACTGGTACATGTACATACACACACACGCGCGCGCACATACATACACACAAACTCACACCCCTCCCTGTTGTTTGTTGTTGTTCCTTAACAAGCCCCAGAAGTACTGACCATTTCCACAACAAAGAGTACTGATGCCAGGTAGCGAGTTGTCCTGTTGAACCTCAGCTCCAGATACTGCACACACACACACACACACACACACACACACACACACACACACACACACACACACACACACACACACATACAGGCTAAATGTTACATGACGATGGACTTGGATATACAATGTAATTGTTTTAGTCTACGGAAACGAGTTCAATATTACAATCGAAACTAGACCGAAATGAAAATCAGCTTCTTTTTGTTTTTTATTTTTTGTAAAGATTGTTGTTACAAGATCAGACTCATTTTAGCTGTTTTCACTGTTCACTTCTGAGGTCAAACGTTTCTTGACCTCTCACTATTTGCCACGCAAAACTGGTTGGTCTGATATGCTTTCGTTTTCGTTTTCTTAAGCACATAACGAAGTGTGTCGTGTTCCTAACCATAGAAAACTACTGTGTCGAAAGGAAGAAAGAAACGTAGCGACATTTGACAGACTGCTTCCTGACGGTACGCACCCATCTGCACAGTGTAGACAGGCTGTCACCATCCACTAATGGCTTTCTTGTCCTTTCACAGCCATGGAGCCATGTACCTGGATAATTTAGTATGTGTTCGTGTAATAAGTAGTCAATGCTCAACTGCAGCAAAGTTCACACGAGTGTTTCTTATTTGGCGGTAAACTACTCAAACCTACTGTATTAGCAGCGCTTTACCAAGAACTAATGAAACACAGGGGACTTGCAGTCAGAATGAATGCAAAATAATCCAGATGTACTGTTTATTAGCTTTTTGTTTTGTTTTTGGACACATATAATGTGTTTCTGTAAAGAATATCTTATGAATCAAACACAACCAAACATCGACTGGCTCCCCTCCGCTCTGAAACCAACAAACGAAGTGACAAAAGTGACAAACTTCAATTTTGATAGAGCGACGGAAATCACAGATGTCTCATAATTATGATTTGGCAGTTTCAATAACGTTATCCGCGAAAAGCGACAGTAAAAGCCACAACCTATCGCTGAATCACCGTTTCATAGCGACATTGGTGCTATTTACCCACACGGCTCAGACATTTAAAATCCACACTTCCTGTCAGTGATCTTTTCCACGGTTTTGACCATGCATCAGACAATAATTATGGTAACTGAAAGCAGCTTGGAAGGACCTTACGAAGTATGTATTTGGTAAACTGTAGATCGTGCTCCTAATTTTTGTCATTTTGATGACGTCGTTTTAAATCTACATATACATTCTTAACCTTCTTTTTAACTTCAACTCCTTGTCTATCTTCTTCTTTGCTTCTTTTATTATCTGTCTATTTTCTTACACCTGACGAAGACTTTCTGTCGAAAGCGCTTGTGTTGAATTGTTTCTTGTATTACGTCGTATAGTACATTTCCCCAGATCTGTTCTATTTGGTGAACTGTGTTCACCAAAGCCAATGAAAATGAAAGGCCAGGACAACTGTCCTACGCCATGTTAAAAGAGGTTCAGGAAGACGAAAGAAGACAAAACTGTACATGGTTATTTTAACAGGGGAAAAGTGTCATGCAAAGTATGAGGTGCCTACCTGATAGGCGCTGTCCAACTGCAGGTTGTGGAAGAAGGGCAAGAAGACGAAGCAGGCTATGGGGAACATAATGACTCCCGAGAAGGTGACGAGCCAGTAGCCCGTGCCGTAGGTGTATATTTCTGTGGGGATGCCAAGCACGGTGATGGCAGACATGTAGCTGGCCAGCAAGGACATGGCCACGGGCAGGACGCTCAGCCGCCGGCCCCCCATCAGCAGGTCGTCGGCACAGGCTGACTCCTTCTGACGCCGCTCCTTCACCATGTAGAACACGCCGATCAGCGCCGACACCAGCAGCACGCCCACGAACAGACAGTAGTCCAACGTTGTGAAGGTCGCAGTCATTGTGACGGTACTGATCACGCTGGTGGAGATGTCAACGCCGTTTCGGGCAGGCCTATCGGAAATCCTGGAGCCTTACGTCACTTAAAGGAAGATGTTCGTGGGACGTGTCCACACTCAACAGCGTTAATGCAGACTGGTCGTAGTTTGGGTCCACGCATACGCCTTGATCAACACACACACACACACACGCGCGCATTACAGCAACGTTTTATGAATTTTTAAGAAACATTTTAACACAATACAACTTTCTTGTCTCTGTGTAGAGAAATTTGCTTTCTAGACATAGCTCAACCCCAAAAAGATAAATGGATTAGCTCTGCAGCTCATTTTTCATCGTTTTTCACCGTTTAATTGTTAAGTGTCGTTTTGTAGCTTGATAAAGAGGATTACCCCGAAAATTCGCATGTTGTGTTTTGTCCTAATAAATAGCGTTATTTTAAACCTTTTATGTGTTTGGATCACATTTAACTATAAAGAAATCAGTCACACTCACATACGTATGCACGCACCAACTGAGACATTAATACTCTTCGAGTAGCGAAACTTTACTTTTAAAAGTGTCGCTGTCATATTCTTCCTTATCACACGTAAGTAGTCAATTCACAATCCGGGCCACTGAGACATTAATACATTTCGGGTAGAAAACCTTACTTCTGAAATTGTCGCCGTGATATTCTTCCTTATCACAAATAAGTAGTCGATACACAATACCATTGAGACATTAATACTTTTCGAGTAGCGAAACCTTACTTTTGAAGTTATCGCTGGAATATTCTTCCGTATTATAGATAAGTAGTCAATACACAACACCAATGAGACATTAATACTTTTCGAGTAGTGAAACCTTACTTTTGAAGTTGTCGATGTAATATTCTTCCGTACCTTCCTCTGTTACTGATAGACACAGTTTCGGGCTTTCTTCAGAGCGCCTGAAGTCAGAGTCGGAGCGGAACATGTGCCTCTAAAACGTGACGTCAGCAGCGTCAGAGTTGACACGCAGTGCGAGTAGATAACCTTCACACGTGGTCAATTTCAGTTCCATAGAGCCATATGGTGACTTCTCACGGTCCGTCTCTGGGGAGCGGGGATAGCTCAGTGATAGAGCGCCGGACTCGTGATCGAAAGGTCGCTGGTTTGAGTCCAGGCAGGCGCGGCGTGAGAATTTTCTTATCCAGGGTCAGCTTTCTGTAATGAACCTCTTACTTCGGTATCCGTTCCACCCCCGTGTTACCGCAGTTGCCAGCAAAAGACCAGGGCCATTCTGCCAAATGTGCAGGTGGCAGGTTACAGTTAAACACAAATGCACCTTACCCGTGTGGCTTCGAATCAGATGACACAGAACGTGCGCCGAGACGGCAGAAGTTTGACGTAGGTGGCACCAGTCATGTGACAAGCAACCAGCGCTGTAAGCATTTCGGTGGATAACAAAACAAAAACAATCACGCGGCGCTGTGTGAAGCTACAGTCACTCAGTACCTCTGTGTCACATACGCTATTCTCTGCTTCGGAGCAGACCCACCACTACAGCGCAGTGGGTCTGCTCGGAAGCAGAGAATAGCGTTATATACTTGCCACTGAGAAGCGCTTAGGGCTCATCTCGAGATGAGGCGCTATACAAGTGTTCATATAATAGATAAAAATCTTCCTTATCACAGAGCATAGAAACCCGGCCACCGAACACCTGGCTTTCGCATTTTAATACAACTATCGCACACAGAGACAGTGCAGTTAGTCACGATGCTCTATCTCTGCAAATGAAATTAATTGGATGTTTTTGAGGCGAATCAGAAGATAGCGTCGAAGGCAGTACTTTGATCCAGTAGGGTCAGAATGGAGATAGGGCCAGAATCTGAAGTAGTCACTGCGTTCCCCACATCTGGAACAATATCCCCCAAGACATCAGGCACTCTCTCTTCCTTTAAGCTCTTTTTCTGTCAGTGACCCACGGGAATGCAAGGTAACGGATTTGTGATTCTTTGCCTCTGCCTCAGCAATTTTGCAGCCCTTGTAGGAAATTCGAAACCCATTTTTAATACCTGCCTGGATCATCTTTTAGTTGCCTTTCCCATTTAGATGCTTTGGATGCAAGAGACTGGTAATTACCGAGAAATTCACACGTGAATGGGTTTTGGGGTTCAAACGCGCTACTGAGTTGGAAAGAGGAGGAATGTCCTACCTGATCGGCTGACTGCCGCTGATCCTATTCCTGCTTGGCTGTCGCCTGCTGCTGGCGATGATCCGACTGGGGGTGGGCCTGTAGGCACAGCAAACACACGTGTTCCAAGTTACAACACGGTCCGTAGGAACACTTTCCGTGGTTGAACTGAACACACTTCTTTGCCGCCGGGTCCGACTCGGCGGCCTGCCTGCCCTCCACGCGGCTTGGTACCCGTTGGTGTCGCCGCCTTCTCCTTCAATAGCTCTGTGCACAGGTGCTGTGAGTCCGATCCCCATCGGAACCTGGCTGCTGCCTATCGGCGTCGGTACTCCTGGTCATATGCCAGAACCGAAGCCCAGGTGTACCTCGATGACAATTCAACTATCTTCGCCGTGTACACCGTGTAGTCTATGGCGGCGCCGTGGTCCAGGTCGTCACTGTCGTAGAGGGCTGCCGTGATGCGGGCATTGGCAGCGATCCACATCGCCGGGGGACACTGCGTGCAGCTTCGGCTTAGTCCCGGTAGTCAGTTTCAGTGTCGCTCCCGGTCCCAATGGGATTTCCTGTGTCGGTCACAATATCCCACACAAAATCTGTTATCAAGTGCGGCTTTGCAACACCTGATGCATTCTGTGGATAGAACTGGGGTCCAGATCTACCCTGGCAGTTACGCTGGCACCGATGTCCACATCGTCCACGTTCGTCTTCAGCAGATTGTGCAGGAGCGCGGACGGACGTCGGCACGGCGCAGGTGTGGCAGTTTTGGGGGCGAGTGGCCCGCCACCTCCGTCGGCTATAGCTCACTGAAGCTACGAATGTCCTCGTCTGTAAGGCCCAGTAAGGCGGTTTTGAAATAGTAGCCTTCTTGGTGACAGCTTTAGGTAGTCCCCATTCTGACAGAAACGCTTCGAAATCAAACGGGCTGGCCGTGCTAGCGGTGAGATGCTGCAATTTCGCTTGGCGATGCGGAGACTACACTTCTTATTCCCCTCCCTCCACCCCCACTCCCCATCACTCCCTCAGTCCCCTCCTTCCACCTCCAACCCCCATCACTACACTTCTCACTCCCATCCCTCCACCCACCTACCCATCACTACACCTCTCACTCCCCTCACCCCCCCCGCCCCCCCCATCACTACACCTCTCAATCCCCTCCCTCCCCCCCCCCCCATCACTACACCTCTCCCCCCCCCCCCCCCCGCATCACTACACCTCTCACTCCCCTCCGTCCACCCCCCCCCCACCCCCATCACTACACCTCTCAGTCTCCTCCCTCCACCCCCCCCCACCCCCCATCACTACACCTCTCAATCCCTCCCTCCACCCCCCTTACCACTACACCTCTCACTCCCCTCCCTCCACCCATCCACCCACCCACTACACCTTTCAGTCTCCTCCCCCCCCCCCGCCCCCCCCCCCCCATCACTACACCTCTCAGTCCCCTCCCTCCACCCTCACCCCCCGCCCCAAATCACTACACCCCTCACTCCACGCCCCCCCACTACACCTCTCCCTCCCCTCCCTCCACCCACCTCACCACTACACCCCTCCCTCCACCCCCCTTACCACTACACCCCTCCCTCACTCCCCTCCGTCCACCCATCCAACCCACCCACTACACCTTTCAGTCTCCTCCCTCCATCCCCCCCATCACTATACCTCTCCCTCCCTCCCCCCCCCCCACCCCACTACACCTCTCATCCCCTCACTCCAGCTCCCCCCCCCCCCCCCCATCACTACACCTCTCACTCCCCTCACTCCACCCCCCACCACACCTCTCACAACAACTCAATAAAACACGGAGCTAAAAACCGCTCAAATACAAGGAAATACTTAACAATAACAATGTACACACACACACACACGCACGCACGCACTCATGCACGCACCCACCCACCCACCCACCTACACACACACACACACACGCACCACGCACCACAGCACACGCACGCACGCACACACACACACACACACACACACACACACACACACACACACACACACCATTATTCTCTGGCTCACCAAAAACTTAAAACATTCAATAATTTACAATAAAACAAAATTCCGTAAACAATAAAACGAAATTGTTTAAAATCGAAACACTCAACCGACCACAACATATAGATTATAGGCAGAATTTATGAAGTAACATATTAAATCCAGGCGCGCGCGCGCACACACACACACACCACACACACACACACACACACACACACACACACACACACACACACTAATAACTCTTATATAGCGCTATACCCCGTAAAAAAGTACAAGCTCATGCGCTGTACATTATCAACATCAAAATCCGTTTAAAAGAGTGCGGTTAAAAAAAATCTTTGTTAACAGGCTTTGATTGGTTTGTTAAAATGATTACTTAAAATGCTACGTTTTTTCTTTCTTTCTTACTATTCTTATTCCCCTCCCTCCACCCCCACTCTTTTTCTGTGGTTCCACAGGTTCAGCAGGTTTAGACTGAGCGGGTTTAGGGCTATTTGTCTGGGTTGATTCTGTTGATGTCAGCTGTTCTCTAACATTTCGTACCACTTTTTCTGATACAGATTGTACTTAGACAGGTTTTCGAGATTTACTTAGATTTAGTTTTTCTTGGCTGGGTTAGCATTGAGAGAGTTTGCAGCCAAAGTGGCCGTACGACTTGTTTTTGGAGCTGGCTTACGCTGTGTGGGCTTTGCCGTGTTTGCTTGACGCTTGCGTTTTACCACTCAAGTTTGAACGCTACCACTGCAGCATCTGCATAGCATGTTTTTGCTGAGCAGATATTAGTTGGACTGCGGGCTCCTCGTACCAAAAAGAGTCGTGAGATACTGTCACTCCTATCGCTGTTGGTTCTTTCCTGGTGGCTGTTTCTACTCGTGCTCGTCTCATGGCTTCCGTGTATTGCATAAAGGTCCCAGGTCGGATTCTGCTTGCGATAAGGCACAAATGTGGTTCTGGGCAGCCCTAGTAGGCTGCCGAGTAGGGTTGACACAGCAACTTTTGTTGTGACACGTCTGGCGTGTGGCCCCGACCCCCGCAACGTGGGCACTCCGGTACTGTGTTTCTGCATTGCTCTTTGAGGTGGCCCAGCTTATTGCACCTGGTGGTGCATCGCCTGACCGGTGGCACTTAGGGATGAACACAAATTCTCGGTAGTCTGATCTAACTGAGCTGGTCAGGTAACTGAGCTGAAAGAGTCTCGGCCCGCAGGAATTCAATTTTCTCAACAATAACTAAACCGATTTTTTTTAAATCATTAAAGATCAAATGAAAGCTGAAATTACAATCTTTTAAACCATGTAAACAGAATATACAAATGCGAGTTAATTATTTTACAGCAAGAGTGGGAATGGTGGCTTACCTCTCGTATATATATATATATATATATATATATATATATATATATATATATATATAGTAAAGAGAGAGAGAGAGAGAGATATAAGAGAAGCATATATATATATATATATATTATATATATATATATATATATATATATATATATATATAAACGGTCGATGGATGTAGCACGTTGGAAGTAGGCAACAACAAACTAGCAACAGCCAGAGGTTCCTGTTTTATTTCATTTCTTTTCTTGACGGTATATGCGAGAGGCCATTGGTATTGCCTCTCCTTTCTCTCGCGCTGTCTCACGACGTCTCTTAGTGACATCCAAAATAACAACACGTAAAACATAAGTAAAAGAGTGAATGACATCCACACACAAAAGAATACTGACAGAGCGACATACAGAGTACAACAACACAAACACAATGTGCACAGGTACATCCCCCCCCCCCCCCCCCCCCCCCCCCCTCAATCACCACCAGCGTCCTCGCTGGTGAATTAACAGTAACATCATTCAAAGGCTACCAAGAGTTGAATTAACAAATCATCTACGTAGAACCTTCCCGATCCTCAATAGACGATCTTCGGAAATTCAGGGGACTGCACTCGGTAAGTGCCTGCGGGTGTCGCACAGAGTAGGCACGCTTTGTTGGGGATACAGTAAAACTGCGGGAAAGATGGCCAGATACTGGTAAAAAGCAGAAAAGGCATCAGAAATGCCGGCCAAGCACTGTTTGTGGGGTACATGCAGCTCTGATAGTAGGTTCCCCAGTTTTATGAAGGCGTCCGTTTTGTGCCGTTTGCCAAACCAACGCGAAAGCGAAACATGCCTTTGCTGGAGCAAAGCCTGCGGGCGTCCCCACAACCAGCCCAATGTCAGCAAAATTAGCTATTTTTTCTTTTTCTTTTTTTATTACTCTAAGCGGTCGGAATTTCGCACACGAAAGGAGCGTCTGAGCCAGTCAAATGACCATTAGCAAGCGATGTGACGTGCCCAGTTGCTTTTTGTTTGTAGTTGTTGCTGGTGTGTGTGTGTGTGTGTGTGTGTGTTGTGTTGTTAGGGAGCCTGTTGTATGTTTTTGCTTTGAGAATGGAATAACAAATGTATACGTAAGCACTGTGTAAAATACGAAAATCTTCGGTAATATCCATGGAGGCGGTCGGAAATGCCTGGGACATTTTAAATGCCATTTTGAGTCACATATATCATTCAAATCAACCAAACGGCTTCATATCTAATGAATTAATCCAAAATTAGCAACAAAAGTGAGTTTTATTACAGTCTGTAAAAGGTGAGTTTTCAGTACACGATTTAACTGTTTTGCCGACATCACCAAGGAAGCCTGCACGGTGTTACTCGGAAATTAGATCTAGATCAAACGTCAATGGCGCATAAGCATACTAAAAGACACAAATGTGATAAAAACTAACTTTTCAGTCAGGCCTCGTGACTTTTTACACCTATCTCCAATAAATTCTGCATTATATGCAGATTTCTCTGGCAGATTATTCTGCTTACATGAGTTACGAATTAGTTGCCCACTTTGATCTATCCTTAGATCTATTTCTGGGTGATTTCTGAATTTCAAGTCATTATTCTCTAACAGTTTACCACCTCTAAATTTGAACAAATTCAGTGAATATTGTATTAATTAACAGTACACACATGCTGCTCTGTTAATTACACTAACCTCCTGATGTCACGTCTTGATGGACATATCGCTTCACGCTGACACACAACCCAGAGCTGTCGATCTATCGAGCTATCAGTTTGTACGCGAAATTATCAACACCTCAAAATTTACCATAATTATTTGAAGCAATCTTTCGGTAAAATACCTTGAGAAAATTGACGACTGCTATCCACAATCCGATACGAGTGATGGAATAGAGCAACCGGCTTCGATATTTCTTGTTCTGTATTCGATCCTTCCCGCCGGTCGGGGCCTTAACTATGAATGGGGCCCTTAAAGGGGTTAGGCCGGCCTAAATCTCAAGGCTATTGACAAGGGCCCCCAAAAATGGTAACCTTTGGAGGGCTCCAAAAGCCCCGGGCCGAATTAGGCCTAAACAGCCGATTTTAGGCTAGCGATTTCGCTGGACAAAAGGGGTGGGGTAGGCCCGGGACTATGACTGCTTTTAGCCTTGTTATGCTTGGAAAGTTGTTTTTTCTTGTTGTTTTTGTGTTTTTTGCTGTTGTTGACTCTTTATGTCTGAATCCAGAGGCTTCTCTCTCTTTTTTTTTTTCTCTTTTTTCTTTCTTCTTTTTTTCTTTCGTTTACTTCGTCAAATGAGTACTAGATGTTTGTCGGCCAAAGCTCTTTCATTTTGGAGGGAAGAAAGGTCGCACTCGCCGAGCGACGCAGGCTTTGACTGATTAATTTTGATCGTACGATTTAATGTTTGAAAATTTATTATGAAAACAAGTTTGCTTGACGTCTTACATTTCATTTGATTTATTTTCTTGTTTTTTTTCATCTGCACAGGTAGGCTACCTGATTTCACAGCGTCCCTCGCCTTTCTGACAAGTTCAAAAGGGCCGACGCAGCAGACGATGCTACGGTTACTCGATTCAGTAAATCCAAAAAAGAATACTCCATCGAAGATGTGGGAAGATTAGCTTTTTTACGAATAATGACCTCGCCCGGAGATCGCTTGGGTGTTGCAGAAGTAAAACAGGGCGAATCACTTCCAGAATGGGGGCCCTGCCAGGCATGCCTTCACCTAATGTGCTGTTTACCGATGTTTGCGCGTGCGAAATACGTCGCAGGGGAATTTAACGAAGCGTGTCGGGCGCATGCCCAGATGGGGTTGCCCCCCCTAAATTTTGCACAAGCGATGACGCGTGTGATGACCACATTCCCTTATCAGCGCGAAATCAGAGACTCTGTTGTCTCGACCATTGTCCGCGTCCATGTATACGAACTCTGCCTAACTCAAAGTCTCGGACTCTAAAGTCAGGGACTTTGGTTTAGGCCTGGCCTACCGTATACCTAAAGCGGTAGGCCGGCCTAAATCTCAAGGTAGCCAAGGACCGGGGCGGGCCCGGGCCTAAAAACCGAAAATTTGGGGTAGCGGTTTTGTAGGGCCCCGGGGCTATGACTGTTTTTTGGGGCCTTTTTATGCCCTTTGGGAAAATTGGTTTTTTTTGTTGTTTTTGTTAGTTTTTTTTTTCTGTTTTTTCGTCTTTTTCGTCTGAATCCAGCCGGGTTCTCTCTTTTTTAAAAAAAATAAACTTTTAATTTTTGTTTACTTGTTTTTTTTTTAGTTTTTTTGCTGTTGTTGCCTCTTTACGTCTTCTCTCCCCTTTTTAATTTTTTTTTTTTTCATTTTTTCTTTTTTTTCGTTTACCTTTTGTCAAAAAAGGCGGTTTATCGGGGGAATCCCTCTGGGCATGCGCACCGACCGCTTCGTCTAAAGTTACACCGATGACGCGGTGGTGACCACTTTCTTATCAGCGCGAAGTCAGAGGCTCTGTTGTCTCGACCATTGTCCACGTCCACGTATACGAACTTTGCCTAACTCAAAGTCTCGGACTCTAAAGTCAGGGACTTTGGTTTAGGCCTGGCCTACCGTAGTCCCGATTAATAGTTAAAGGGCTTGTAAAGGCAGTTTTTGTTTGCAACGGAACGTTGAAAATCGACTCAATTATGAAAGTCTAGTGCATAACATGACCTTTAAATCTAATAAAATGTAAATGCCATGGAAGTAAGTATGTTTACGAAGGAAGAAATGCTGCAGACCAAAGGGTCGTTGTTTTCCTTTGACACCTTCCCGAAAGATAGCAGTCTAATAGACTACTGTCTGCAACAAATGAGTGGACGACTACATTGACTACATTTGTTGCAGCCATAAGAGCCAACAAAAATAACTGTGCCGACAAACAGATGGAAAGCCAAATTAACCATAACTAACATAAATCTTAACTAACTCTAACTAACCCCTCACTAACCCGGCTTCCATCTAGAAAAATAAAGGCTGCAGTCTGATAAAGCAAATCGCTAATCAGGACTACGGATGACAAAGCATCGGGATGTAAACAAATGCAGACGAAAAGAGAAATGCAAAATGCTGCCCTAATCGGGCAAGCTAACAAGCGGGTACGAAATGGCCAAAAAACCAGAGATAAAAGAAAAAAAAAAAAAAGAACGCAGGGTGAAAAGAGGGAAGAAAAGGAGAAAAACAAAACAACAAATTTCTTGGAGGACAAAAATGTCAGCGAGCAACGAGACAAGGCTGGATACACGAAATCCGTGTACACGATACAATCCTTCAGCCGACAACACGGCAGGCCAACAGACGCTCACGAACACAAAGAAAGAATGAGCGTTCGTTAAACATCGAGAGTACCCCCTCACTCTTACATCGTAAACGAACGCTATAACTCGAGAAACAAAAGGGCAAGCCAAGAGAAAAAACATTGAACGGCAAAAACCCGGTAACTAGCTAAACCCCCAAAACCCCCAAACCCCCCTTTCCCGGAGGCCACGAAATCGCTATCTATTGAACTGGGAACGAACAAACCTTTTTCATCATTACATTATGATGAAACAAACAAGGCTAAAGTGGGAAAATAAAATAAAACACCCATATAAGGCAGGCTCCCTGATGAGGTCTAGCCTGTAGTGAGAGCTAGAGTAAACACAACGAAAAAGACCGAAACGCCACGCACCTAACAAGGCTCGAGAAAGATGAAATAACAAGGGGGAATAAATCCACATCCAAGCCAAATCCAGTACACATAATCCTAAGCAACTGCGACGTTACATACCTTGACTCAACAAAAACAGCATCAATAGTTAACACATTACATTGGTCCATGCAAAAGGAAACAAGCTAACACCCTAATGCAATGCAAGCTATGCACTCGCATGTTACATCTCGTTATGTACAGTAAGGGACGTCATTTACTCAGTCATCCCACAAGCAGAGATGCAGAAAACTGGATCCAGACTGTTTTGTACTTCGTGGTACTCCCCAAGCTGTCAAATACACGACAGCTAAACAACCAGATTTCACACATCACTGAACGCAGCGCAAGTCACATATGGTACCAGTTTCATAAAGTACTCTGCAACCAGTCATATCTAAACTGTGTGGCAGAATTTTACATGTTCTATATCGGCGAGTGAATAGCACTTAGTGCAGACTGCAGACCAATCAGCGCGGACGTGAAAAGGTCGAACTCTTCAGCTCGAATGAGTCTTCTGTTCTTTCGTTTGACTTTGTTTGGAAAATTCCAAACTCATTGCGACAGCTTGTTGTTGTTGAGTTTTTGCTTAATGTCCTCAGATGCTAAAAGCATATTAGGGACAATCTATAAAGTAAGCTTGACTTGGATATATCATAGTTAGATCATGGGGGAGACGGGGGGATGGGGAGGAAGAAAGCTTGGTCCACTTGCGGATCAATATTTGGATCGGATATGAGGTCGCTGGAACAAAGGGGGAATGAGGGGTGAGGGAGAGATGGGGTGTCCACCTGCGGATCAATACTGGGGGGGAGGGTGCTGGGTCGTCGGGTGTACTGGGGCATTCACTCGTAGAACTGGGCGCCGCTAGGGGTCCGGTTAAAAAATCGTCGTCCACTATTTTTAAAA